>WBMV01001057.1:0-11462 GCA_013396655.1 Campylorhamphus procurvoides | reverse complement strand
CCTGCATGCAGGGTTGGGGCTGCGGCTTCCAGTGCACCTTATCACCTGCCGTTTCATCCCTCACCTGTCACTACAGGGCTTTGCAAGTGTGGGTGAACCCCTAAAGGCTGTGCAATGGATTTTTTAGGTGAGGCGCAGCTCGCGCAGAACTGGCCCCACTCCTAAGGTTCATCTGCCAGGGCCAAGCGAGCTTGGATGGTGACAGCAAAGTCCTCAGGACGTAGGTTCGGTTAGAATACCCTTCTCATAGATGGATGGCCTTACAGGGCTAAGCGAGCTCCATCTGCCTGGGTTTGGAGTTAGAGTTGTCCTTCTCCTAGGATGGTTGCCAGGGGGGCTAGCGAGCCCATCCTGCCCGTGGACACACTTTGTCTGACCCTTCAGTTGAGACCTGACTAGCATGGGAGACCCTACCAGAGGCATGTACCACCGCTAGCACAGCTCACCATCTCATAAGGGCACGCAAGCTTCTCCCCTGCGACTAGGGGGTGTCCATGTCCATGGAGAAGCAAGGTTCATGGTAGTATTAGGAGATTTGGAATTACTCTCAACTTTCATTGGAAAGAAAGGACAAGAAACAAATTTGAAATAAATCATTGGCTGAGTATCTGCAAAGATTTGATGTCTTTACTGAGATTAATTTGTAGCTGGTTGTTTCTACAGATTAGTATTACCCCTTCATCACGACCAATGAATATCTGGTCTGTACAGTTGGTAGAGGTTAACCTTCTGTGGTGGTTTGACCCAGGAAAAACGCCTGGAGTCCAGCAAAACTCTTTCAAGGCCTTTTCTTCCCCCCCTTTCACCTTCCAGAGGGAAGGGAAAAAAAAACAGCTAGGAATTTACGGCTAGAGATAACAACCAAAAGAGGAGCTTTGATTAATACCGCGGGCAAAGCAGAACTTAGAATAATGCTTACATTTATTACTAACAAACTAAAAACTAAAAATAAGAAATAAAAACAGGTTAGAAACACTTTTCNNNGAGGGGACAACTCGTAATCACCATGGTCATCACCACGTAGTCAGGGAATAAGTTTTACATCCTCTCCCTGATCCGTGGAGTCCATCCCCCTCCTTCTCCTCTTCTCCTCCTGCACTGACCTTGATGTCTGCATTGTGATGTTGTTAATCCATGGCTGCCAATTTCTAACTGCGCAACAACTTCTTAAATATGTTTTCACACAGGGGCATAACTTAATGGTTCAAAAGCAGGAAGTTTTCCTGGGAGCTGGCCCTCATTGGCTCTGCTCTATAGGATAGAGGGAAACTTCCATAGGCTTCCAATCTTCCTCTTATATAAAAAAAAACCTAATCAGAGAAACCCACAACACCTTCATTCCTAAAATGGGAACTCAGTGCAATTTAAGGTGACCATGTACATCTTTCTGACACCTTCATACTGGATAAGGAAGATGCAGGACTCCTGTCCATCCTGCAAATCAAAATGGTGTCTTAGGCACCCAAGAGATCTAGGTCAGAGTGTCCTGAGTGGAGTTTGATGGTGAGTAGAAAGTGCCTCAGTGGAGCAAAGGTGGATATCTGCTTTCTGTCAAATTGCCTAGTTCTCCAAAATTAACTGACATGCGGATAGTTACAGGCAGATGTGGAGAAAGGATTAAAATGGTAAGAATTACCACATGTCCATGTTACATCTGGCAATGGAAGCTGAACATCCATGCTACATTCCCAAGCAGAAGTGGAACGTCATTACTATGTTCCCAAATGAAAGTGAAACAATTTGCAAGAGGGAGTGACCAAGTGCGCATGCACACTGCATGAACTGGGGACTGATTGGTGGAAAAGGGAGACGTGATATATGCTAATGAAACCAAAACTGGCTAGGGTATAAATATGAGTGTGTATCATCCATTAAAGTGATTTTTCATTGCACCACAATGAGGGGTCTGTGACTCATCCGTTACAAATGGCAGCCTTAATCACGGACTTCAAGCGAGATTTTGGGAGTAAGAACATTTGTCCTGAAAAGAGGATGTCTCTCTGGTAACAGAGCCCAGCTGAACCAAAGGACAAGGAGGAATTCCTCTGGAGCAATGCATATGCCCATTGCCTTTGGAAGAAAACAGAAAAAGACAGAAGGTGAGCAGATGGGAACATGGGAAGCAAATTATCCCAGGAACAAAAGTAGAGCACAGGCAGAATGGAGAAATATCCAAAACAAAATTAGTAGCATTTTTAGACTGGATTACTTTGCATGTACCTGGATTCCTGTGAGATGGGACCCTCCAAGTAAGTGTTTGACATAACATCAGGCAGAAACTTTTTGAGAAGGCTGGATCTGGGGACCCCAAGGCGTGCAGGCATCTGACCACATGGGGAGACGTGATGGCCACGTTAAAGGCAGCTCAAAAGAGGCTGATACCTTCTGCAGCTGTGGATCCTATTCTCCCTGACCCTCCTGAGATGGAGGATTGGAGTGTGGAAAAGCTCTCTGACCAGATGGATGAGGGGGAGTGGGACAGCATGCCACCCAAAAGGCTGCCATCTCCTTCTCGCCATGCACTGGCCGCAGGGGGCTCTGCCTCCGCCACTGCTTTCTTTTGTGTCTCCAGCCAGGGAATCTTATGGAGAGCCTAATGATCCATTAGACAATGGGTTTTTGGTTGGCCTTGGGTAGGAGTTGGTCATCTTTTCTCCCGCTGATGACCAATGTTTGCGTGATGAAGTTTCTGTAAGCAAGTGGGAGCAAGCGTTGTGCGTGGGTGACTGGAAATGGGAAGTGGGGGGCGAGACTGTGCACCCTGATAAATCAAACAAATGCGAGTCCAAACATTTGGTCAGGAAACTCATTACAGACACACAGACACAGGGGCAATGCTGCCATGCTGAGGGTGCTGCCAGGCTCACTGGGACTATGGCACCAGGGTTACCCCTCAGCTCTTTCTCCTGGCCCTCAATGCCTGGTTCAGTGGTCCCTGACTCGCTGCACTTGGACAACTGGGTTTTGGTGCCGTGGGGTGATAATTTCTTTTGCCTTCTGTCTTTGCTACAAGCAGGGAGTGTGAAACCTTCCCCACTTACTGTTTGTACCCTTGTGGGGAGGAAGTGCAGAGAGCAGAGCTCATGAGCTGTTGAAGCAGAGCAAGGATTTAAGTAAGCTTAGAAGGAGATTCAGCACTGGGCCCTAAGAAATATGAGGTTTATGCCAAAGTATAACAGAGAAAGAAACGAGGTTCCTAAAGATTAACTACCAGAGGGAATCCTCCCTTCTTGTACCAGGAGAGATAGCAGAAACAGAAATAAGGAGTAGGCATCTGGAGAGATAGGGAGGTCATGGGTCAGGAAGTCTCTTTGCATGCCCCTACATGCAGCCAGCGAAACAAAGAAAGGTAAAAAGTTCAACCGAGGAAGAGGAGAGTAAACGACCCCTCTAAGGATGAAGAAACAGGAACGACCACCGAAATTCTCCCCAAAAGATGTCTCCACCTCAAGATCTGCCCAAATCCCGCCGACCATGAATATTATAATTAGATACCTAGACCTAAATGAATATGTATGTAAAATGTTGTAACTCCCCTGAAAAACTGTATAAAACCCCTAACTTTACACTAGAACTTTAGAGCTTCTTTGTCCAATGCGAATCAGGGGCTCTCCAATGTTGTATCCAATAAATACCTTTGCTGCTTAAAGATAAAATTCTGTCTTTGAGCAGTTTTTCTGTGCTATTTTGGCATCACTGTTTAGAAGGGAGTTGTGGGTTGTTTGCTAAGGTGTTACATTTTTAATGCAGTGAAGAGCAGGATACCTTGATAAGCAAAGAGATTGTATCCAGGCTGAATTAGATGCTAATTTTTCTGGTCTCTGTTTGACCCAGCCACCTGTAAGGAGTTGTTCTTTTCCTGCCAAGTTATGGCAAAACAGGTTGATAAAGGCGAACTCTGTCCTTGAAGGAGGCATTTTTATGTAAACTAAAATTAATTGGGCTCTCACTATTGGCTGATGGCTCTTCAAGGACACTTGAAGGAGAGAGAGAGGAGGATGAAGTAAGCCCACAGACTCATACTCATTTAATGAAGATCCTCTGGAATATACTACGCAGGTGCAAAGAAATCCACACATGCGTAAAGGGTCCCTCTTACATAACGGGGGGGAGGTGCCAGGGATCTCTGTCTGGGCGGTATTGGCCACACCTGCCCAGGTAGATGTCACTTCAGCAACTTAGAAAAAGGGCAGGTGGCTCATGCTTGGGGCTCACTCGCTTCACGTGACAGGACAATGTTGCCTTTTTGCAGGGACGCCTGCCTTCGCCTGTGAGCCAGCTGACCCTTGAGGATGCAGCCACTGCTTGGGAAGTCTGGGCATTCTGGGGTTGGTAAGAAAACTCCATGGGAAACACCTGGGCAATTTGGGTGTTTATACGTGGGGTCTTATTTTCCCTTTTTTCTCTCTTTCTTGGGTTTTTCCTGTTTACTTGGCCACTTTTGTTAATAAAACTACTGTTTGGGTTAAGCTTTCAGTGGTGTCTTAGTTTCAGTTTCCACAGCCCTCTGGACCTTCCCTCATGGAGATCTGCCAAAGTAAACCACTATTGAAGTGAGACACATTAGGTGTTATCAACTCATCTGGAAGCTCTTGATGAAAAATCTTTGCTATAAAATATTTTCCTATATTGCCATGTGAAATACTGCTCTACTGAAAATTAAAGCAAAGTACTAATCATTTTATCCAGACAGACCCTGCCTGACCCTGGACCCATGTTGGTCTGTGTTGGTTTTAGGCTTTGCTGTTGTTTTCCTGAACATGTTTTCCTGTTTGCACATGGAAATCTTGCTTTGGGAAGAAGACTCTCACCTTGTTCTATCTGGTGGTGCAGCCTCACCTTGAATATTGTGTGCAGTTTTGGTTACTGCAGTGTAAGAAAGACATTAAACTATTAGAGAGCGTCCAAAGGAGGGCAAAGACGATGGTTGCCCTAGTTCAGGGGAGAACTAAGATATCTATGTTGGCCAAGAGAGAAAAAAAAGGAAAGGCCTTCTTTCCCCAAGAAGGCCAGCCAAAAAAACCCCAACAGAAATAGCCCCTCTCCTTTAAATTTAGAACAGAACTTTAATTAGAAAAATATATAGGAAAAGGATAACAGTTCTTAACCACAATATATCTATATATGTCCAGAAAAGGACCAAACAAAACAGTTTGTAATAAACCCTGTGAACGAAGTAAAAAAAAAAGTCAGTGTTCTGTTACCCTAAAAAGGGTGCCATTATATTTACGGACAGCAGGTGGCGATGTCGCGCCTCGGCTGGCTGGCCCCCTCGCAGGCAGCACCTCTCACGGCTGGCCGGTCGGAGAACGACCACAGCCACCAGGTCAGTTCCTGTGGAATCGATGGAGAAGCAGCAGGGACCTCATCTCCACAGTGCAGAAAAGCAGGCGTGTTCTCTTCCTCACAGCAGCTCCCACAGTGAGAGCGGCCCCCACAGGCGAATGGTCGAGTTAGAGAGAGAGACACAGTCCTAGTTCTCCCATGGTGCCGGACCGGTGTGTTCCTGTCCTCGCTCCCTCCACGGAGCTGTCTTCCCTCCCCCTCCCGGACTGGGGGAGACCAGAACAAAAGGCTCTGGCCTAAGTCATTATATCAGGATATGAATATTCATTAGTTCCTTTTGTTAACCATCTTCACAGGAGTTGGGTTTTGGCTCCAAGCTTTTTGGGAGGAATTCCAACGAGATACTGAAACTATAACAATGGTGAAGGACCTTGAGGGGAAGCTGTATGAGGAGTGACTGAGGGCACTTGATCTGTTCAGCCTGGAGGATACCTCATTGCAGTCTACAACTTCCTTGTGAGGGGAAGAGGAGGGGCAGGCACTGATCTCTTCTCTATAGTGACCAGTGACAGAACCAGAGGGAATGGCCTGAAGTTGTGTCAGGACAGGTTTAGGTTGGATATTAGAAAAAGGTTCTTCACTCAGAGGGTTATTGGGCACTGGAACAGGCTCCCCAGGGCAGTGGTCACAGCACCAAACCTGACAGAGTTCAAAAAGCGCTTGGACAATGCTCTCAGGCATATGGTGTGACTCTTGGGGTCGATTCTGTGCAGGGTTAATAGTTGGACTCAATGATCCTTGTGGGTACCTTCCAACTCAGCATATTGTGATTCTGTGAATTCATTTAGAAGGGGTTGAAGTGATTCCTTAAGGCAACAGAAGAGGAGGTGGGGAATAGTAACACTATGTCTGCATGCAAGCATATAGAAAAGAGAATATGCTCCTACAGAGATGATACAACATGCAACAACCTCCAAGTGCTGGGGATGCATGGGGGGACACTTTTTTGCCTTTGCACAGTAATTTCCCTACACCTCCCCAGGCTGCATGCCTCCATGGAGAGCTGAAACTATTTGGCAAAATCCAGCCCAAAACAAAGAGAAACTAGAAATACTTGATGCAGCACAGATGCTTGTACTTTTCCTTCATCCTTCTCCCACTCTCAAAAAAACCTCACCTAGCTGCCCCAAACAAGCAAGAACCAATGTTAGTTTTAAAACACAGCTTCACACCTTTAAAATGAGGCACATGGAGGCCCAGTGTTTCTCTTGCCTTGGGCATATAGATGCAGTGAGGCTCTGTCTCTCAGACAAATTGAAATTGCCGCAGGCCATGCCGGGGAGTCACGCAGGATTGATTTCATGCTGGAAATAGCTTCTGAGGCAAAGAGAGAAATCTCTACCAAAAATATACATTTCCAAGGTCTATTTGGTCTGGCTGAGGTGGAGTTCATTTCCCCATAGCAGCCCTCACAGTGCTATGGTTTACATTGGTAGCTAGAAGGGTGTTGATAACACACCAGTATTTTGACTACTGCTGAGCACAGCATCAGTACTGTAACATTCCTTCCCCAATGGAGGGCAAGATTCTTGGAGGGGACACAACCAGGCCAGCTGACCCAAATTATCCAAACAGATATGAAATCAGCTCAGATATCAAAGCTAAGGAAAGAAGCAGGGAGGAGGGCATTCATAGTTTCCAATGTCTGCCTGCTAAGAAACCATTCTGTGTGTTGAAACCCTGCTTCTCGGGAAATGGTCGAACATCACTGCTGATGGGATGTAGAGAATAAACCTTGTTATTTTCTGCTTTGCTTTTGCACATGCAAACTTTCACTTTTGCTTTAGTAAACTGCTTTATCTCTACCCACAAGTCCTTTTCCATCTTATTCTCTCTGATGCCGAAAGGTTTCCTTGATTTTTGATTTTTTAATTTTATAGATGTTAGAAATTATTGTAGATCTAATGTACTAGTAATATAACTTCAGTAGCTGAATGTTTATACATACTGACCCCATCCTATATCAACCCCTTAGAATTCCTTAAGCTGTTTAGTCTTTATTTCAAGGTAGAATTGCAGCAAAGCGCCATGAAGCCTGTACCACAAGATAAAGACAGGGACAGAAGGACCTCCAAATCTGAAGCTTTGGAAGGCCTCCAAGGACCTGACATGCTGTGAAGAAGATGATGAAGATGAAGAGAGAGTCCTGAGACCCCAGACCTAATTCCTGATGGGGCGTGCTGAGGGTGGTTCGGGGGCAGGACTGGGGGAAATAGCAGAATGGGATTGGATGGACACTATTATAAAATCTTGTAACTTAGTTGTAAGAGAGAGAATTCTCAGGTGAATGTATTCCTGGAGCTGGTGTTGGCTCATTAAAGCTCCTGCTCACTTATCTTATCTCCTACTGAATGCCTGAGTTTTTTTTCTTCGCTCCTTTAAGGCAACATCTCTCCCCTGTCTAGCTGGGAAGGGGAGTGATAAAGGGGGCTTGGTAGGCACCTGGCATCCAGCCAAGGTCAACCCACTACACAAGGATAGCTTAGAGCAGGCTGAAGGACCCACTCCAGTACTGTGGTGTTGAACGAGGAGGTGAGTCCAGGTAGATCAGACCCCCTGGAAGTTCTCCATTGGTCCTCTAACTTTATTCTGGATGGGATTGTTATAGCTGAAGCTTTAAAATCCTCCTTACTGCCTGCCATTCTCCATCCCTTCAGAGTTGTCCGAGGCCGATTGCAAGAACATAGCCCATAGAAGAAGACTGCTCAAAAGCTGGGCTCAGTTTGTCAAATTGCTTAGAACTGAGGAATTTTCAAAGACCTCCCTATTAATTACAGGAAACCCATAGCACTGTCCTGTTTTCCCATTAACACAGTTTCTTTCAGTTTTCAACTAAATTATTTCAGCATCTGGGCTACATATAAACCAACAATTTAATTTGACTTCTGAAAATGGAAAGAATTAACTATGCAATCAAGCATACACTTTCATCTTGAAAGTGATCATAAAATATTTGTGTGCTTTCATTTTCTGCTACTTTAAAAATCTGTCCTTAGTTTATATATAGGAAAGTATTAAAGACTAAACAGACAATCCTGATTTTTAATATAATCTTTATAGAGGCTATTTTAGAGCATGGAAATCTTGTTTTCATTATTTATTCAGGAAATGAGAGAGAAATCAGAAGGAGTTCACAGAAATAGCACTTTCAATTGAATCATTAAATACACAATCATTCCATAACAGTGATACAAATATGTTTTTTGTGACTGTGGAATCAAAGATTTGACAAGACTACAAAACTCCTAATGGCTGCATGTAGGGTAATATACTGTGGGTTCCCCATTCACTGGAAATTAAGATACAATGCAAGATGAACTTCTTTATCCGTGCCCAAGCAAAGGCATGATGATGCCTGAATAACTTGTCTTGATTTCTGACTGTATATAGCTATCACCTGTAAGGATAGAATATCATTTCAAGAAGATTTCAATATGAAGAGATAGAGTTATTCACTTAAGAAAGCTTTCTTGCCTAAAAGAAGCATCTTTCTCAAAGACAGTTCTGGATGTTTTCTCCTCCTGCATTCCAAAGAGGCTTTCTCTGGTATGAGGACAGAGATAAACACTCACAGACATGTTACGGGCCTCAGCAGAGGGGAGGGCAGGGGGAGCCAGTGATGATGAAGCCCTGAAAAGAAAAGGGAGCATGTCTTTCTCAGGCCCAGTGATTGGAGCACCATTAGGATAATTTTCTTGTAAGTCTAGTGTTCTTGACTTTGGAAATAAATTTTCCTGCAATCCTTCCACTGCTTGGAATTTTGGGGGTACCTGTGTGTTATATTACTTCACATCACCTTTCTGATATGATTCAAAATAAAATGAGATAAAATATAAGTTGATTGAAAAACATGCTGTTCTGACTCACTTATTGTGATATATTTTAAATCACTGTTCATTGCCCCAAACAACTTTGTATTTGCAAGACAGAATAGTATGTTAAAATCACTAAAGTATTGATGCTTTAGGATTTTTATGTATTTGTAGATTTTTATACAGCTATGTAGTTTCTTACATTTAGAGCAGCTAGCAGCCTCTAACCCTGTGATAGCTGTCTTAAGAGTCAGATAGGAGCTGGAACACCATGCCTGGGAAACATGTACCAGAGCTAAGACAATTAGATACCATGTTAGTCAAAACAAGAAAGCAAAGCCCAGCAACCTTGGAGAAGCTCCAATAAGGGAAAGTGGCATGAAGATGATAAAGGATGAAGTAAGGGAGAGGTGTGCCATTGCGGGGGGAGAGCTCAGAAGAGCTCAACATCTCTTCTGCTTGCAAAGGGGGGTTTTCCCTCCCTTGCTTTCCTAAGCAGGAGGAGAAGGTGTTTTCCCTCCCTTTTTCTCCCGGGCTGGACCTCAAGAACCTTGAGTCCTGTTTGAAGGAAGACAAGACTGGTAATGGGAACTGGGTACCAGCATGAGCTGCTGGGGTTGGCTGAGCACTGCAGGGGAGCAGCTGCAAAAGGGAGTTTCTCCCTTGTTTATGGTGGGTTGGGAGGTGAGCTGACTCGGGCCCAGTTGTTGCGAGAGTCAGCGTTCCCAGCCTGTGGGTGAAAGGCATCCCTTTCATTTCGGCTATACCCAGTCAACCCCCGAGTCACTCTGCCATGTCTTTACCGAAGCAACAAGGGACAATAATCTGCCCTTCCCAGGTGAAAGACCCTGCAGTATGCAGAAAGAAATCTCAATTGTTCCTTAGCTACTCCCTGCGTATTCTGCATGTTCATGCTACAGGGATAGGAGCATTCAAATAAATGAACAGTGGGTCTGAGAAAGGAACCCAAGAGTCTTACTTCAGAGTCCCCTGCTAGAACATATGGACTGGTCCTACTTGTGTCCTCATTATTGCACAAGTGTGGTATGTGAAAAAAGTATATTTGATATGCAAAATTACGATCACAGCAAGAAAGTGTTAGAAAAATTAGTCTGATAATCACATTAGATAAACACATTTGCAGCTACTTCTCCAATCAGCAAGAGCAGTACAAGCACATATTGTGCAGTGCAGTGCCAGAACAAAAAAGATGGAGAAGAAATAGAGTGGATGGAGGGAAAAACATTACCTGCTTCAGATGTTGCTGATGATGAAGGTAGGAGAGACAATACTGGAGTCAGCATTGCAAAACTGTCAACAGCTGTTACTTTCCTTCTGGTCATCACGTTGCAGGCAGAACTTTCTATTTTACCATGAAGTGAAGTCTGGTATGCTTTTGAGTGGGGACCTGCAATTCCTGGGAAAGGAAACAAAATTTGGATGAATATTGATAAAGTAATATGTCTGAGGAATATGTGAAAAAGAGTAGTCAGATGCAGTCTTTGCTACACCAATGTATTTCCATATTTCCCTGTATATGAGTCTGTAATACGGTCTTGATACTGTAGCAGGATGCTCTGCCTGGAATGGGGTAAAGTGATTCAAACAATACCCTATTTGCAAAACTACCAGTGGTAAATAAAGAAGTGGGCATCATGTTGCTTTTGGTGTATAATGCTGAAACTAGTCTGACTCATCAATCATAGAATCATACAATATGCTGAGTTGGAAAGGACCCATCAAGGATCATTGAGTCCAACTCCTGGCCCTGCACACCCCAAGAATCACGCCATGTGCCTGAGAGTATTGTCCAAATACTTCTTGAACTCTGTCAGGCTTGGTGATGTGACCACTTCCCTGGGGAGCCTGTTCCCGTGCTCAACCACCCTCTGGGTGAAAAACCTTTTCCTGATATCCAATTGTCCTAGTTATAATGGTTGGGACAGCACCATCAGGAGGAGGACAAAAGAAGCAAACTCACAGGCACCATGTTCACCCAAACTATGGCTGAGCCAGAGGGAAAAGGAAACAAATCAACAAGCNAACAAGCACCATGTCCACAGAAACCGTTGAGGAGCCAGAAGGACAACTGAAACTGATAGCAGTCACCCCTGTCCAGAAAAGAAAATCAAAGACTAAATCAGTTCATACAGTGAATGATGGGGAAGAGTCAGGACCTTCACACTCAGCAGAAGAAATGGAGCCAGAAATAATCACTTGGCCCCTATCCCTGGGTGAGCTGGATGAGCTGTGGAGAGAGTTCAGGCAAATGAGTCCATTCTAACCTGGCTGCTCCGAATCTGG
>WBMV01001055.1:737399-784296 GCA_013396655.1 Campylorhamphus procurvoides | reverse complement strand
TCTGACCTTCACCCACAGAGCCCCAGTGAAAGAACTCTGCAGAACTGCTCTTTCGCTTCAATTAAAAAGCTCTGCCAGGGTATCCTCAGTATTTATTTCTGTGATCACATGCTGGACTTTCTCAGCTCAGAGTTCCCTGTGCGAGTCCCTCTCCCTTCCATAAGGCTGTTTTACCTCTCCTCCAAGACATGGGAGACCTCAGAGCCCCTTCCAGTGCCTAAAGGGGCTCCAGGAGAGCTGGAGAGGGACCTGGGACAAGGGATGGAGTGACAGGGCAAGGGGAATGACTTCAAACTGAAAAAGGGCAGGGACAGGTGGGATATTGGGAAGGAATTCCTCCCTGTGAGGCTGGGCAGGCCCTGGCACAGGTTGCCCAGAGAAGCTGTGGCTGCCCCATCCCTCAAAGTGTCCAAGGCCAGGTTGGACGGGGCTTGGAGCCACCTGGGCTGGTGGAAGGTGTCCCTGCCCATGGCAGGGGGTGGGAGTGGATAAGCTTTAAGGTCCCTTCCAACCCAGGCCATTCTGTGCTTTGTGCCTGCATCTCCTTCTTTCCACGATGACTTCTGTCCGGCTGGAGGTTTCCCGCGGGGGTCCCTCTCCCACCACAGCACGCTGTTTCCCTCCCGGCCGGCCCTGCAGTGCCAGGACCGCCCCGCGCCGGGGCTCATGGCGGACTGAGGGAGAAGAGCCGTGGGCCCCGCGGGGGGCGGAGCCCGCCCTGACAGACGCGGCGAGCGGCCAATAACAGCAGCGCATTGGATGACGAGCGGGAGAGCCCACCAATGAGCACTGAGGGGGAGGGGCGAATCGGGGAGGTTGGCTGAGGGCGTACGCCGGTTGCTATGGCAGCGGTTAAGGGCGTGGACCAATGAGCACGCGCGGCGGGTGACAGACGCGGCCGCGGACCAATGGGAGGGCGGCGTTGGCGAGGAGGCGGGGCCAGCGCTGAGGGGCGGTCAGAGCGGGTCCCTCCGCCGCCCGCCCGGCCCAGACCCCGCTCCCCGCCCGGTACCCCTCACACCCGCAGCACCGCGACGGCGCTCGCCGCAGCCGCCACAGCGCCTCTCGCCTCGTTTCCGGCACAGTGCGGCCGCCGTGGGTCGCTGGGCACGGCCCCGGGGGCCGGGCACGCTCCGTACACCCGAGGAGGGTGCCCGAAGGAGCAGGGACGCGGATGCGGCGGATGCGGCGGCCACGGGCCCCGCGGAGAGACCGGCCGTGCCTCGGCTGACGTGGTTGGGCAAGAGGGGCTGGCCGCGCCCACCGCTGCATCGGCCACGCCCACTATAACATTGACCACGCCCGCTACAGCGTTGGTCACGCCCACTGTATCATTGGCCATGCCCACTTGTGCTCAGGCCCCGCCCCTGGTGCCCTGGCCACGCCCCCTCGCGCTCTGACCACGCCTACCAATTGGTCCCGCCCTCTGACCTCGCGGCCCACACCCGTGCCGTGACCACGCCCCTCTACCCAGACCACGCCCGGTTTAGCCATGACCACGCCCACAAAGCCCCGCCCCCTCTATCCAGGCCCCGCCCTCCGCCCCCTTCCCGAGGGGTCCGTGGGATGCGGAACCCCCGGGATTTCAGCTCCCTGCGGTGTGGAACCAGCTCCGCTGATCCTTCGCTTGGAGCGACAGGGAAAGCCAGCCCAGGGGAAAGGCGAGAGGCACCGGGAGCGGAGCCAGCAGGGCTGGGCTGTGGCGGGGCAGGGAGACCGTGAGCCCGGCTCGGCACGGAGCTGCGGCGCTGTAAAAAGCAAAAAGTCCATAAATTGTGTAATCGGTAACCAAGGAACGCTAATGCACTTTTCTTGCTGAAATGTATGAATAACGCCGAGTTTGGATGCGCAGGAAGCCTTTAGTGGGAACCCCCCAGCCCCCTGCTCTGGAGAACTGGGATAGGGACACAGCAACCCCTGGGCTGCGGTAGGAATTGGAAGGAGCCCGGGATGTCCTGCCCGTGTCCCCGCAGCACAGCCCCAGGGCTGGGAACGGGGATCCCGGGAATGCTCCGGGGACTTGAAGCTGGAAAAGAGCGACGAGCTCGGTTTGAAACGCGGCATCTCGTGGTTTCCCAGCCAGAGACGCCCGATCCACGCGGTCCCCGCAGGGCGCAGGGGGTGGGGGAGCCGCACAATCCGAGCAGTGGGGACGGGGAGCTGGTTCCAGGATCCGGGAAGGGCAGCAGTGGGTTTGAACAGCGAGGGGATGGGCAGGAACCAGCGCTGTCCCAGTGCCCTTCAGGGGCGCCGGCTGGGCTGCACCAACACGCAGCTCCTCCTGCTCTGGCACTCTGACCTCCCAAAACCCTCCACAGGGCTGTGAGACTGTGCAGAGCTCCTGAGCACAGGTCCTGAGCCCCAGTTGCCCGGCAGTGGGCTGAGGCATGACCTGGAGGATTTGTCCTGCCCTGGAGATGGAGAGGGAAGGTGGGATAATGCTCTGTGGACCGCAGAGATTTAGGGAAATGCAGTGCCCGGGCCGAGCCAGAGGATGGGCTTTGCACACTGATCTGGGGTCTCGGAGCCCTCCAAGGAAGAATGTGTCCCGGAGGAGACACTGTGGGTGTTTTGATTTAGGGCAGAGCAGAAGTGGGAGTGACCATGTCACTTGTTTTGCTCATGGTTGCTCTGGACTGTGGCTTTGTGACACTGGATCTCACTCTCCCTGTGGGCCCCAAGCCCTGGGACCTCCAGAGCAGTCCCTGGGCTCCCAAGGAGGGTGTGAAGGGGCCCAAAACTGAATCCTGGGAACAGAAGGGATGCTCAGGGAGAGCGTCTGTCCCTGCTGAGCATCCCCAGGCAGAGAGAAACTGTGCCAAGTGTTTGGTGAGTGCCCTGGTGACCAACAACCTCCTGCCTTTGTCCCACGTGTCTGGGCTGTGTGTCATCCTCTTCTCAGCTCGATCAGGGATGGGGGTCCCACGAGGCTGGAGCTGCCAGGATTCAGCTGACTCTGTATTTCTGATCCCTACACACATGACTCAGGGGCTCCCCATTTCTTCTGGACTCTTTCTCTCCTCAGCAGCTCCTCACTCAGGATGGCTGTGCCTGTGAGGTGTGAAAGCTTGAAATCCTGCCCAAACACAACATGTTTCACATGTTAGGGAGCCAAAAGAGGTGTAATGGTCAGTCCTGAGAGCAGCCAGCTCTGAGTGTCAGGTCTAAGATGGGTAGGAAAGGCAAGGCTGAGGGACAAACCAGAGGCTTGTAGGTGGGCTGTAGGGGTCTGGGAAGGGGGGAACAGTGCTCAGTCCACGCCCAGTGTACTGTTTCCCATCTTCCCAAGGCATGTCCTCTCCATCACAGCCTCTTTGTGCAGGAGCTGCTCCAGGCTGAGCTGGCCTGGGGACAGTCAGTGGGGTTTGGGGTGTCTGTGGCTCCCACCCCATGGAAAGCAAGGGCTGAGGTGGCACCTGGCAGGTGGCTGTGCTGGGCAGCAGGTAGACATGTGCCTGTGACCCCCCAAAGTCTTGTTCTGGTCTCTCCAGACTGCTGTGTGAAGGCTGCAAAGAGTGTGGGGCTGCTTGTGGCTCTGGGTCACTTCATGCACGTGCTTCTCTGTGGGACCAGCTGCCCCCTGTGCCACCCTCCCACTGCCAGGGAAGCAAAGAGGCCCTGAGCTTCTGCAGAGTTCTGCACATACCCTGAACCACGACACAATTCAAACTATGCACAAGGCACAAGAGTTCAGCACAAGTGCCGGTCCCCAGCTGGCCATGAAGCCTCTCCAAGGTGGGGCAGCACAAAGACTAAATGTTGAGGGAAACAGTGGATCCTGAGGAGCACAGCAGCTCCTGGAGATGGTGCCAGGTCATTCCTGCTTCCTTGAGAGCTGCAGGCAGGGGCAGCCCAGGATGGTTCTGTCTCTATGGGGTCCTGTGTGAGAACTTCAGCTCCTGGGGTGGTACAGGCAGAGATGTCCGTGCATCTCCCAGAACCAGCTGGTGAAGGTCAGGGCAGAGCCAAGGGAAGGGCAGGGGCCTGGCTCTGCTCTGCTGAGCTCTGCAAGAGCCAAGAGCTGAGGTGCAGCCAGTGTTTTCCCCTCCAACCTTCACCAAGTCCAGGACACACTGAGAGCGCCGGGCTGGTGCTGCCTCTATATCCCTTTGGCTTTCAGTCCACAGGGTGATTCCCAGGATACAGGGGTAGAAGTGGCCCAAGGGAAGTGTCCAGGAGAGCACAAGCAGGATGTTGCTGGAGTCAGCTCTGGGGAGAAAATGGGCAGTACAAGGTGCCCCCACACTCCTCACCATCCTGTTTCCTGCTAGGGGGTTGTTCCCCATTCTCCCTGTCCCTGCTGCCTCTCCCCCTGCCTCTCTGCTTTTCCTGCTGTTGAGGTCCTTTCTAGCTGCTCAGGATTGCCCTGGGAATGGGGAATCTCCCTTCCCCTACACCTGTGCAGTTGTGTGCAACCCACAGGAGCAGGTGCAATGAGTGGAGCAGCAGTGGCAGAGCCCTGATACCATCACAGACCCTTCCCCAGGGCCTCCTGTCCTGAACCTCGTGGGAATTCCCTGCCACCCACCAATTCCCTGTCTTATTTACATACAGCTGCTGCTCCCAAAAGGGCTTCCGGGGATGGAAACCTCTGGCAGGATTTCGTAGTGGAGAAACAAGTGAAAACCTGCCAGGAGGGGCTGCCTGCGAGACAAACGCCTGTTCCTCCATGGCTCAGTCCCTCTCTGGATCCCCACCCGGATCAAATGCAGCATCTTGACCTGGGAGCCCTGGGATGCTGCTGACTGTCCTGCTCCCTGTGGAGTAGGGCTGTTCCCAGGGCTCCTGCCTGGCCACCGGCACCTTTGGAGCCAGGGCCCAGCCTGAACCTCAGGATGGCACATGATGGAGCAGGAGGCACAGCTCTCTGTATCCAGGGCTCAACTGTGCCCACGGGGGCCCCTCCACCATCCTGTTTGGGGCTGTGTCCCCTTTGTGGGATGAAGGCTCTCATGAGGAGCAAGAGGCACTGCAAGAGCTTGGCAGAGCCCTGTTCCCAAGCTGAGGAGCACCAGGGCTCAGCAATTCAGCACAAGATCCCACCCATTGCTGAATCTTTCAAGCAATGTTGCAAAGCCAGCCAAGGAAGGACTTGCCTTGGAGCCCAGGAGCAGTTTGGGAACTCAGGAACCTGGGCAGGTGAGGGCAGTTCCTGCCTCACTCTGCCTCTGAGTGGAGCAGCAAAGAGCCACCCCAGGAGGCCACGCACATCCCAGGGTGGGACTGGGCTCACACAGAGGCCACAAGCCAAGCCTTCCCCAAGGATGTAAGCTCCCAGGGTCCGTCTGGAACACCAGAAGCAGAAGGACCCTGGAATTCAGAAAAACGTGCCTGTTGTTTGGTTTTTCAGTAACGCCTTCTGGGTTGTGGCTAAATCCTGTTTGCAAAGTGCTGAGCCTGTTGTGAGCTCTGGGAGCAACCCGTGCCTGGGGGCAGGAGGGCAAATCCAACAGCACATTCCTGCTCCCTGGGCAGGCAGCTCTGCTCCCCTCCTGCTCCCTGCCTTGGAGGGGAATTGCTCCAGGGACTGGGGATGGACTCAGGAATCCCAGGACACGTAATCCCAGCAGATCCCCTTGGACATGGGGGAACAGACCCACAGCAGGAGCAGAGCCCATTCCTACCTGAGACACCTCCCCAGCATTGCTCCTGGGATGGGCTGACACTGGCTGGAGCCTGAGCTCTTGAGATCACACTTCCAGCACACTTCCACTGATTTTGGGAATCCATCTGGAGGCACAGGAAATCTCTCCCCAATTTTCAGAGGGTGCTGAGCCAAAACGCCTGTGAAACCAGTCGTGCTGGGGCTGGGATCCTGCACCCAGAGCTCTGCTGCTCCCAGGTGAGTGGGAGCAGGTGGCAGAGGGTTAATATGTGTTGAAGTGAGGATGTCATTTACCATCCTGAATCAATGCTCTCATTTTCCCAGGGACCCCAATGATAATGTTTTCAGTGCACATTGTTTTGGAAGGGGTCAAACATCCAGGAGAAGAGCCAGGCACAGCCCATGCAGGAAGGCAACGAGGTTGCTGTGCTGGTTCCAGGGGGAGAACAGTCCTGACCAGCCTGGTCCAACACCCAGAGGCACATGGCACCACTATCTCATTGCTGGTGGGGCAGCCAAAGGGAATGCTTTACTGCTGAGGGGCACCTCTGTGGGCAGATGCCTCATGGAGGCATCACAGCCCATCCCATTCTCACCAGGGCTGTGGGACATGATGAAGCAGGGAGGAGGTGACTCGGGTTCATGCTGGAGTTGCTGTGATCCTGCCCAGTACCTGGGAATCCAAGGAGGGTTGCAAGGAGCTCTGGGAGCTGGAGGGGGCAGGAGCTCCCCTGGGAATGGGGATTCCACATTTCTCCAAAGGGGTCTCCAGGGTCATTTTCTATTGCGTAAGAGCTGCTTTAGCCAAACCCCCTGGATGTGGACACCTGCCAGGCCAGGACACCTACCTGTGCTGGGACAAACAACTATAGCTGCCTACACACACTGGCCTTGGGGAGGGGCAGATCTTCACCCCGCTGTGCACCCCAGGTTGAGGTAGCCAGGCAGGGTCGGGGTGCCCCTGGTGCCACAGCCCCAGCACCCCCAGGACCTGCTGTGCCACCTCCCACCCCTGAAACTGCCCCCCACAAATGGCTTTTTGTGTTTGCTTTTGCTGCTTTTCCCGAGTGGCACCCACTGTGGGGTGCTGGATCCCTGCTCAGGCTGCAGCTCAGAGGGGCACCCACCCCATGTGTCTGCACACCCCTTTGGTCCCTCCATGCAGAAAGTCTCCATCAGGCAGCAAAACCAGGGAAAAAGTCTCAGGGAGCTGTCACTTCTTAGAAACTCTGTCCAGTTCCCCTCTTTCCTCAATGTGCCAGAACTCTTGCAATAAATCAGAGGGTTTTCCCAGCACAGCAGTCCTGCTGCCAGAGTGAAGCGCTCTGCTTGTGCTTTTGTCTCTTGTTCTCAACTCCTTCCCTCTTATTTGCTTCCCTGTGGCCTTTGCTGGGAAGTTAACACTGTTTTTGTTGGGAATGCGTCAACAGTGCTTTCTCAGAGCCCTGTTCCCCCCAGCTCCCATCACTGCGTGTGGGATTGCCCAGCTGAGGGTGGGAAATGCAGGTGGGTGCTGAGGGCACTGGCTCCGAGGAGGCATTCCCAGCAACACTGGCTGAATTGTCCAGTTCTGGCTTCAATCCCTGTGAGTTTTTCACCTCCTCTGGTCTGGGGCATTCTGGCATCCTCCACACCCAGCCTGGCGTTCCTGGCAGCCCTGGGGCAGGGTGAGGGGGCTCTGCAGGATGGATGGCAGGCAGGGGGGCTGGAGGACGTCCCACGGATTGGTAGACACAGAATAACTTGGGGTACAATCCCTGCCCCCCTCCACCTTGCCCCATGCAGCATCCAAGCAGAGGTTGCAGCCCCACAGCTCCAGATGCACAGCATCTGTCCTGGAGCCACTGGACCCTCCCGAACCAGGGTGTCACCCTGGGATACCAAGGGACAGAGCAGTCTGTGCTTCAGCACCCACACCCCATCCTGCATCCCTGTCCAGGGGCCTGGATGGCCTCCAGAGACAGAGGACAGAAGGACAGGCTTCCCTGGGCTCCACCACAGCTTGGAACTGTCCATCAGGTACCCACCCTGCCTCTTCTGGGACTGCTGGAGGGGATCCACCCTGCTCCGAGTCCCATGTCTTCCTGGGGTCTGGAGAAATCAGGCATGGACAAGTGGAGGGGCTCTCTGGGGTGACACCTGGGGCCACCAGCCTGGCTTGCTGGTCAGCTGCTCCCGACAGGGAGCATTCCTGCTCCATGAGAGCCAATTGCTCCTCCAGTCTGTGGGGAGGGAATTTGGCTCCACATTTCCGTGCTGGTAGGAAGAGAGTTCATGTGAAAGAGTGCAGGCAGAAATGCTCACTGAGGGTGGCACTCTAACCAAGGACCTGCTCCAGCTCCACGATGCATGAGGCAGGAAATATTTGCTGCTGGCACTCTGGATCAGGGACAGTGCTCAGGTGAGCCCGGGTGAGGACACAGTCATGCCCAGACAGTCCCTGCTCTGGGGGTTTGTCCCTGGAGAGGGAAACTAAAGAGCTGGGAAAGGGTTCATGCAGCTCAGGGGCATGAGAGGAAAACTTGGACTAAAAGCCCCCCATGAGCTCAGTCCCTGCCATGTCCCTCCAAAATCCAAGTTCTGATAGCAGCAAAGCTGTCAGGTAGGAAAAGAGGTTGGCTCCAACAGTTCCTCTGGTGCACAGCATCTTTGAAGAGTAAAGGTTGTCCATGAGGGCTCCACCAGCTGTGCTCTGCTCCAGCCAGGGGCTGTTCCCAATTCTGCTTGGGAAACCATGGCAGAAGCAATATGATTTGCTGTCCCACATTCCTTCCATCTGAGGGACAGGAGAGAAACTCCTGGCACTGCAGTTCTTTTTCATCCCTTGGGAAGGGCTCTGACACAACATGACAGAACCCAGAACAGCTCCCAGATGGGTGGGAACAGGCTGGCTGCTCCAGCTCCACACCAGCACACAGGGCACCATGCCTAGCAGAAGGGAGGATCTGGCTCTCCCATCCCATGGACTGCTGATATCCCATCTGGGGAGGTAGCTCTGGCCCTGGGCTTGCACATCTTCTCCTCTGGGTGGTGTGACCCAGGCCAGCTGACGTGTCCATGAGTGGATCTGGTACCCCCTGCCCTCTCCCTGGGTGCTCCTCAGCATTTCTGAGGGACAAACATGGACCCAGGCCCAGGGACTCTTCCTCGCTCCAGCTCTGCCATTGGAAGGAATCCCAGGTGGCAACAGCCCAAGAACCTCAGACAGCTCAGGGGAGACACAACAGGAGGGGTGGTGGACATGATTGTCCTACAGCAGAGGGGAAA
This sequence comes from Campylorhamphus procurvoides, assembly GCA_013396655.1. Taxonomy (NCBI): domain Eukaryota; kingdom Metazoa; phylum Chordata; class Aves; order Passeriformes; family Dendrocolaptidae; genus Campylorhamphus; species Campylorhamphus procurvoides. Next base: position 775,424 of record WBMV01001055.1, on the reverse strand, counting down.
ATCCACCACAGGCTCCAGAGTCTTGGAAAGCTGGCAAGATGGGAAAAGAAAAGGAGATGCAGACAAAGAGGGTGTGCTGGATATTTTGCTATGAAATAGCAATGCAGAGAAAACCAGTCAGTGTTTCCATCCCACTCAATGTCTTGCTCATTAGGCTTTTCACTGCAAACTGGGATGAAAATAGGACTTATTGCTGCAAGACTTCCCAAGTTTTTCCATTTAGAGACTCATTGATGCTGAACTGGTTGAAAGCAAACCATCCCTGGAGCCCTTCCTCAGCCAAGGGACTTCTGATTGGTGTGTCCACGGTCCCATCATGGTGCTTGTGCAGCACTTGTGGCTCCCAGGAGACTCCACAGAGGCATTTGAGGAATTGTAGCCCTGTATATGGCACTTGTGGGGCCACTTCTGAATTGAGTGCAGTTTTGGGGGCCCCAAGTGCTAGAACAACCCTGAGTAAGTGGAGAGGGCTCAGTGGTGAGGCCCTGAGAAGGTGTGGGATGTGGAACATGGGATGTATGAGGAGAGGTAGGAAACCTGGGTTGCTTTAGCCTGGGACAGGTGAGGGGGGGGTCTGGTGCCCATCTGAGTTTCAAACTCCTGATGGAAAGGTGCAGAGACAAAAGCAATGATCTCTTTTGAGAGGTAAACAGTGCAAGAGGCACCAGGCACAAGTCACAAACACAGAAATTCCCTTTCACCATGAGGGTGGCTGGACCCTGGAACAGCAACCAGTGAGGTTGAGGAATTTCCATTCTTGGAGGCACCCTGACCACAGCCCTCAGCCACCTGATCTGCCCTGCCCCACCTGGAGCAGGGGTTGGTGTCTCTGAACATCAGACCTTGTGTTTTGAGAGCACCAGCCCGACTCAGGGGAGATCTAAAAGGACTTGCCTCTCCTACTGGCTTGGATGGGCTGTGAACCTCTCAGAGCCAGGACTCACAGGTGGAACAGCAGAATTCCAATCTGGGAACTTCCAACAGCTTTTGGGTAGAAGGGTACAGAATGGTGCCACCTCACCTGGCTGTGTGTGTGGCTAGTGAGAGCCACAGCCCCAGACCAGGTGTTAGTCTTGAGAGCAGAAAAACAGCTGGATTTGTTCACATGATTCATCCCAGGGAAAAGCCTCAGGGCCCAGAAGTGCCATTTAGCAAAGTGTCCTTCACAGTGAGCCCTTCCTCAGGTTCCCCACAACTCTGCCCTGTGTGTTCACAGCTGTTCTTTGGTCTTTTGCCAGGCAAAGAATCAGAGCAGGGTTGTCCCCAAGACAGAAAAGGGTTGAACCTGGTTTTTATCTGTTTCTTAAACGCAGCCTTCAGCCAGAAGAGATGGCAACACTCAGCTCTGGGGGTACAAAGGGCTGTCAGGCAGACAAGGAAAAGGCAGAGACTTAACAAGGGTGCTCAGTAAACACAGCCACATCCCCTCATCCTGCTCCCACGTGGGATCTTCCTGCCTACCTGCAGATCCCCACGTCCTGCACGGGGCTGGCTGTGCCCTGCACACCCCATCCCTCCCTGGGAGGGCTGGGCTCCTGCCATGGCTCAGCTTTGCTCCCTGGAACTGCCTTGCCAGCCTGGCTACAGACAGGCACTCACCCCGGGGAGCGTGAGGTGGGCACTGCCCGGACACATCCCGCTCGCTGGAGCTGTCTGGGGTCACAGAGGTGAAGCCCAAATCCACGGCTTCATTTCAGAGAGCGCTTCCAACCAGATCCAGGGAGACAGGAAACATCTGCATTGTCACAGCTGGCGGCTCCTCTGTAAACACAGGATGCACCCACTAAACAGCCACTTCCCCTCCCTCCCACCCAAAGGACCCAAAGCTGGTCGGTGTTCAGGTGGGACAAATGAAGCTCCACCAGCTGCACCCCAGAGTTCCACCCTGGGGCCCTGCAGGGTTTGGCCAGGGGGGTCTGGGAGGGGGGCAGCCCCTGCATGGGGGAGGCACCTTAATGTGCCACCACAGGGCAGGGAGGTGCTGGGGCTCAGGGTGGTCTTGGCCCTGGCACACCCAAAATTGAGCAAAGCTGGGCTCTGCAGCTGATTCCTTACATGAGGATGTGGTTGGTGATGGACAATGAGTGGACCAGGGACAGGACCCAGGGAATGGCTGGAGTTGTGTCAGGGCAGGCTTAGGTTGGATCTCAGCAAAAGGTTCTTCCCCCAGGGGATGGTGGGCACTGCCCAGGCTCCCCAGGGCAGTGGGCACAGCCCCAAGGCCACCAGAGCTCCAGGAGGGTTTGGATGATGCTCTGGGGCACAGGGGGTGACTCTTGGGAATGGGCCTGTGCAGGGCTGAGGGTTGGACTTGATGATCCCTGTGGGTCTATTCCAGCTCAGCATATTCTGGGATTCTGTGACAGATGGACAGAGGCTCCCACTGCTCCTACGTGGCCAGAGATCTCATCTTTGGTGTCCCACGGCACTGAAACCCCTGCCCAGACTTTTCGTGTCACCATTAACAGAGTGAACAGCAAAGGCTGGCACAGCCCCCCCACCCTGGACCTGAAATGACGTATCATGAAAGGCTTTGCACTTGTTTTCTTCCTTGGACTTTCTTTTAGTCTGCAAGGACCAGAAAATGATTCCACAACCAAACACCACCGCAGTTCCAGCAAATGTCTCTTTTGCCCCAGGAGACAGTTCCTGTGTCTTTAATGCCATCTGGGAGTCCATCAGACAGGGAGATTGGCTTATGGAAACCCCATGCCAAGGGGAAATGGGATAAAGGAGGGGAACAGCGAAGTTGTACTTAACACATCACATTTCAGACTCTGCTTTCCCCAGCATTCCTGTATCCCTGAAATGGTTAAAGGAACTTTTGAAGGGATTGCCCCCCTCAAGATAAAGCACAGCACAGACCAAGCGGGCCTGCTGGTCACCCTGCCATCATGGGACCAGTGCTCAACATCACCCTCTGGGCTGGGTGTCCCCATCACAGCTTAGGGTGCTCCCCCTGAGGATACTCCGTATTTGAGCTCCCCATCCTGGATGCTCCACAGAGCAGGGGTGTGGCTGTGTGGCATGTGCTGTTCACCCTCTCCAGAGCTAACGGGAGAACCCTCAGTGCTAAACTAAATTAACCTTGAAAAATTAATTTCACAAATGACTACAGCAATTAGTTGCTTTTAATGAGCTGCTTCACCCAGGCTGATGTCTGAAGGTCCTGGAGGAAATCAGTATCTCCTGCAGTGCCCCTGACAGCCGATGGCTGATGGGAACTGGCAGCCCTTTCCCACCCCCTTCCTAGGGAGGAATTCCCATATCTGTGGCTCCAAGTCTCTGCTCCCAGGTTTAGAAGCCCAAGCGCTTTGAGGAAGGCTCCCAAGCCCAATGCTCTGCTCCTGAGCCACTGATGGCCAGGGGAAGAGGAAAGACAGTCATTTTGTATCAGATGTTGGGGAAGGACAAAGCATAACAGAATTTCTGTGTCAAATCCTCAGCAAAGAAAGAGTGTTGGAGCAGCAGCTGGATGCAGGATGTGCAGCAGCTCCCCAGCTAAGCCTTGACAGGGGTGCAGCACACAAGCTCTGCCACAGCCCTGCAGGACCTGGTGCTGTGACCCCAAGGGAAGGCGAGGGGAGCCTGGCTGGGCTGCAGTGTTGGGCTGGCTCCTGCTGCTCCTCCTGGCTGCTCTCAGCCCTCACCTCCTGCTGAGGTGGCTCAGCTTCCCTGGGACATCCCACACCACCCTGTCCCAGGGCTCTGCCCTGCTGCAAGATCTGTCTCCATAGCTGTGCTTGTGTTGCTGAAACAAAGCAGCAGCCTTGATCCTGGAGGTGTGGACAGACACCAGGCCCTGGTGGCTCTCCACAGAGAGCCCTGCAGAAGACATGCACCCACTCCCTGCCCTGTCCCACCCCTGTGCCCACCAAGAGGGATGCAAAGCACCTGCTCACACCAGGGACCTGCAGTGCTTAGGGGTTCAGGGGATGCCAGGCACCTGTAATGTTCCTCCTCCCTGTGAGCAGCTGGAGCCACCACATCCTGTGGTTCCAGGGAATCCAGGAGCCCCCAGAGCACCCAGCGCTGCTCGGGTCTATTCCAGCTCAGCCTTGCAGGCTGCAGAGCAGCTTAATTGGATGCTGGACCAGATGTTTGGCTCATCTTCCCCTGCTTGGGGCTGCAGCTCCCACACTGAACTTCCCATTCCTGCCACCCATCAGGGCCCTTTGCACCCCTCTGAAGGGAGCTGTGATTTCCCACTGTGTCCCTTGGAGGCAGAGCTGCCTGGAATCAAACCCTACACCCAGACACGCCTCAGCTTTGGAACGTCCCTGCCCCTAGTCCTGTGTCTTGTTTTGGGCTCACCCACACAGCAGTGACATTGCCCAGGTCCCAGTGGCTCCACCTGTGACTCGTGGCTGCAAGATTTACTTTCACAAAAGTCCTACACTATCCCAAACCTTTTTGCTGTTTGCAGGCTCAGGTTAGGCCTGATTCTTTCCCTGGGCTTCCCTTCTAGGTGTGGCTTAAATTAAGTACTAATAAATCTAATGTGGATTTTTTCAAATGTAGCCTCTTCTTGTGTGTGACCCCAAGTACCCCTAAGGTTCTCAATGTTCTGTTTCAAAAGCCATAACCCCACAAAACCTCAAAACAGATTAATATTTACTTCTTAACCACTGGAAGAACACCAATGTTTTATTTTACTTCCTTTTCCCTAGTGCAGGTCACCCAGCTCTGAGAAGTCCTTGGAATGGAATACTCAGCACCCAGCTATTCCTCCCAGGCATTCCATGGGCAGTGGGTTGTTCATATGGTTGTTCATAGTGTTTAGACAAATCTGTTCTCCCTGAAAATCCTCAACTCCCCTGGCAGTGCCTACCCACAGGTATCAGGAGCAGCAGAGGACATGGCCCCAGGGCAAAATGCCAGGTGTCAGGGGCAGCTTCTCCCTAAAACCCCCATGTAGCTGTCATCTGTAAACTTCAAGGCAGTGTCATCAAAACCAGATCCCTCCAGCACGGGGCAAACCTGGATGTAATCGAGCCTTGGAATCTGCTGCATTGTCCAATTCTCATGCCAATGGTGTCAGAGAAACAAGAAAAGCTGTGGCAGGATGTTGTAGGTTTTTGCTGTGATTCAGCAAGCTGCATGAAAAAAATATGTGCAACAATCTGCTCAGTACCAAGCCAGAATCCAATCTGTTTGTTTTTCCAAAGCTTTGTCATTTCCTGGGCAGTATCATTAAAGAGGGATTAAGGTATTCCAAACCCCCTCCAAATGGGGTAGATTTTGCAATACACCCCAGATCTCTTTCTAAGTATGCACTTGGCAAGCAGAGTGTTCTGGAAAAGCACAAATCCTTCTAGGTTTGGCATTTTCTGCTCGGATCTACTTTTCAGGAGTTGCTTGCCCACTGCACCACTTCCCAGGACATTCCTCTTTGGATGGTGTGGCCTCAGGAGCTCACAGTGGCTGAACCCCAAAGGGATGTGCATGTGCAGTGGGAAAGCCAGGAAGGCTGGAGCACCACATCTGGAACCAGCTGTTGTCCCTCCCCAGGCCTTGGGACCATCTCAGCTCCTGTGCTCAGACAGGCCTACAGATCTCCTACTTCTGCCCTCGAGTCCTCCTGGACTGGAAGTGAGCAAGTCAAGCCTTGATCCAGACTTGGTCCAGCCTTTCCTGCAACTGGACTTGCCTTGTCCACATTGGTCCCAGACTGGTGGAGACCTGCTGGTGACTCAGCTGAGTGGCCTCTGCACAAGGAGCAGCTCCTCCAAACCCACCCCTTCCCAGTATCTCCTCCAAACCCACCCCTTCCCAGTGTCTCCTCCAAACCCACCCCTTCCCAGTATCTCCTCCAAATCAACCCCTTCCCAGTATCTCCTCCAAATCAACCCCTTCCCAGTATCCCCCCAGTGTCTGAGCCTGACCCAGGGCTCAGGGATCTTCTCCAGGCTGCTCCGAACTGCAAAGACCCTCCTGCAGGGTGGGCTCTCCCCTCTCCTGAAGTGCAGCACGACATGGGGACCTACATGTCCCACCTCACATGTGTCCCACCCCACACATGTCCCACCCCACACACATCCCACCAGCTGCACCACTCCCAGCCCTGCTGATCCCAAGGAATCCCTCTTGTCTGCATTTCAGGAGCAGGCTGGTACCTCAAATAACCTCTGATACAGGATTTTTTTCTCTTCTTTTGTGCATTTTTTCAATGTCTGGCGGTGGGGCTGAGCTCATACTGACACTTTCTCTTGATGGCAGCCTAAGGGTGGGTTCTGGTTTCTCCTTTCCGAGATTTTCTTGCAGGAATAAACCATTTTTGACATTTTAATGTCTCTGCTGAGGCTGGTAGGAAGTGGTCAGCATATTCTAGCTGACTAGAGGCAGCAGACAGGCAGGGAGGGAAACAGCAGAATGGTTTAAGCCTCTGCAATAAAAGTGTCTTTGCAAACATTTAGAAAGAAATTCTCCCTCACCCAGGTTTTCCCAGATTTTGCGTTTTTCTCTCATAAAGAATAATTAATTTGTGCCCTTTATGGCCATAAATATGGATTTACTAATGATTTAGGCTCTGAGCTGCTTGAGGCAGGGCACATTTCCTGATCAGGAGTTTAGGACCAGGGGAGGGGTTGCGGAGGGGAGGGGAGGGGAAGGGAGGGAGGGAAGGGGAGCGGAGCAGAGAGGAGAGGAGTTGTTTTAGATACTCTTCATGGTCCCAGTTGGGTTATTTATAAGGGCTGAGCTCAGGATTGCTGGATCAAACACACACATTTCTGCTGCATGTGCTAATGGATCCAGGGCCTGAGATCAACCTCCAAATGCAGCCTGGGCCCTGGGGACACTGGGCCACCACACCAGCTCAGGGTCACAACCTTCTCTCACCAGAGCTTGTACACAAAGGGGCCCTGGGGACAGCAGTGGGTCAGAGCAGCTCCCAGGGCAGTGGGACAGGAGCCAGCCCCTCAGCTCCAGCCACCCTCTTCCCAGCACCAGCACAATCCTGCCCCAAGCAATGGAAACTCCATTCCCCAAGTGGTTTCCTTGCTGGAGGAGGGGATGGGAGATCCACATCCCTTCAGCCCAGCTGGGACACTCTGTCCATCCCCTCCCCTGGGCTAGGGGTGGTCTCTGCCATGCCCCAGGCCAGGCTGCTCAACCCCAGCCTGGAGACTGCAGGGCTGAAGCAGCTTCCCCCAGCACCAACCCAGCTCCAGACAGATCCCTTGTTGAATTCCAAATACGCTGGGCAGTGAGACTCCCTGCTGCCAGCCACCCAGGAAGGGCAGGTGTGGGATGAGATGAAGCAGAACCAAACACTGCATTAACACAGACTGGTGCTTATCAAGGGCTGATGTTGCACAGCCTGGCCAGCAAACACCACCAGGGATCTGTGGGAAAAATGGGATCCACATGGCAATTCACACTCCAACTGCTGCCTTATCTCCTGGAAACCTTATCTCACACAAACTGGAGCTGGAGCTATTTTCTTTTCAGCTGAGTAAAAATGTGCCAGTTTTATATTTATGTATTAGGTCACAATCCCATGGGAAATTAATTTGCCCAACAGCAGAAATTCTGTCATCGCACGCATCAGTCAGTCTGGGAATGGGGATCTCCAGACCAGGGCCCTGAAATCCAGGGAATGGCTTAAAATAACAACCACGGGAGGATGTGGGAGCCTGAGCAAAGCTCGGGAGCTCCTTCCTGGCTGCAAATGTGTTGCAGGGCATTTCATGGGTGCCACATAAAGGTAAAGCCCGGGGCTTGGTGTGACCCCCATCTCAGTGGGGTCCTGGTGAGGAGGAGGGGTCTCAGCCCACACACCCGAGGGGGAGGGGAGGGATGGTCCCCATGCTGCTCCTGGCACTGGCACCACCCGGCTGTGGGTGCTAATTGTCCCTGCAAACACTGGGCAGGGCACTGTGGATCCTGGGCATCTCTGCACCCCCATCATGTGTGGCACAGCAGCTCTGGCTGCCTGTAGTGCCACAGGGAGACTCATCCCACCCTTCACCAGGGCTCCCACCCACAGCCCGGCTCGGTCTGGGAGCCAGAGGGATCACCCAGCCCCTCTGAGATGGGTTGGGTGGGACAGAGACCCCCTTCCCTTTGGGCATGGCTCTCCTGTGGCACCATCACTGCCTTTTGCTGCTTTCCCAGCCTTGCAAATAAAGTGCACTTCTTTGTTCAATCCCACAGGCTTCCTTTAAGCCTCAGAATGTTCCTGGGAGCTGTTAGCCTTCCCTCCCTGCTCCAGCTATGCTGGGCTGGGGCACTGTTATCTCGTGGGTTAATAACAGACAAATCCGTCCAGGTTCAGTGAATACATCCAGCCTGTTCTCTCACGGAGACACTCCCACCATTGCAAGCACCCAGGCTGAGCTGGCAGCAGCCTGATTTATAGCCAAAAACCACCAAGGCCACGCCAGCCCCTTCTTCTCTCCCCCCGCTCTTTTTTTTGTCTCAAGAGCAAACCCATTCTGAGCGCTGAAGGGGGATGGATATAGAAGGAGGCTTGGCCATGCTGATGCTCCTGCAGATCGGGGGGGGCTGTGGGACCCCCACGTTCAGGTTTCACATGGTCAGTGGGGGCTGGCAGGAGCTGGGGGCCGGAGCAGTGCTGGGAAGCTCAATGCTGAGCTGCTCCAAGGGTGACGTAAGAGCAGCCCTGAGCTGGCTTGCTCACCACATACCTAATTTTCCCATATAAGGCCAAGGAGAGCAATAACTCTCCTGGCAAGCAGATCAATAAAAACAGATGGTGGGCTTACAATAAGAGATTAAGCACATACCAATCCAGAACAAACAGGCCATAAATCATATGTGAAGGAAGATATTTATGGTTTAGATCACATTCCTTAATTAACTCAAAATGGCCCAGAAAAGAAAATAATACAAAGCTGCTCTTTTTTTTTCCCTGCTTTGTTCCTGCCTTGCTTTTGCAAAGCTGAATTCTTTCCTCGGGGGGTGCAGGGGATGCGGCAGCCACGGGGCAGATGCCTGAGGGATGGTCCAGGCTGGAGTCTGGGAAAGAGCCATGGAGGAGGCAAAGCAAGGTGAGCAGCTGGGGTTTGGGGGTGTGCAGGGAGAGGGCTGGAGCACAGCTGAGCCCTGGGTTTGGCTACACAGTCCTGGGCTCATGGTACACCCTCCCCTCCAGAGAGCATCACCAGCACCCTGTCCCTGGGTGGGGTGGGACGATGGACCCCTGGGATGAAGGTGCCACATGCAGCAACCAGCACAACACAGTCCTTGTCAAAGGGGCATTTGAGCTTTAGAGCAATGGCCAAGCATGTTTTCCATGCAGCAATTACTGCATTCAACTGACTTGCTCTATAAAGTGATAAGAGCTCCTGGGGGCCCTGCCAGGCTGGAGGCAAACACAACGTGACAGAGAGAACACCCACCCAGACTGGTTAGTTCTGAAGTTGAACCTGGTCCAGAACTGTGAAGGGTCTCAAGCTTTCCAAAGCACCTCTGTGACTCCAGTCCAGACCTTTAGGATAGTTAGGAGTTATTACTTTTAATGGGAACAGGATACCTAAGGGCAATCCAGACTTCAGGAAGCCCCGTTCAACTGCAAGCCTTGCTCTGAACTCATGAAAGTCAGTGGGATGGAGAGGTTTCCTCTTGGTGAACACAAAAGACTTCTCCACCTGACTGTGGGAAGAACTGTGTGGAGAGGAGGATGGGATGGGGATGGTGGGGTGGCTTCTCAACAGCTCCCCTGTGCCCAGAGGGGTATGTCCCCCCATCCTGCCTTTTTCTCTGCCCTCAACCCTCTCTTCCAGCACATTCCCATCCCCCTCTTTGCTCACAGGGTTAATCTTCTGCCAGGTTCATGGTTTGGCTCAGACCTGGTGGTGCCCACATTGGCCCAGGCTCCTCTCAGCCACATCCTGAAGCCCCAGAGAGTGGCAGAAGACCCCAGGGCACCCGGAGCCAGAGCTGGGCCCCACACACACTCCCTGCCCCAGCCCAGGGGAGCAGGGCTGTCACATCACAGTACAGTGGGAGCAACTCCCGCTCTGCCCCAGGAGAGCAGAGACCTGCAGAACTGCAAATATAAAGCAAGCCCTTGGAAGCTTGTCCTTCCCTCCTTGCTGAACTGAGACCCTCCGGGACAAGGAGCAAGGAGGCACCCAGAGTAGAGAACACCTGAACATCCACCAGCTGCCCCAGCACCACCAGCACCTCCCTCTCCCAGCAGCCCCAGTGCCTTGTAAATGGGGAAACTGGCATCAGAGGGCTGGAAATGGTTGTATCATGTTCTGGAGGTGATGGAAATCTGCATTCATTGCATGAAGCAACCCCATTAATACAGCCCACCCCAGAACATCACAAGGGGTCAGCCCTGGAGGACACAGTGGGCCTGTCTACAGCCTGTCAGGTTGTGCAGAGAGGACACAAACATCTCAGCCATATTTAGGTTCACAGAATCACTGAGGTTGGAAAAGAGCTCCAAGATCATCAAGTCCAACCTTTGACCAAATCCCACCATGCCCAATAAATGGTATCACAGGTTGTCACATTCACTTGTTTTCTGAATATTTCCAGGGATGGTCACTCCACCACCTTCCTGGGGAGTTGTTCCAGTATTAACCACTCTCTCAGTGAAGAAATTTTTCCTAATATCCAACCTGAACTTCTCCTGGTGCAACTTGAGTCCTTTTCCCCTTGTCCTGCGTGTCTGTTGTTACCTGCAAGAAGAGCCCAACACCCACCTTGTCACAACTACTTTTCACAGAGTTGAAAAAGTCCCTCCTTGCACAGGGCAGGTTGAAAATCTCATTTTCACCCTCCTCCCCTCCGTTCCCATGTGCCAGGGCTGCAGGGTGGGCAGTGCCCATCCCCTGAGGTTATCCATCACCTTGCAGATTGTGCCAGCACAACTCTCTTTGCTTTCTTGCCACAACTCTGCCCTTTTTGGGGGTTTGCAGACTCAAGGACACGGGCAACAATGTGACTCAGTGCTCCTGCCAGCGATGCCCAGGCATCCATGCCCTGCCAGCCGGGCTAATGAGCACAGGGCACAGCCCAGCTGCCTCCTGTCTCACCAATCTGTTGACAAGGTAGGTTGTGCAACAAATGGGGACTCCAGTGAGGCTGGAACAGCCCCTGCTCTCTGCTCCAGTGACATTCCAGGGGCTGCAGGAGTGACAGGGTCACGCTGGGCTGTGCCTGTGCCATCAGGTGCCATCCAGGCACGTTCCAGCTCTGCTCGGAGTGCCAGAGGGCTGTACAGAGCCAGCACTCCCTGAGCAGCAGGTACAGGGCCCCCAGAGCAGTGCTGGGCACTTCCTCACGGGCAGCCAAGATGCAAGAGCCAGGACCTTTCCCAGGGGCTGTTTCATGTGCCAGCAAGGCTGTAACCCATGCAGCACTGCATCCAGCAGGGATAAGGCCCAGGAGTGCCAGCACAGTGCTGATGCACACACTGTTTGCTGCTGGCAGCACAGCCAACCTCTCACTGTCTGCAGCTCCCCCATCAGCTCCCCACCATTGCACTCCTCCCTCTCTCTCTCTCACACACACATAACTTCCCCAACCATAAAATGTACATAAAATGCACCAAGAGATGCCTCTGTGTTTTTTTGGATCGAGGTGGAAGCAAACTTCCCCTTAAGACAAGTCTTTGAGAAAAACAGTTCAACTTCTTTTTTTTTTAGGGTCTTACCAAAGCTTTTACATTTTTGCCCTGATGCCTTCTCATGCCCTGAATCATATTTTCCTTATTTTCATTCTCCTGTTCAAAGAAAAAGACACATTGAAATTTTTTTATGCAAAGCACTCACAAATGTTTAAACTACAGAGGAGATTCAAAGACACAAAATACCCGTAGTCCTGAAGCCAGAGCCATGCCTGGCCATGGCTGGTGCTGTGCTTTGCCCCAGAGCCTCTGCCAGACGAAACAGATCACTGGGGTGTGTTTTAGAACAGGAAAGTGATGCCACAGAAGGTTTGGTAGGTGTCACACCCTGCTGAAGCATCGGATGGCAGGAAGGATGGACTGATGGATGGTGCCTGCCCAGGTCTTGGCAATCCCACTGCCATCCCAGCCCGTTCCTCCTGTCTGTGGGGGTGGATAACTGGAGCCAGGAGCTGCCAGCAATCCCCTCCGATCAATATTTAGCAATCCCCAGTCCTGGGGATGCCGACGAGGTGTGAAGCTTTGCTGTTTTGTCTCCTTCCACACCCCTGGAGTGATCCAGGCGCTGGTAATGCCTCGGCTTTGGACTTGTTCCCTGTTTTCAGCTCTGCACAGTCCCTTGCCGTGGCTTTCGCTCGGCAAACTTGGCTTAGGGAAATGCCACCCATCCCATCTTCATTAGTCACCGTCTTCCTCCACTGTTTTGGGCACCTGCTGTCCACAGGCTCAGATGAATTTCCTCATGGGAATTCTGGCATTCCCCAGGGAATTCTGTTCTCTGGCAGTGGCTGTGGAGGGCAGAGGAACCACCTCCACCGAGGGCAGCAGCGCTGGTGTGACCACCCTTTACAGTCCCATCCCCAAAGCAGGGCTGTTCCCAGGCTGTGTTAATTCCATGGACACCACTCCAGCCAACACAGAGGGATCAAACCCAAACCCTTGGAGTTAACCGTGTGAGGGGCTGGAGGGGAGGAGGGAGCCAGCCCTCCCCAGGGATGGAGCTGCCAGTGGAGCTGGACATGCTCCTTGTGCTGCCCCGTGATCCTGGGTCAGCTCCGGGCAGACAGACAGGTCTGTCCAATATGTCCCAATCCACAGGAATTGTGAGCCTGTCCCTGCTCAACACACTTGCTCTTGGTGGCTGTCCACTCTCTGCTGGAGCCCAGCAGCTCCTATCTGGCTGCTTTCATCTGCTGTGAAATCACTGCAGGAATTCTCCTCCAGCAGTTAGTCATCCTCCCCCTCCCTCCCAGAAAGACAAAAAAGCTGTTTTGTCAGTAAATGCGATAAAAATCTCCCCTTCATCAAGATCCAAGGTGAAGTTAATCAAAATATTTACACAATCCTCATGATACTGCACTCACCAGGGTTTTGGTGGTGTCCTGATTGCATCAGGTGCCCCTTCAGCATCGCCCCAGTGCAGAGCAAGAAATCCCGAGCTGGCTGCTGGCACCTGTCATTGCCCCCGTGGCTGTCCCTGTCCCTCCCTGTGCACTGCCTGCAAGGAGCCACATCTCTCAGCAGCTGGAAGCCTTGCCCATCCGTGGGATTGGGGCTGGGGAGGCCAAGTTGCCTCTCACCGGGCTGGGCTGGAGCAATTAAGTTAAAGCAGGTTAAACGCTGCAGCTCTGCACAGCACTGGACAGGATAAGGAGCCTGGCATGGTCTGTCCAACCAAGCATGGACAACCAAGCTCGGGGCTGAGGGGCTCGTGGATCTGCAGATGTGCTCCCTTTCCCTGCTGAGCACCTGCCCACCATGCTCAAGGGGTGTGGATACCCTGGCCCTGGCACCTGGCTGGGTGGATGTTGAAATTCCCCATGGCAGCCTCCCTGGGCAGGTGCTCGGGCGTTCCTTCCACCTCTGCTCACATGGATCGATTGGAGAGATGGGCAGAGCCACATCCTGCCCAGAGGTGCTGGCAGGGAGTGCTGCCCACTGGTGAGCACTGAACCCCAGCCATATCAGCCCTGGGCTGTCAGTGCCCAAGGGGATCTGCTCGTCCCCTCCGGGCCATCAGCCCTCCTGTGGTCCATCCATCCCACCTCATCCCCCTACACCAAACAGCTCTCTGTCCATCCCACCACACCAAACAACTTTCTGTCCATGCCACCTCATTCAACAGCTCTCTGTCGATCCCACCTTGTCCCACCCAAACGTTCATCACCTCCCATGAGTTCTGTTTGTTGCCAAGGGCCTTCCTGGATGAAGTGCCTGCCTGACCTCATAGCCCCTTCCTCTCAGACCTGCAGAAGGGATTGGGAATTTTTTAGGTCATCCACCTAGAGAAGTGAATATGGGCTGCCTCCTGCAACCCCCTGCAGGTGGACATCGTTGTCTCCAGGCAGACACGACCAGAGATTTTTCAGGAAGCAGTGCCAAACCCTGTCTGAGATCAGACCAAGGCCTCGGTTTGCCTTCTCTGGCAGTTCACACACGTCATGGTGCCCACAGTGCCAGGTTCTGCCACTGTTCCTCAGCAGACAGGAGCTGCCTGTGCTGGCACCACTGTGTGATGTCCCCACGGGACTGCAGCCTGGCCCCTCACTTTGCACCCAGTTATGGAGCTGTGATAATGCACATTAAATGCTGTGTTTCTATTGCTACTTTTCACTGCTTAGTTATATTAGCAGTGACATGTGGCCCAGCCCCTGCTTGGCCAGGTAAGCCAAAGCCACGCTCAGTGCTTTGGATTTGCATCCTCAGGAGCTGTGCAGGATCTGGGAAGGCCTTTTCAGGAGCTGGGAATAAAGATCTAGAACAAGGTCAAGTTTTTGTTTTATTGTTTTGTTTTTATTTTTCCAGGCAGTATAAAGAAACCTGTGCTTCTTTGTTCCTGGAGATAAGCTTTTCCTGCACCATTGTTAGAGGCTATTTTCCTTGATGTACTTTATTTTTGGCACATGCAACAAGCCCTAACATCCCTCCCTATCTATCTGTTCACCAGAGTTCAGTTTAAATTATTTCTGGCCTTTATCTCAGATTTTTCCAGCACTGGAGCAACACTGCATATCCTTTAGACCATATTTTTGTCTTATGAATCACCAACCTTTAAAGAAGCCCCTGCTGGGTAGAAAGAGCCTCTGCAAACAGCCAGCAGTGCTGGGGATGTCTCGTAGCAGCTCCCTCATCCTCCTCCCCTGCAGTAGCTCTGGTTCTCACTTTGCATCCTGCCAGAGTCTAGACGAGTGTTTCTGATCCAGCAGAGAAGTATTAGCTCGAGCTCTGGACTTTGCTCCCACACACTTTTATCAAATGCTCTGGAAGTGCATTTGGAACCACTAAATCTTCTCCTATTAATAGCCCATTTGCAGATGGAAAAGGTATTTCGGGAGTCTTGTGGGGGCAGTTTGTCAAACAGGTCTCACTAACATTGGCTTTCTGTAAATAGACATGAAATATTCTCGTTGATTTCTCCTTCTCTGGGGATTTGGATGCTGCAGCACTGGGTTGGTGTCGGGGTTCAACCATACCATGGATGTCCTGGGGTCTCACTGACCAACGGCTCCTGGAGGCATTTGCTCCCCTTTGCAGACCAAAAGGGAACCTGTTCATGGAGAAATTCCAACTGGAAGGTTCAAGGGGGTCCCAGCTCCCCACGGCTGTCCCACAATGGCTCTCCATGGCCCAGGAGGTGCCCCCTCTCTATTCCTTTGTAGCTCCAATCTCACCCAGGGATGGGACACAGCCAGTGCCATACCCTGACCCTGGGCAGAAACACCCACACCAGGGGCTGGTGGGCTCCCAGATTGCCAGGCTGAACCCTTCCCTTCTAGGGAGGACATCCCCACCAAAAGGCACACAGTGGTGCTCCTGCTCTCAGATGTGTGCCCTGGGCTGCAGGGGAGGGAGCTAGCAAAAGCATCCCACAGTCCTGCCCCTGGGAGGATGCTGCCACTGCAGCCAAGCCTGCCCTCAGTGCCCCACTGAGCAGGGCCAGGGTGACTGCTGGGCCAACAAACCACAACTGGCACTGCCCAGAGGGTACCAGGGACCTCACCCACCACCCAGGCAGGGACTGTGAGGGTGCCAGGCAGGACCTCCTTTGCCTGATTTTGAATATTCCTGAAACAGGAGGTTGTCAAGGGATGGGGAGGGTCAGGATGGGAAGGGAGAAAAGAATTCCTGGGAAATCACAGGCGAGAATGGCTGGAAAATCACAAACCACATGAAGATGATGGGGAGAAAGAGAGAATGAGGGCAAAGGAGGTATAAGATTTGGTTCACAGCTGGATGGACATCCTCTCCTGGTAAGGCCCAAAGCAAGATGACTCCTGCCTTGGTGCTGCTCCCAACACCATGGGGACCCCCCACCAGCCCCCAACCCCCACTGGGGTCACTGCACCCAGGGGCCACTGCCAGAGCAGCAGCTGAGGGGTGCTGGGCTGGACCAGCAAAGACTCAGCCCCAGTGTCCATCTCCAGGGTTGACCTCACCAGGATGCTGGAGAGGTGAGAGGGGGCTGAGAGCAGAGAGGCAAAGACAGCACTGGGCAAACCCCAGAAATAAAAACACTTCCAGGGACCCACCTTCCCCACCAAAATAGGGTGCTAATCTCATCCTGGCATAGCCTTCAGACTTCATCTCTGTCACCCAGCTCTAAGTGCCCAGGAAGGCCCATCACATGCCATGATGTCTCTGTGTTCAGGAAGAATTTCAGGTCCTGGAAGAAACAAGCTGGCTCCTTCCTAATGAATTAAACTTTACAAGCTCGGACAAAGCAGCTGCAGGTTTGCCCATGGGGGGATTCAGAGCTGAAGTATCATGTTGTGCATGTAGAACCTGACTCCTGTCCCGTGCCTGCTGCTGGCCCCCAGGGATGCTCAAAAGGCTCCCCAGTTCCGTGGTGGCTGCCCTGAAGCAGGGCCAGGACCACAGCACTGCTCAGGGATTTCGTCCCTTCACCCCAGAACTCCAAAGCTCCATACAAATATCGATCATCTCTCCAGGGCACAGAAGCACGGCTGACTTTTTAAAGAAGGAAATGGGCCACAGGATGCTGAAGGGACCTGTTTGTGTTCATCCTGGAATGGGTCCAGCCAGACCTGTGACACAGGAATTAAGGGGGGCCCTCAGTTCTGAAATCGGAGATGGGATTTCAGGATTTTGCCCCAATTCCTAAAGGTTTCCCAGTAATGGAGTAGTCCTAATGAGGCAGGCAGCAATGATGCAGCTGGGTGTTCCAGCCAGAGTTATGTGAA
Organism: Campylorhamphus procurvoides; assembly: GCA_013396655.1. Lineage (NCBI taxonomy): Eukaryota > Metazoa > Chordata > Aves > Passeriformes > Dendrocolaptidae > Campylorhamphus > Campylorhamphus procurvoides. The sequence continues at coordinate 758,615 of WBMV01001055.1, read as the reverse complement.
AGCTTCCAGATATTTCTCTTGCTGATCCTGTACTTGTTTCAGAGCTCCTGCAAGGAGTGAAGTGCACTAATTACTAACCTCAAACTAGTTGTGTTTGGGATCATGAATTTGTGTGGCAGGGTCCTTTCAAGTTAACTGTAAGAGTTTCAATTAATCTTTTATTTATAGAAACAAACAGAGGGGAGGAGGGATCAGGACACTTGGGTTTGGTTCCTTGCTCTTTACCTCTGTCACTGACCCCAGACATGGCTTGGCTGAAGAAGACAGGCCTGGTGGAGAAGACTGAAATGAGATTTAGGAGGTTTGCATCCAGCTCCTGGCTTTGCTGGAGATGCCCTGGGTCAAGTGAGACTCCTGCTTAAACCTAAACCCACACAGCAGCATTTCCAGGATCAGGGTGGTTACAGAATCACAGAATTACAGAGTCAGTTTGGTTGGAAAAGACCTTTGAGATCATCAAGTCCAACCCTTGGCTGAACACCACCTTGTCAACTAGCCCAGAGCACTGAGTGCCACATCCAGTCATTCCTTGGACACCTCCAGGGACGACAGATCTCTCTTATCAGGGGTGAGGCCCATTCTCTGCCTCCCTGGCATTTGGGAAAGTCCATTTTGGCCATCCAGCACTGAGAGCCCGTGGCTGTCTGAGCAGTCCTGCTGCACATTCCTCAATTGCCCATTGGATGAGCATCCCACCCCCAGCCATGGGAAGCAGAGCAGTGCTGAGCTGCCAGAGGTCTTCCAGGGCTACCACACACAGGGGATGATACAGATTGTGACAGGGTCCTTCCCAGTGCCCAGCAATGGTTGGCACTGGGGAGAAGGTCCTTGTTCTCTCTGGCTGCACCACCACAGACCATGTGGTCCCAGGCTGTGCTGGAGCTGTGATAGAAGAGCAGAGCAGGCAGGAGCTCATCCCACATGAAAGCCACTGCCAGCAAAACCAGAAAATACAGTTGTCTCGCCAGCCCCCAGCGAGGCAGCAGCCAAACCAGCCAGGCTGGATGGAAACCAGTCAGGCAGCCCCTCTCACCCCAGGCAGGCTGGGCTGGGAGCAAGGAACGGGCAGGGTTAGGAAACACTCATCAAGCTCCTTCCAGGTGGCCCTGTTTGGACACCCAAAGGTGCTGGCTACGGGCAAGGATGGCGTGGGAGACCTCAGCCCCAGCCCAGGCAGGACAGGCTGCAGCTCCTGCAGACATGGAAAGTGAAGGTGTCTCCACCTGAGAGCTGCCACTGCCCCGGGGGTGGTTACTCCAGGGGCTCAAGGGTGATGGCAGAGCAAGGGAGATGGCTTGTAGGGCTGCAGGATGAGGGACAGCAGGAATCCTGTACTTGCTGGACACCCACAGACCCTGTCTTACAGCAGTGTTGGTATGGATGGCATCACCAGCTGGGTCTGCTCAAGCAACACTGGGCTAGGAGGGCTTTTGCATTTAGTTTATCATCCAATGATGACAAAATCATCCATTTTGAATGATGACTTGTCCTTAGTTAGTTGCTCCTTCAGCTCCTGAGATGACTTCTGAAAGAGCAGCATTGCCCTGGTGCTGTCCAGGCTAGATCAGAGGTGGCTCAGGGGTTTGGAGAACTCAGAGCCCCTCCTTAAAAATGGAGAGGATCTACTGTTCACCACTCCCTCCGTTCCAAAAGCCAAGGGACAGAGGCAGGAGAAGCCAAACAAAGGCCAAACAAAGTTGTGGCTCATCCCATGCAGGTGGTGGATGAGGGGAACTCCTTGCCAAAGATGTGGCTGCAGAAGGTTTAGATGGATCCAAGGAGACACTGAATAAATGCTTGAAAAAGAGATCCATGGAGATTTGCTAAACCAACAAACCACATCAGGCTTGGAAAATCTTGCACGACAAAAGAAGTTGGAGGCTGGGAAAATATTCAGGGGACAAACTGTACCTGCTTATCTTATTCTTTTTCTTCCCTGATCCCATGGGTCCACTGTTTCTGTTGCATTTCTCCTGAGGGCTGGGTGTCAGCCCCTCCAGCAACCATTGAATCTTGTCTCCTCCCCCAGAGGGGGTCCTCAGGAAGAGAAAATGATGTGATTTTGTGGGATGATGAAGAAAAGGAGAAGTCAAAAAATCAAATCACTTAAACTGGGGACCTGGGGTGGGGAAACCCCAAGCTAAGCAACCTACCACCCTCAAAGGCTCTGCCTGGAGATGTGAATGGAAACTGGGGTTGCCCTGCTGAGATCCCTTCTCCTGCCTTTGGGGATGGCCAGCCTGGCCAGGGCCCAGGAGCCAGAGAAGGTGGTCCCATCATATTGTTGGAAGGTGTAAATAATAATAATTAAAAAAATCCCTCCACTGGGGATGATGTAAATAAAAAGGGGAGAGGAGCAGCCAAAATCTCAGCAAAAGGCTGAGATGGGAAAACCAGGCATTTTTCTGAATCCGTGTAGCCCTCGGGACATAAAAATGATCCCACACCTTCCATCAGCTAAAAAACATATTTTGGACCTGCCTCAACTAAACATGTGGCAAGTGAAAACAATCCACCCAACCTCCAAGGGCCCTCCTGGGTGATGGGTCCAGGCCGGGAGTCAGAAGCACGATGGGCTCCTTGTACAGTACAGGTCCACCAAAGTGGGTCTCCAAGGAGGAGACAAAGAGCTGGGTGGGGGTTGGATGTGGGCTCTTTCATCCCAAATTATTCCTGTGGTTTGGTCCTGTGACCATGGCCAATGGGAACCACCCATGGAAACAGCTCCTTCCCCCTCTAATCTTCAGTGGGGCTCCTCAAGAACCAGCTCTGTCACCTGTAATGTATTCCAGTTAAAAAGAAAAAAAAAAGGCACATCTGGACACAATCAGTTCTGTGGAGCTGTCATGGGGGGAAGTGGGACCCAGTCATCCCCATTCCCCGGGCAGGAGCAGCGGGAAGGGATGTGAGACAGCAAAGGTGCAGAAGGGTGACTGAACCCCCAGTGTGCAGGGCTTGCCCCTGTACTGTCTGTCAGCCACAGGACAAGCAAATGCAGCCACAACACCAAGCCTGGATCTTTTATTTCCCATTCAGTGGAAAATGAGGGCAAACTCCCCGGGTTTCAGCAAAAGAAACCCCCCTGAATTGTCTTTCCCAGGAGACTATTTCTCTCACACCTGCTACCCCGCTGAGATGCAGGAGCTCAGCCTCCTTTTCTGGCTCTAACCTGTCCCTCTCAAACTGGTGGCACTGGAAAGGTGTACAGCTCTTTGCAGGACCCCCCCCTGCCCCGACACGAAGTCCCTGGTGTCCCTGGGGCTGGCAGGAAGGTGCAGGAGGCCAGTGGTACATGGGGCACCTCGTGATGCTGAGCCAGGAGGCTCTTAAAGGCCCAGTGCAGGCATGTGGGACCTGAGCCAGGTGGTTCAGGGGGGGGGTCCTGCTTCATCTCAAGGGATTACTTCACTTCTTGGAGAGTTTTTCACAAAAACCTGAAACCCAGAAAAACATTTGGGGACAAAACTACTTATAGTGGAAAAGCATTTGCTCTGCTGTGGAAATTGGAGAACTGGCACAACTGGAGGGAACTGAGGGGAAGTAACAGGGCAAAGGGGGAAGGTGAAAATACCCACATCCAGGTGCAAATATCCACACCCAGGGATGCTGGCTCCACTTCTGTGGCCATGTCCACATCTTCCAGCTCAGTGAACATGGGCAGAGGTTGGAGGAATGCTGGAGGGAACCAGGCTACTCTGCCAGCCCCTTCCTACAGAACTCAGACCATGGGACTCCTGGCTGCCAGAGCTCAGAAGGCTTGAGAGCTGTTTTCAAGGACTGCAAATAAAGCCAGGCCTGTGCAGTCACCCATGGCCTGCCTGACAAGTGATTCACATTTCAGACTTGGCTGCAATCTGTTGTTTCTTGTAGACCAGGGCAGGGAGCACCAAGCCACCAAAGTGGAGAAGGAGTAAGGGCACAGGAGAGAGGGAGAATCATTGACAGGCACAGTGGGACTGCCAGGCTGCTGGGAAGTGCCTGCTCTGTGACAGCCTGCTGGAGCCTGGCCAGGAGGCTCCTGGAGGGACACTGAGCACCAGCTGAGAGCTTGGGCCAAGCTGAAAGCAACTTGGCCAGGTGAGGCTCAGGTCACCACTATGGGGTCCCATCCCAGCAGCTGAGCATGGCCTGGAAGGAAAACAGGGTATGAGGTTTATGGAGGGCCAAGCAGGAGAAGACTGGAGGTAACTCCATGGCCACCATAACTCCAGGAAAGCTCAGAGGAGGCTCAGGCATTGGGTGTCCCTCTTGCCAGGGTGGTCTCACTAACCACAAACATTGAAACAATCATCAGTTCAGAGGGAAAATAAACTGAGGGACCTTTATTACCTGTGCCTTTCGGGATCATCAGCTTCTCATTTCCTACTTTGTTGGTGCAAAGTGCACTTTTTTGGTGGAGGGGAGAGACCCATCTCTGCTTGTGTGGTGCCCCTGAGGGACTCAGACCATTTGGTGCTGCGGTTTGCCCTGGGTGAACCTGGTGTTGTTGGCCAACAGGGCACAGGGTTTTCACAGCCTTGGGTTCTTTGAGAGCCCTGGGACTGTCTCGAGGTAGGGGCTGCCCACCTGGGAGCTGGGGCTGGAGTGGGGCCACATCCCAGGGAAGGCTTTTGGGGGAAGGAGAAGGGGCTGTGGACAAGGAGAGGCACCAAGAAACCTGTTCCTGGGCAGCAGCACCCGCTGGGCTGGCTTGAGGCTGGGCAGGGTGGGACTGGGCAAACCCTGTCCCCCTCTGGTCCAAGCTCTCCCAGCCTGCTCAGGGTCTCCACAGAGACCCCTTGGCCACATGCAGAGAGCCCAGCCCCGACCTGCCACAGGTGTTGGTGGCAGTGGGGAGGTGGGAGGTGTGGGGCAGCACCTGAACACCTCCCTCTGCTCCTGAACAATGCCTGCACATGTCCAGGGTGGGGCCTGGGCAGGACTGCCAGGTCTGGGCATCAACATCTCCTCCTCCTCCTCCTTCTCACCTGTGACCCTGCAGCACAGCCCTGGCAAGGACCATCCCTGAAGGATCATCCCAGAGCAGGCCAGGGCTGGCTGAGGTGCAGGCAGGGCACAGGGGTGCTCAGACTTGTTCTCCCCCCGCGGGTCCCAGACAGGGAAGCGATGCCAGGCGAGAGGAGGTGGCTGAATGAGCAGGGCAGGGTGTGGGGCAGGTGGGGCTGTGCCCACCGTGACTCAACCTTGGGCCTTATCCCACTGATGTCCCACCCAGGCACGGCAATTACTGCTGATATGAGAAAAGGGCAGGACTGTGCCATGTGGTCCCATGCCAGGGATGAAATGCAGTTTGGCTCCCGTGTCAGTGGGGCAGCCTTCCCCACTGCCACTGCTTAGACCACCCCACAGCCTCCATCTCCCACGGGCACTAAGCCAGCAGGAACCACCAGACCTTCTCCTGCCCGGGTCTGGATGGGATCTGAGCCATGCTGTAAAACACACACAGAGAATCCCTGAGGCTGGAAAAGCCCTCCCAGCCCAGGGAGCCCACCCTGTGCCCAATGCTCACCTTGTCCCCAGCCCAGAGCACTGAGTGCCATGGCCAGTCCTGCCTTGGGCACCCCCAGGGCTGGGCACTCCAAACCTGCCCTGGGCAGCCCCTCCCCGATATCTGACCACCATTTAAAGGGAGAAATTCTTCTCAAGAAGAATTTCACACATTCCACACAAGGCTATTTGCCTTCGAGGCCTTTCAGGTGTCCACCCACCTGCCCTGCAGTTATTCCCAGGAAACAAATTCTACCAGGCCAGATTTTCAGGTGGCATAAAGTGACACCCCCTCCCCCTGAGCAGCCTCTGGAGCTGCTTCAGCCCCGCTCACCACGGCGCCCTAGACCAGTATCCTCATGAGCAGAAGAGCTCTGCACCACAGCTCAGCAGCTCAGAAATGTTTAAGGGTCTTCTTGAGTGCCGGGAAAGAAAGAGTTGATGGCTGGGAGTCGGCCAGGGTTCCCTGGAGGCTCAGTCTGTCCATGTGGGACTGCTCATGGCCATGGGATGAGAGGTCAGAGGGCTGTGTTTCAGGTCTGCATCCCACCAAGCTGCAGAGCAAGGGTGTGAGCAGGAGAGATTTCTGATTAAAGACAGTCTCTTCAACTCTAGATCTGGGATATCAGATGAGTTTGAATAGAAACAGAGAGACAAAGCTCTGGAGGTTGATTTGGCATCCATAACACGTATATGTTACATGCAAAGATGATATTAAGCTGGAGTTATGGAGGGGCTAAAATATCAGGAGTTTGGGGTGAATAATTGTACAAGGCCACTGCTGTTAACTTAAACCCAGCTGTTATAAATCCAGGAAATTCGGAGCTGAGGTTAAGCATCAGGGAATTTCAGGCATGTCAGGAATGCAGAGATCAGGCACAGAACACCTGTAGTGAAACCAGGGTGGGCAGAAATGAAATAGGTCTTTAAAAGTGGGTTAGGTCAGATCCAGCCACAAGGTATCGTTGCGCTGTGGAGCAGGGACAGCACCTCCAGCAAAGCACAGGAAAGAGGAGGGGGAATGAATGTGAATTAAGAGCTCCATTTGCTCACAGCTCCTGTGCAGGCTCTGTGTGGTCGAGCCTGCCTGCACATGTTCCTCCCATGCAGCTTTTGGGTATTCCTGAGCGGGAGGGAGGATGTTTCAGAGAACTGGAGACTCGGGGGACTAAAAAAGAGAGAAAATTTAATTTTTGAGACTGTGAAGGGAAGGCTGAAAATATGATGGAGATAGGAGTGCTCCAGGCTGTGGAGTGTCTGCGCTGTCAGTGGGAGGACCACCCTGTGGGACCAGTCCTGGCTTTGGACTGGCTGCATCCATGTCCTTTCCCATACACTTCTCCTCCAGGGATGCTCAGGGACAAAGGTTTCTGTTGCAGGGCCACATTTGGTCACAGCAGCATTGTCACAGTGGGGACTGGCCCAGTAAAAGCCAGTGGGAACTGGGGCCAAGCAACCTGTTTTGGGCAGATTGGAGAAGCTCGTGGCACTGGCTGGGCACAGGAGCTGTGAGTCCTGGGCAGAAGGAGTTTATGGGGGTGCAACCAGGCTCCTGCCCATCTTCAGGGACAGACGTGGGATAAGCCCAATGGATGGGGTGAGTGCATGGAAAGCGAGGTGCTGCAGCTGGAATTCTGCTCTGCTGTACACTGGGGGCATTCCCAACACACCTGAGTGACCCCAGCAGTGATGCCAGGAGCAGCCCCCCAGTACAGTGGGATGTGCCAGCTAGGTGTGCCCACCAAGGGGCTTCACTCAAGGACACCTCCCCACTCCCAGCTGTCTCCTGCGGTTTGCATCCAGTCCTGCTCCCAGGGGAGAACACAGGAAGCCTCTGGATTTGCAGTTAATCCCTGGTGACAATTTTCTCCCTGGATGTGGGAGCATTAACCCCTCCCGTGCTGTGGCTCCGTGCTGGCTCGGCAGGTGGGTGGCCGTGGGTGGGTTAAGTCAGTACAGCCACAGTTAATCAGATCGGAATCCAGTTTAATTGCTGGTTGCCTGTGATCCTTAATTCCTGCTCTTACAAAGTGATAGAAAATGACACATATTTATCCCCACTCTGGCAGAGGCCCTTTATCTTCCCACATTGTCATCAGGCTTTTCCAGCCCAGCTTCCAGGAGGGAAGAGTGTAAGCAGATACTATATAAGGGTAAAAGCTGGTTTGGGCAGCTGTCAGCCTTTGGATTCACAGCATTCCTGGGAGGAGAGGCTGGGGGAGGAGGTGTGAGGCACTGAGGTAGCTCATGGACACCCAGGTGCTGCCAAAGGACTTCCTGGGGTCCCCCCTGCCCAGTGAGAACCCCCCTGCCTGGAAGCAGTGCAGAGTGGGCACCTTTGGTGGGGCACAAAAAAGGGGGGAGCAGGCTCTTCCTTGCTTAGGGACATATGTGTGAACCCTGAGGTTGGTGTGGGATGGCCTGCAGTTCTCCTTGAGCCAGGGAAAGCTTTCCTGGATGTTGTGCAGGGATGTGGGGAGGTGAATTGTACTGCTGTGACACCCTTCCAGCCCTGCAGCGGGCACAGGCTGGGATGGTTGGGATGGTCTGCACAGGGCCTGGAGTTGGACTCGATGATCCTGGTGAGTCCCTTCCAGTTGAGCATATTCCATGATTCTCTGCTGGGAACACATGGGCAAGCAGAGAAAAATGCCTTTGGGGAGCCCAGGGAGGGAAAAGCAAGGCAAGCAGGGAGCTGCAGCACCACACACACAAGCACATGCTGCTGGAGATGCAGTGATGCTGTGACTGTGTTGGTGGCCTGGCCGTGGGCTGTGATGGAGGGATGAGCCTCCTCCACAAAAGCTGAGATTTCTTGCAGAGGAGCTGCAGGGCTGTGAAGATGAAGTTGCAGCCCTTTCCTGCAGCCACAGCACATCCTGGGGGTCCAAGGGGCTTCTTTCACTCTGTGTCCTTGTGATCACCACCACATTCCCATCCCTGTGATGCTGAGCCTGGGAACCCTGGGTTGGAGACAGGGAACAAGCGGGGGCTCAGAGTGCTGCCATTCACCAGCTCTTCTGAAAAACTTACCTGGATTTTCCCCAACTACCCAAAACTGAGGGGCTGAGGGGCCATGCCCTGACCCATCTGCAAAGCAGCCACCCCTTACCCTCCTCCTGGCCCTTGCTGGGGACAGGGGTGGCTGCAGGGAAAGCGACTGTGCTGCTGAGCAAGGGCCTTTTGGCCACACCAGTCCCACACATGCACTCCAGAAAGGGGGTCCCTACGTGGACACAGCTTGGGGGGGCTGCTGTAAACACCTTTTTTAGCTGCCCGCTTTGGAAAGTCTGGGCTGGGAACACAGTGTGAAAGCATCTTCTGCTGAGCAGGACCTGCCCAGCCACAGCCTGGATACACCAGGCTCCAGAAAAGGGTGATCCCCTCCCCTCAAAATACACAGGAGGAGCTGAAATCTCACCAGTTGCCTTCAAGTAAGCGCATTTTTAAATATGAGAAGAAAATAAATAGCATTGTGCCTCCCAGGGGTCTTTTAGCTACGAGAGAGTTCGTCAGCCTTTCCCTGTTTATGGCTTTGCTGCCGTGGGTTGGGATATTACCTGAGTGGGTTTGTCTCCCAGCCATCCTGCAATGTATTAACTCCCACCAGGCTGCTCTCCCCTCGCAGCGCTGGGCCCTGGCCAGCAGCCAGTGTGCTCCCTAAACAGCACCAGAAGGGCTGGCAGGAGTTCAGCCCTAACTCCTTACAGGTCCTGCAGACCAGAAGATTGGCCTCTTTTGGGACCCTGACAGAAAATTTAAATCGAAATGGGAGGATGGAGAGGGAAAAGCCCAATGGGAAAATGAAATTCCTGCTGACAATGTGTATCCTAAACCCTTCCACTGGCTGTGAGTCCCGTTGTGAATCTCAGCTCCGTCCCTGCAGTAGGGCTGCCACCTTTCCAAATGGCACTGGGAATTGCAGGGATGTGCTGATGACATGGCTACCCCATAACTGCTCAATTTGGGGTTGCTGAGGGCTTTACACACCCTAAAAGAGTGGCTTCCCCCGCCCCCCCCAGGGTGGTTCCATCCCCCAGCTGAGGCACCAGAGCTCAGAATGGCCCCTGGGTGAGGTGCAGTGGCTTTTGCTGGTGATTCCCCATTTCATTGCTGCAGGCCTGGATTCTGGGGATTCCTTCACATCAAAGCTTTGCTCGTTTGTTCTGTGCTGTTTCATCTCCTTTGGGGTCCTTGGCACCACACAAACCCATCACTGCTCAGCACTATTCAAACACAGTCCCCGTGTGAACACTCCCCTCTATGCCCGTTTCCACAGGATTTTACACTGAAAGATCCCTTAACTCTGCCCTGGAGCCACAGCAGCACCTGAGAGGTTGTTCCAGTAGAAATCAATACAGAAAAGGGGTATTTTATTATTTTTAGAGTCAGGTTTAGTTTCCACCCTGTTGGTGATTGAAGAACAGCATGCATATAAAATTACAACTAAGAAATAATAAATGAATAAACCAATGACAAAAAGTTGAGCTACTAAGGAGAGACATTCATTTCAGCTTCTTCAAACCCTTGGGTGTAAATACACGTGGAGGAAGGAAATCTCTGTTAAATATTCAGCACCAAGATCCTCCAGCAGAGGTGGGGGAGGTTGCAGTGCCTTTGTCTCCAGATGAGCTTAAATTCGTGTGCCAGATGGGCTCACTAAACTGGTGCCACTGGGCTCTGTGGGCTCTCCTCAGTCGGGCTGTGGGTGATTAAGTGGAGGTGGTGTGCGAATCCCTGCACCACTTACCTGAACCCAGCAGGGTTCATCCTGGAGGAAGAGCAGGCCTTCCTACGGTGCCTTCCAGCAAAGTCAAAGCGAGGTTAACATCCAGGATAATTAATAGCCTGTTTGTTTGTTTTATAAACAACCCTTTCAGGCGCTCAGACCAATCTCCTCCATCATAAATAGATGAGGAAAGGCACGAGTCCAATTAGAAACAAAATCAGTGATTCATTTGCAAATCACCTTTGTCTTCTTCATCCTAAAGATGTGCCAAGCACCCCTTCGGTGGTGCTCAGCCCTCCTCTGCCTGTGAGCAGAGAGCAATTATCGGGGAGTGTGTGTTGGTCCCTGGTTTCTCCATCCCCCTGGCATGGGCTGCACCCAGGCCAAGGTGGGAAACGGGAATGCTGCCTGTGTGGGAGAAGGTCAGTGGTAATGGGAATGAGGAGGTGCTCACAGGAACAGGGAGATGACCATGGAAATGGGGGGGATTTTCAGAGGAACTGGGAGATGAGCATGGAAACCACGTTAGGCTCATGAGAGTAGTGGGACAACCATGCTGGAAGCACCCTGATTCCAGGATGCTCTGCCCTTTAAGCCCCGTGTCACACTGTGGGAATGGTAGTTTGCATTTCTGCTACCCATTTCTGTGGCGCTCAAGAGCTTTGCACTGTGTGCTGTGGTTGTGTCCCACCCTTCCCATGGCAGTACCTACATTTTCCAGCAAGATTCACAGGGTGTGAGCAAGCACTGGAGGTATTTTAGGAGTCATCTCGTGGCTGAGTTTTCTCTGGGGTTGTTCAGGGCTGTCAGTGCTCTGCTCCATCCCTTCTCTGATGCTGAGGTTGCTCACAGTGTAAGGGAGATGGGAGGTTTGCCCACCCAGCCAAGCAGCTGCTACAGGTCCCTGTCTGCCACCTGGGGACACTTCACCACATCCCCACCCTTCCCATCATCAAAAGACATTCAAAGCCCACCTGGATGAGCTCCTGTGTCACCTGCTCTGTGTGGCTCTGCCTTGGCAGCTGGGTTGGACTGGGTGATCTCCAGAGATCCCTTCCAACCCGAACAACCCTGTGATTCTGAGATCCTCTGGGGGCTGTAGCCTGGGGACACAGCACAGAGCCTGGAGCACTGGGCACTGCCAGTGGGATCCCAGTGCTCAGGGCACAAAGGGGGAGCGCCCTGACCCCAACAGGGCTTTGGAAGCTCATTTTCCCTTTGGTATCAGGTGAGATGCTGGTGCCCATGTGCTGCTGGAGCTGAGCTTTGCAGCACTGATGTGCTGTGTGGGCTGTGCCAGGGGTTAGCTGCTCCTCACCCTGCTCATCCTCACCCGCCCCAGGGAGTTTGTGCACTGGGATCGCTGGGATCGATCCCTGCCCAGCCCGGGGAAGGGGTCGGTGTATGAGTTACAACCTCAATGATCAGCTGATAGCGCAGTATTGGCTGGTTAATTAACCCAGGCAGGCTCAGTCAATGATTAAATTGGATTGAATGAACTGGGTGAGGTGCTGGCTGTGGGCTCACAGCCTGGGGGGGGGTGCTGCCAGCAGGAGCTCCCTGTGTGGACAGGATTGGAGGAACTGCTTCCCTCTGCAGGGACATCCCCACAAGTAATTTATGGCCCTGCCACATGCATTGGGCTCATCTGCTGGGCTTCTAGGGGAGAGAGATTCTCCAGCTGGCAGTAAGCAGTGCCTGGGAGCTGGTGTCCACGAGGCCTGACCCTCCTGTTTCCAAGCCAAAGATGGATGGCCAGAGGAGGCTTGGAAAGGCCAATGGATCCTTTGAATGGAATAGGAGAAAACAAACGGCCTGAGATAAACTGATAATTTATCAGCCCAGCAGCCCAGAAAGCCAACCTAATCCTGGGCGGCATGTAAAGGAACGTGGCCAGCAGGTAGAAGGAGGGGATTCTACCCTGCTCATCTGCTCTTGTAGGACCCCACCTCGAGTGTTGCGTCCAGTTCTGGTGGCCCCAACATGGGGAGGACGTGGAGCTGTTGGAGAGAGTTCAGAGGAGGCCATAGAGTTGATAAGGGGACTGGAACACCTTCCCTATGGACAGGCTGGGAGAGCTGGGGCTGTTCAGCCTGGAGAAGAGAAGGTTGTGTGAAGACCTCAGAGCACCTTCCAGTGTGTGAAGGGGCTACAGGGAAGACGGAGAGGAGCTGTTCATCAGAACTAGAGTGACAGGACAAGAAAAAATGTGTATAAATAGAGGGGAAATCTAGCTTAGATGTCAGGAAGAAATCCTTGGCTGTGAGGGTGGGCAGGCCCTGGCACAGGTTGCCCAGAGAAGCTGTGGCTGCCCCATCCCTGGAAGTGTCCAAGGCCAGGCTGGAGCAACCTGGGCTAGTGGAAGGTGTCCCTGCCCATGGCAGGGGGTGGCACTGGATGGTCTTTAAGGTCCATTCCAAGCCCTTACCATCCTCTGCTTCTGTGGTAACAGGAGGAGACCCCCTCCTCCCTTTTAGACACGTGTTACAATCCCCTGCACGGAGGTGAACTGAAGCAGGACAAAGATCCTTCACACCCATGAGACCAGGAAGGGCAGGGGTACCACGGATGGAAAGGCTGAGCTGCAGCAGAAGACACATCCTACAGCCACTACAGCTGTCACGGCCTCTGCTGGACACAGGACAGTGACAGTAGCTGGGACACGCTCCTCCCTGTGCTGTCCTGAGCTGGAAGTGACAGGACATGCTCGAGGGAGGTCCAGCCTGCACTGTATCTCTTGTTCTACGGCAAAAAACTGCGTTTTGCACCCAGGGAGGGTGAAAACCTCCAGCTACAAACCTCCAGGCCAATCTGAGAGGACAGTAAAGCCACTGAAGAGCCCCAGGGCAGTGGCTGAGCAGTGGCTGTGGTGCTGGAGCTGCTGAGCAGCAGGAGTGTCTCCCTGAGATGCTGGGCATCCCTCCCCTGGCGTTCAGCTCTGCTGAGGGTCAGCTGGGTGTGCTCCTGCTGGCCCAGGGGCAGAGAGGGAGCTCTCCAGAGCCCAGCGAGGAGCTGTGGTGCCAGGCTGCTCCTGAGCAGGCAGCAGCTATAAAAAGCCCCACAATTGCCTTCCAAGCTGGTGACTCAATAACAAAATGCAAAAGTAATATTAAGGCTGCCTGCTGTGCCAACTGCTGGCTGTCTGCAGCAATAAAAATGTCATAAATCAGTTCCGATTAAAGACTGCAGAGTCGAAAATGAGGCTCCAGCTGAAGCTGGGAAAACCCCCAGTACACTGAAATTGCCCGGGCAAAGCCTGCACGCTGATACTTGCCACTTGCAGGGCACTGGGGCTGCTCAGAGGGTGCAGGACTGAAGCTGGCCCTGCAAAGGCACACTTTTGAAGTATGAGAGGGTTCTCCAAGGTTAGGAGAGCTGGCAGTAGCTGTGCCCCATGTCCAAACATGAGACAGGGCTGGGGAATGCTTTTCTGTGGTTTTCTAAGCAGACACAAGCTCTTGTGGTTGGGTCTGAAGAAACTGGACTTGCTGCTGGCCCTGGAGGGCGCTGGTGGTGTTGTGGGACCTGCCGGATTCCTCAGGGGGACCCTGAGGAGCTCACACCTTCTTACAGGGCAGGGAGACATCCCAAATTCATTATTTGTCTTAAAAATGGGCTCCAGGTTCCCAAGACACCCCAGCAGCCACCAGATCTCCACTCTTGGTGGAAGGTTGTCCCCTGTGACCTGTCACATGCTCTTCTTGGCTCTGTTCTTGGCCTGTTGCTCCTCAGAGTGGGTCCTGGAGGGCTTTTCTCCCTCCTGGCACATTGGGGTATTGGAAGAGCCCCCGTGGGCAGGTGGGAGGTAGGTGTGTGAGGATGGGATGCACAAAGACAGGCTTGATTTCCAGTATGGGTTTCGTCCTATTCCAGCAGAATGGCCCGTGGGCTGGGGGACAGCTGGGGCAGCCCTGGCCCAAGTGTCCCCTCCTCCCTCAGCATCCCACCCACCCTGGCATGGCCCAGCCCTGCCTCTGCTGTGCCTTTGCTCCTTGTCCAAAGGGCATTGTCAGGGCTCCCGCCAAGGGTGCTGGATGTGCCCTGATGGGAACTTTTCAGCAATTTCTTCTTCATTGGGTAGAAAATGGATGATTTTAGTTAAGTCTCCACCAAAAAGGAGGATATGGTTTCGAATGCAGGTTCTGGCTCAGGAGGAAGGACTTGGTCCCTTCAGCCCAGCCAAGGGCCACTGTGGGGTGGTGAGAAACCATGAGAGATCAGCTCTCCTGCTCGGGGACTTTGGTGCAGTGCCTTCTTCCAGGGGCAGCCCCCCCAGCACGTGGCCAGCCCAAACCCTAGGCCATGTAGGGGCTTGTGTTCCTTGACATCACTTCTATATTTGCATGTAATAAACCTGAAAAAAATCTGCTGGGATTGCCCAGATGTAAATGGGGTGTTTAGTTCAAATTAGGAAATGTTCTGTGAACCCTGACAGCATGGGCAAAGGGACAGGGGACAAACAGAGATTCCAGCCAGGGTAGCCAAGGTGGGTGCTGGACCAGGAATGATGCATCAAACCTGTCTATGGGGCATGAGAGACCAGGCTACCAATAAACGTCACAGCCCAAATGTGAAGAGGGGAATCTTTCCCCTCGGGAGAGGAATGTGTGACGTGCTCGTCCTGCTGGCATCCACACACCTAATCCTGCAGTTGTTCTGAGCAAAGGCCAGCTCTGGATGAGACAGAGGTCCCCAGGGAATGTGCCCTTTGCCAGTGGCCCCATGGGAAACCTCCACTGTTTTCTTTATGTCTTTTAACCTGCAAGATCGTGAAGTAAATGATCTTCTGAGGTCTGTTCCAGCTTCACTGACCCTCTGATCCTATTTTTCTTGCAGCCTTCCTACCATGAAATGGCCAAATCCTTTTCTGTTAGAAACAATACTGCAAGTGAGAAGTGCTCCTGCAGTGCAAACCACGTAACTGGGATGAGAACCCAGCCCAGGCAATTGCAGGTAACAGGGCAGCTCCCCCAGACCTGCCGCACGTGGTTTTCCCAGGGACTGTTTCTGACCTCAGGGCGTGGGGAGCAGGCTGGGGGAGGACTTGCAGACAAGTTCCTGCTTCCAGGGGGAAAGGGAGGTTCAGATTTCTGGCTGGTTTGAGGCACAGACTTGAGGATGAGCCCTCCTTTTCCTTGAGGGAAGAGATACTCATGCCAAACCCTTGTGCCGAGGGTGGAAAGCTTGTTTGGGAAAATCCTGCTCCACCTTCCCAGTGGGCTGAGTGGGGACAGGGGAAGGAAGGGAGACAGCAGGTGAGCACGGGTGTCCTGTCATGTCCAGCTGCTCCTGCATGGCTGCAGTGTGATGCAGGATGGATCTCATCCCAGGTCCTCGCTCCAGCCTTTTCTGATCACAGAGGCTCGAGGTGCTCCATGGAATGTCTTGGCTTCCAGCAGGAGCTGTGAGGAAATGTCGGAGGTGTGCTCAGAGGGAATGCAAATCTGTCACTGCTGCTCAGGCCTTGACTCACTCCCTGCAGAGCTGGCTATTTCTGCTGATCTGACATCAGGTTCACTGCAGCCTGGCCACCCAGCTATTGTGCAAGCCCCTTTTGAGAGGAAGGAGCAGACTTTCCATTCCTGATTTAGTGAACTTTTTAAATGACTCGGGACTCAAATATATGCTGAGTGAGACAATGAAGCTCATGTTTGGTTCTGATCCCTGCATGGTGCCCTGGAGAACACCTCCTGTTTTGGAACGTTTCCTATTGACACATGAGATAAAATAACCAGTGTGGCCCTGGAGGACACTCTGCTGCAAGAAATAAATGTAACCTCATCTTGCTGTCATTCAGTACAGCTCAGAAAGCTTTGAAACTCAAGCATTAAACATGAGGCTTGATTTTCCAATTCCTTTCAAGCTTCTCACATAGAAATGCTTATTATAAAGTAATTTTCTCGTGGAATAATTTATCTTTTATTCCTACACCTCTCTGTTTTGATCCCACACAACAAAGCAGGCAGTTTATACATGAGCAATTCAACCTTTTCCTCCACCTTCCTTCAAAGGGGTCACAGCACATTCTAGAAAGGTGACCTCATGTCTGACATGGCAAATGGGCACGACCAAGTCTCTTCCTCTGCAGGGTGAGCGAGGGCAGGGGAGATGCCGTGACTCCCAAGTCACAGCAGGTCAGGATTTGAACTGCAAACTGAATGCACATGGATTTTGTTTGTGTGTCCCCTTGTCACCACTGAGCACAAACCTTGCCTGTGTGTACACAATGTCTGCATTTAAATATTTAATTCTAAACCCTGGCTCAAAACTGTTGAATTCTTGGTTAGGAAGGATAAATCTGACCCAGAAAGGTGCTGTGATGTCCTGCTCTGCAGGGCCTGTGGGGCTCCTGGGGAGGCCACACCTGGGTCTGTAACTCTTGGAGATGCCCCCAAAGCTGCTGCAGACAGAAAGCAGGGCAGGGAGGACACCAGGAAGCACAAGTGCCAAATAATCAAGAAACCAGGATTGCTTGGCTTATTTGTGGATGCTGGTAGGGACATGGGACACAACAAACAGCTGGGGCACTGAGGTGTGTGTTCTCCTCTGGCAGAAGTTCATCCTGCCCAGCACTGTCACAGGCAGGCTGGGGAGGGAGGTGCACATCACCCACTCTGTGAAAGGAGTTTTCCAGTACATTCCATTAGTAGTAAGAACTCTAAATTAGAAATTAATGGAGCATTTTTTGCCTAAATCCTCCATGTTGTTTTAAAAATCTCAAGTGCTGCTTTAAGCTAAAGTGGTTCTCATTTACCTGCCTGGTTCTAGCTCTGGAAACACCCAGGTGACAGGCTTTATCTTAAGCTAGGGCAGGCCCTGGTAGGAATGGGATCGTGAGCCTCCTGTGTAAAGGCATGGAAACAATTTTAGCATTAGGGACAAGCTGGGTTTCTACTTCAAATAAAAATCCTATATGAAAAATGTTTCTTTTAGCTCTTTCCACTCTCTGCTCTTTCCAGTCTCCTGGGTAAGGCTGAGATATCATCTTTCCTTCCATGGGTTAAAGACATTTAGTGGATTTGGGAAATTCCTTCCTAACACCAGCTTGGATAAAAATAATAGTGTGATAAAAATAATAACCCAATTCTATAACCCTGACACGCTCCATGTGGTATCTACAGGGTCCTCAAAGATTTTCCATGGAAATAATGTTCTAAAAGAAACTAAACTCTTCAGACAGCTTTGTGTCTAGATTAAGGTTTTCTGGGTGATGTTTCTATAGTGTAAAAGTCACTGTATGCCTAAAAATGGAAGTTTTCTGAGTGAAACTGGAAGCAGGTGCTGACCAGGTGAGGGCATCGAGGTGTGGGTGCTGCACCATCCTTGGTGATGTTGCTGCTCCCTGTGCCCATGGTCTTTCCAAAGGGAGAAAAACACTCCTCAGGCTTCTCTGTTGCAAAGTCTTGGTGCTGCTGAGCAGCTGGTGTGGCTCTGGCTGAGCATCTCCTTTCCTGGAGAGCTGATGGCTGAGCAAGGAAACATTGTGAACCCCAGGAGATGTGGCAGGTTGGCTGTGTGTGTTCAGGTAACCCAGAGTGCAGGTGGGGCTGGCCTGGCTCTGGAGAAGCGGCCACAGGAGTGGCACAGTCCGTGCACAGCGAAACAGGGCAGGAACCAGTTCAGCCTTTGGGCTTTCATCTGCCTGCGAGTCAACACCCTGATTTTTCGGAGAAACAGGATGTACGAGACCTCCCACTGAAATGGTAATTAAGACGGAGCCTTCCACAGAAATGCCAGTGCCAGGAGCTGCTCCTGAGCTGATTTGTGTGCGGGATGAGCAGGGATGACCCAGCGATTCCCAGCGCTGTGGCAGGAGCCTGGTTCCCCACGCTCTGCCTTATTGCCCCCTTTTGGTCTGAGCAACTGACGCAAAGTGATATCGGGATGGCCGGGGCTGCTTTGAAACACATCAGTTTGTGCAAGCCTACCCTAGAAAGCACAGGGAAAATGGGAGACATCCTTACTCCTGCTCCCAGCCTTTTCCAGGACCTCCCGCTCCTGGTTTGCCCCATGGCAGGTTTGATGCTCCCTCCGGGCACTTCTCTCTGCTCCTCACCCCGCTGGCAGCCAGAAGGATCGAAAACAAATTCCTTCCACCGAAACAGCTCTAATTCCCGAGCCACTGGGTGCGGGCAGGGAAAGGATGGGATGCCCGATCCCTGGGATGTGCGGGGGGCTGTGCCCATTCCCGGTGGGTTGGGAACATCTTGTGCCGTGGGGGGGATGCTCGGACAGGGAGGAGACATGGCAGGGGCTCTGCAAAAGGCTGGGGGAAGGGCATGGCCGTGGCGAAGCTCTCCATCCCAGCCAGAGCTGGTGCTCCAGGAGCCTGGCGAGGGGTGACCCCCGAAACCCACACGGCACAAAGCCCTGCCCGGGCCCTTCTGCCCGCACTCAGCCTCCCGGGCAGGGCCAGGGCTCCAAAGCCCCCTGGGGGAGATGGCCGAGATGGGCAAGAACAGCGGGTGGGACGGGCCAGGGGGCTGCAGGGCTGGCACGGGGGTGTGCCGGTGTCGGTGTGTCCGTGTGTCCATGTGTGTCCATGTGTCCCTGTGTCAGTGTGGCCGCGTGTGTTGGTGTGTCGGTGTGTCCCTGTATCCATGTGTGTCCCTGTGTTGATGTGTCCGTGTGTGTCCATGTGTTGATGTGTCTGTGTGTCCGTGTGTGTCTCTGTGTCGGTGTGGCCGTGTGTGTCAGTGTGTCTGTGTGTCTGTTTGTCCGTGTGTCCATGTGTGTCCTGTGTCGGTGTGTCCGTGTGTCAGTGTGTCTGTGTGTCCCTCTGTCCATGTGTGTCCGTGTGTGTCCCTGTGTTGGTGCGTCACTGTCCATGTGTGTCCGTGTGTCGGTGTGGTCCTGTGTGTCGGTGTGTCCCCGTGTGTCAGTGTGTCTGTGTGTCCGTGTGTGTCCCTGTGTCGGTGTGTCCGTGTGTCCATGTGTGTCCCTGTGTCGGTGTGTCCGTGTGTCCATGTGTGTCCATGTGTCCCTGTGTCAGTGTGGCCGCGTGTGTTGGTGTGTCGGTGTGTCCCTGTATCCATGTGTGTCCCTGTGTCGGTGTGTCCGTGTGTCCATGTGTGTCCATGTGTCCCTGTGTCAGTGTGGCCGCGTGTGTTGGTGTGTCGGTGTGTCCCTGTATCCATGTGTGTCCCTGTGTCGGTGTGTCCGTGTGTCCATGTGTGTCCATGTGTCCCTGTGTCAGTGTGGCCGCGTGTGTTGGTGTGTCGGTGTGTCCCTGTATCCATGTGTGTCCCTGTGTCGGTGTGTCCGTGTGTCCATGTGTGTCCATGTGTCCCTGTGTCAGTGTGGCCGCGTGTGTTGGTGTGTCGGTGTGTCCCTGTATCCATGTGTGTCCCTGTGTCGGTGTGTCCGTGTGTCCATGTGTGTCCATGTGTCCCTGTGTCAGTGTGGCCGCGTGTGTTGGTGTGTCGGTGTGTCCCTGTATCCATGTGTGTCCCTGTGTCGGTGTGTCCGTGTGTCCATGTGTGTCCATGTGTCCCTGTGTCAGTGTGGCCGCGTGTGTTGGTGTGTCGGTGTGTCCCTGTATCCATGTGTGTCCCTGTGTCGGTGTGTCCGTGTGTCCATGTGTGTCCATGTGTCCCTGTGTCAGTGTGGCCGCGTGTGTTGGTGTGTCGGTGTGTCCCTGTATCCATGTGTGTCCCTGTGTCGGTGTGTCCGTGTGTCCATGTGTGTCCATGTGTCCCTGTGTCAGTGTGGCCGCGTGTGTTGGTGTGTCGGTGTGTCCCTGTATCCATGTGTGTCCCTGTGTCGGTGTGTCCGTGTGTCCATGTGTGTCCATGTGTCCCTGTGTCAGTGTGGCCGCGTGTGTTGGTGTGTCGGTGTGTCCCTGTATCCATGTGTGTCCCTGTGTCGGTGTGTCCGTGTGTCCATGTGTGTCCATGTGTCCCTGTGTCAGTGTGGCCGCGTGTGTTGGTGTGTCGGTGTGTCCCTGTATCCATGTGTGTCCCTGTGTCGGTGTGTCCGTGTGTCCATGTGTGTCCATGTGTCCCTGTGTCAGTGTGGCCGCGTGTGTTGGTGTGTCGGTGTGTCCCTGTATCCATGTGTGTCCCTGTGTCGGTGTGTCCGTGTGTCCATGTGTGTCCATGTGTCCCTGTGTCAGTGTGGCCGCGTGTGTTGGTGTGTCGGTGTGTCCCTGTATCCATGTGTGTCCCTGTGTCGGTGTGTCCGTGTGTCCATGTGTGTCCATGTGTCCCTGTGTCAGTGTGGCCGCGTGTGTTGGTGTGTCGGTGTGTCCCTGTATCCATGTGTGTCCCTGTGTCGGTGTGTCCGTGTGTCCATGTGTGTCCATGTGTCCCTGTGTCAGTGTGGCCGCGTGTGTTGGTGTGTCGGTGTGTCCCTGTATCCATGTGTGTCCCTGTGTCGGTGTGTCCGTGTGTCCATGTGTGTCCATGTGTCCCTGTGTCAGTGTGGCCGCGTGTGTTGGTGTGTCGGTGTGTCCCTGTATCCATGTGTGTCCCTGTGTCGGTGTGTCCGTGTGTCCATGTGTGTCCATGTGTCCCTGTGTCAGTGTGGCCGCGTGTGTTGGTGTGTCGGTGTGTCCCTGTATCCATGTGTGTCCCTGTGTCGGTGTGTCCGTGTGTCCATGTGTGTCCATGTGTCCCTGTGTCAGTGTGGCCGCGTGTGTTGGTGTGTCGGTGTGTCCCTGTATCCATGTGTGTCCCTGTGTCGGTGTGTCCGTGTGTCCATGTGTGTCCATGTGTCCCTGTGTCAGTGTGGCCGCGTGTGTTGGTGTGTCGGTGTGTCCCTGTATCCATGTGTGTCCCTGTGTCGGTGTGTCCGTGTGTCCATGTGTGTCCATGTGTCCCTGTGTCAGTGTGGCCGCGTGTGTTGGTGTGTCGGTGTGTCCCTGTATCCATGTGTGTCCNGTGTGTCCCTGTGTCCCTATATCCCTGTGTCCCCGTCCCCACCGGGGTCTCTCGGGCACGCGCAGTGGACGCGCAGTGCACGCGCACGGCGCCGCAGCGCGGCTCGGGCACGCGCCCCCC
>WBMV01001055.1:613921-736795 GCA_013396655.1 Campylorhamphus procurvoides | reverse complement strand
CTGCCCCGGGGATGCGCCCCTGGCCCGGCCCTGCCCCGGGGATGCCCCTCCGGCCCCGCCGCCCCCGCCCCGCTTTTGTTCCCGGCGTGTCCCGGCGCTCGGGGTCTGCCGTTCGCTTTATTCGCACGGCGGCTGTCGGGAGCGCTGGATTCCCGCATGGGAAATGCGCTCATTTGTGTGTTGCATTTGAATGCCATTGTTAGTGGAGGAGCCCTGGGCAGGGTGAGCTGAGCTTGCTGTGCTTCGGCAGAGGGGCTTTTGTGGTGGGCTGGGTGGGAGGGAGAGCCCGGCTGGCAGGATGGCCCCGGAGCTGCCCTAGATCCCCCGGTGATCGGGTGTGTTCCTCGGTGACTGCGATGGAGCCAGTTATACCATTCATACACGGCTGGTATATGCAGTTATATATAACTGCATTCATTTCACTCGTCAGCCTATAATTCCGCCGGGGAACGCTAATGATTAATTTTGTCGTATGAGCTTTATTTGACCTTCAGATTTCGCTGGCTCTCGGTGTGTAAAAACTGAGCCTGAGCTTATCTGCGATGCCTTTGGCTGTGTCACACCTGGCCGGGAGGGCTCAGGACCCGACACGGAGGGGCACTGGCACACGAGTGTGGCACTGCCTGTCCCAGGGCTTTGTTGGAACTCGGGCTGTGCTCTGGCATGGTCGCCTTTCTCCTTTGCGTTTGAAGGCTTTGTTATAATCTCTGTTATTAGATCTGTGGGCTTCCTCAGCCAGATGTAGCATTCCTGGACTAATATCTTCATTTTCGTGGTGGTGGAGTCCAGATATCACTTAAGGTGTTCCATCAGCGATTCCCTCATTCTTCATGGAAATTTTCTCTCAGGCTCCTCTGAAATACTTTTAATGTTGAGTCATCACATCTTGATTTGAATTAAGCAGTCTGTGGTAAGCGGGCTGCTCCTCACACGTTGGAAGGGTTGGGTGGCTTCATGCTTGCCTTACATCAAAGTTGGACAATGTAACAAATCTCTGCCGCAGATGGAGACACAATTATGGTATTTAATTATATGGGCTTCCATGGCAGGTTGGGCTGCAGAACTTCCATCAGGGTGCATGCCATAGTAGGAAGGGTGACAAATGCAGTTTGGGAAATCTCCCTAGCCTTCTTCCCAAGCTGACCTTTAGGTTACCTGCTGGAAAAGGCTCCTGTAGCTAATGTAACATTCTTCGGAAGAGACATGTGTGATAAACCAAGATATTTAATGTGTTACCAACCAAGCCTGAATGTAAGGGGTCAGGATTGACCTTTCTGCTCCTCAGGGAGTTCCAGATGAACCTGCCAGCTCCAGGAATTGCGGCTGTGACAGCAGAGCCCATGGGCAGTGCAGCGGCCTCTCTTGGATAGAGGCAGGAGGTAAAATGAGTGTGCAGGGGCTCTTGTCAGTCAGCGGTTTTTCTTTCCCCTTCAAATTACCCGTGGAGCTGTTGGAAAATCCAGCATCAGCCCTTGCAGTGTCTTGAGCCTCGAGGTAAACTTGAGATCTGGAGACATTTCTTTGGAATATGGTGATGTCAGCGCTCAGGATTGAGAACAGGAGCAGGCTGTAGAAATTCAGAGTCTCGTGTTTTTCAGGAAGAATATGACCAAGCTTTAGCTGGCTTGATGTCTTGCAAAAACTCCAAGTGTCCCAAGTTCTTGTCTGTGGTTGATCATTCACGTTTTAAAACATATTCTCACTGCCTTCTGATTTCTGCAGCCAGCCAGCCACTGAGCAGAAATATAGGTTTATATCTGTCTCTGTGTTTTTCTTTTTCACTGTTCCATTGCAGCTGAGTTTACTAGCAAAATTCTGCTTAATTTGTTCTTCCTCGTTATCTAAGCCCAGGACACAGGGGTGTATTTTTCCTGCTTGCAGCTCTCACATGTGCTCTTGGTTCACAGTTAGAACCAGTTCATGCTGGCTTTCCTGCCCCGGTTTGGATGATACTTGACAGGTCATTTAACTTTTTTCTGGGTGTTGGTTTGTGCAGAGGCCTCAGTGTGAACAGGGGCTCTCAGCTGTGCAGCAGCTTCTTCAGGCTGTGGGAGAAATGACTGATGCTGCTTCTTCCAGAGGAGATACAGCTACTGGTTGTGGATCATTTAATTGCTGTGCCACAGCTCCATTCATCGTGTGGCTCAGGGCGTGGTTTGTAACGTGCTCTTTGCCTTTCCCTCTCCACTGACAGGGTGACTGAGAGAGGACACCTTCGCTTCCCACCATGGCACAGAGGTTGGGGCAGGAGGATCCTGAGAGGTACCTCTTTGTGGACAGGGCTGTGATCTACAACCCTGCCACCCAGGCTGACTGGACTGCGAAAAAGTTGGTGTGGATTCCCTCGGAGCGCCACGGCTTTGAGGCAGCCAGCATCAAGGAGGAGAAGGGGGATGAGGTCTTGGTGGAACTGGCAGAGAATGGGAAGAAAGCACTAGTCAATAAAGATGATGTTCAGAAGATGAATCCTCCCAAGTTCTCTAAAGTGGAAGACATGGCAGAACTAACCTGTTTAAATGAAGCCTCTGTATTGCATAATTTAAAGGATCGCTATTACTCTGGGCTCATCTACGTAAGTACTAATTATTAGAGTCATTCTGGTTACTAATTCAGCTGAACTTTCCTGGTTCCCCTCCCCTTACTGGGTGAAACAGAGGGAATGGGTCATATCTGTGATTTTGACAGCCTAAATTCTTGTGTCCCTGCCATTTACATTAGTCCAAGCCTTTTTCCATGCTGTGTACGAGTCAAGAACTCTGTCATAAAACAAATAATATGATTCTGTGAGTGTCTTTCAGCAACAGAATGTGAAATGGCAGCTCCAGGGGCTCCACTTGTGCTGCTCCTTGGAGCACTTGCCTCATGTGCTGAGCTGACCCAGTGAGCAGTGGCAAGTTTGTCTGAGCAGAGGGAGATGACAAACCCTCACTTTGCTGAATTGCTGTGTTTAATGCTCAAGAGAATGAGCTCATTTCGTGTTTAACTTGCTGCATGTTAAAAGTGGCAATAACAGGCTCTTTTGTTATTTAAAAGCTGAAGAGTGCTGGGAGTGCAAAATGTCTTTTTGTAACCAAATATCAACATAGAAGCCAGGAAAGAACGTGTTCAAGTGCTTAAAATAAAGCAATAAGATAAAGGTATTTTTTTCCGGTGGTTTTGAAGCACTAATTGAACATCTGGCTTATCACCATCCTGCCCTAGAGTTGGGAATCAGAGCACTGTTGGTGCTGTCTGACCCTGCTCCTCCATTGGACACTGTCCCAGGTCTTTCCTGTACAGTTCAGAGCAGCTCCCGGTCTCTTGGCAAACTGATGGCACAGTGACTTGTTGGATCAGAGACTTTCTATCCTAAAAGAAGCTGGAACATCTGCTTAAATGCTTGGTTCACTTTAAAAACACTTGTATAGAAGCCTAAATGCATTTTATTTAGTCCTGCTAGTTGGTTTATTTCCCCCTCTATCTAGGTATTGAGTTATTATTTAATTTTTTCCTTGGTAATATTTAGACTTACTAAAAATTATATGCCACTTCAAACTATTTTTTTATATTTGTGCTTCTTTGTCAGCTTCCTCTGTGGGTTTTTGGCTTTTACCCTTCCAAGGCCTTACACCAAGATGTTTACAGCAGAGCTCAGTGAAAAATACTTCTGGAATGATTCCTGCATTAGGAAACTAATTGGATAATTAGTAGGGACTGCATTGAAAACTAAAAGTAAACAAGGTTGATAGGTCAAAAGTTTTCAGTCTGTGTATCAATCCTAGCAATGGTTGTTATGAAATTCATTACAACAATCATAACTCTTTCATTGTGAAGGTTAAAAGCTGAGGGCCTTAAATGTCACAGCAAGCTCTAGTCCAAGGATTGCACAGTAAGCACAGCCAGAAATGCCTCTGGAGGCTGTGTGAGAACCTGGCACTTGTGTGCACACACAGGGCATCCCAGACTGGGTCACTTGGGGAACCTCCCTTTGTGAAGGACTGGCTTGTCATACATGAAGAGTTTGTGGTACTCTGCAGATGATTTACCTTTTTTCTCTTCCCCCACCACTTCCCAAAAGGTGCTTTCAGGTTTCATTCTTTCACTCTTGAGGCAGAAGCTTATAATTTGGTTCCTTAGCCTTGTGATGCTGCTGCCACATAGGAGGATTAGTGCATCAGTGTGGTGCTGCTGAGCTCCCTGCCCCCCAGCTGGAAGGAGCTGGTTGGGATCGAGCAGCTCATGGATTTGTTGGCCTTTACTGAAAGCCTGAATTACAGGGACATTGCTGGAGGATGCTGCTGGTACCAAGAATAATGGTTCAGTGCAGCTGTAATGATGGCTGCTTGTCTGGAATTAAAACTCACCTTACTTTTTGGAAATGAGGGGAAGAGCAGTGATGGGAAGTGTTGGAGTAAAGGCTGAGTGCTGCAAAGATCCACAGGCCGGAGAGAAACTCCATCAAGAATCCGAGCCAGTGGGGTTTGTGGTGCAGTCTTGGCAGGGATCTCTGCCAGGGATCCCTGAGCTCCATGGCTGCGGCACTGCCACAGCTGCTGGCAGCCACTGCCTGCAATTCCTGCTTGTGTTTGCCTGGTGTAAGGAAAAGAGCCAAAGTTAAATGAGCTGAAGTCACTGCTGGTGCTTTGGCCATGACACAGGTTGGTTAAAGGTGTGTTTTGATTTCCACATAGCACTCCTGTAATAACCAAAGTGGAATTTGTATTTTTGGTGTCGACCTCCAGCAGGTGAGGTGGAGATGGTGAATCTGATTGGTGTCCTTGAATTTGACAATAGGCAGGATGCAGTGTTGCCTTTCTAGGAAGTGGGAGATGAAAGAATGGCAACTGAAGAAGATACATGTTTCCTTTCAATCCCTAGAAGGGAAACAACCAGTTGAGGGATTTGGCCGGTGGCTCTAGTCATCTGTCTGTAATTTGCTTGTCCAGGATGACGCTGCTGGGGGAGCAGGGAGGCTGAATAAAGCTAGCTGGTGACCTGGGCACTGATGCTCATTTCACCAGGAGTTTCATGTGACATCCAAGTAGGGATGGCCAGGAGCTTCTGGAACTTCTGACATCTCCGTGCCTGCCAAGTGCTGTGATCTGGGCTCCGAGTGGCCTTGTTGCTGTGCTGTGGAAGATGAACACTAATGGAGGGTGTGGAGGATCAATGGCTTGTAAAAGCATGGTATCAGTGCTTAGTCCTCTCCTCTTGTGCTCTGTTCCTGGCAGCACAGGAGATGGAAAGGTAGCAAGACTTGTACAAGAACTGCTGGGAAGGATGGTTGGTTGTAGGCTATAGTGATCCCAATTTTGCTTTGGAGATGAAATAACTGAATTTCTTGCTCCACTTTTAACACCACCTATTCCATTTCTTGCCGTGAGGTTTATTTTGAGGGTAATAAGAATATGTTAAAAAAATCATTCCTAGAGAAGCTGTACTATCTTTACAGCAAATCCTTTTGGATATATATGTTCTCTCTATATATATTTTCACCCCTGAGAATGGGTAAATCTGTCACTATGACTTAGTGCACTTGGACTGTTGTCCTTAAGCTGTCAATGACTAAGCATGGTGCTGCAGAGTCTTGGAGCCCTTGAGATCTCTGCTCATGTTTTGAGGCTTGGCTTTCATCAAGCACCAGTGCTGGGTATGTGAAGGTTCAGCCACCTACAGCAGCTTTGTTATTTGGTTTTTGCATTACCTTGGCTGAGAGTATTCCCTCTTCCTTGTGTTTCATAGTTGAACTTTCCCAAATCTTGAGGTTTTGTAGGGGTATCAGCATTTCTTATGTAGCATTTGAGTCACTAATGCTCTAAACTGCTCTCCTATCTTGCTGGAGTGGCAGCTTCTCGTGTATTCTGGTTACTGTAAAGGCTTGTGAAGTGTAGATTCTTCAGCCACATATAAAACTGGACCACTCTGCCTGCTCTGGTTTGGAGTGGCCAACTTCAGTCCTGGCTCCAGCCTGTGTTGCTGATATCCTTGAGCTGTAGATCAGGAACTGGGGGTAGTTCATGGGAAGGGCACCCAGGAGGAACACCCAGAGGCTTAGGAGGTCCTTTGAAGATTTGGAATAAACATGATTTTGCTCAGACTGGTTTTGTGGTGTTTCTTGAATATACTATGATGAACTGAGTTCCAGATACTGTTCTGGGGGTGTTGCTTGGAGAGAGGAGTCTAGTTCTGGTCAGAGTTTTTGGGTCACTGAGGTGTGTAGCCTGAGTGAGGGAGCATCTTTATTTTTGCAAGATCTGCATGCAAAATGCCTCCCCTGGGGAGCCTTCCAGATATCAGCCGTAGACTTTGGTTTCTGCATAAGTCATGTCAGCAGAGTGTGATTTCATGGGTGGCAAATAATCTTTGAATCAGACAATGAAATGGAGGGATGTTAAGGGTCCCTCAGCCTTGGATGCTGCTAAATTTTCAAGACCACGCTTGACTTAGTGCTTTGTCACCAGCTGTGATAGACAAGATTGCTGCTCCAATAATTCTCACCGTCACTGCTTCGGGAGCTTTGGGGTTTTTCATGGACCAGCTTTTGGGCTCTTCGTGGTCCGGTGTGGCATTTGAAGGTAGGCACTCCCTTGTGTTTCGAGCCTGCTGTGCTGTGAGCAGGAGATTCAGAGCAGTTTTGCTGTGCCTCAGAGGGTTTTGGTGTCTGCTGGCTGTGTGTGAAGCCCAGCTGAAGGGGTGACTTTTGGCTGTGTCAGCCACAGCTGCCTCCTTCAGCTGGAGACCTGGCAAAAGGGAGATGCTTCAGATGCGTCTCTTGTGTTGGTGGGAAGGGGTGCAAAGTGGCAGGGGAGGTAAGGAGGAGCATTGAGTCTGAAAATAGTGCCAGGAGGACAGATGTTGCACTTGGCAATACAGGGGAGAGAGATACTCAGGTGCTTTGGGCAGCTACAAATGAAGTCTGAGAGCTACAAAGGAATTTTTGCTTTAGGAAGAGGCATTTTCTCCATCTTGATGCCTCTGCACTTTTATATTCACAATGTATTTATTAGCTTCAGTCTATTCAGAAGGCTCATGTAGAGGCATGTCAGTTATGTTCCAAATGAGATTTCTACTCAAAGCTTACTATTTAATTTGACTTCTGGCTGATCTGAAGGAAAGAGTGGTGTCTAATTTTTTTGAAAAGTATTTAAGTAGTTTTTTACCATTTTGTTTGTGAGAGAGTGGTTAGTGTGCAGCTTGAGAGCTCTTTTCTTTCACTTCAGAGCAAGATGATTCTCTTTCCTTTTGAACTCTGAATGTAAATTTTTACAGAGTCTATACCTCTTCTAGAGCTGTGAAAAGCAAAGTGGTTCCTAATCACTCTAAAAAATGCTTCAGTGCTTTGTTAGGCAGCATTCTGGATATAAGTTTTGTGGTATTTTGAATTTTTAAGTCGTAAAACACTAGACTGTTCGGGTTGGAAGGGAGCTTAGACCTCATCTCATTCCAACCCCCTGCCGTGGTCAGGGACACCTTCCACTAGCCCTGGTGCCTCAGAGGCCCCATCCAACCTGGCTGTTCAAAAAGTCCATGAAAAGCATTTCTTTAATCAAAATACAGGTAGTTGAATGGATCAGGAATATAAATACCTCTTTTCTACTGAAATGGAAAGCAGCTTGTTCCTTGTGTTGCAGACCCTGTCTGGACTTGGAGTGAATTAGCTAATGACTGTTAATACTGTTGACTCAGGGCTGGGTGACACTTTTCCCAGCAATTTAAAACTCTGCTTGTGGTCAGCACCTCTGTTGGTAGCAAGAAAGACCCATTTCACTTTTAAAGCATATTTTAAATTTAAAAGCATAACCTCATGAGCATCTTGTTAACAGAAATATTTTGGCAAGCCCAAATGGGTGCTCTGGCACAGCCTGGCAGGATGGATCCTGTGCAGGTTGGATACAAGGTACTGATTTTCCAGGGAAGTCTAAGATCCAAGGTGCACATGGCTGTATTTTAATGGCCTGAGTGGGGCGTGCAGGTGAATGCCTGAGAAGTTCTGGAGAAGTGGAATGTTGCCCACTCAGTGGGTCTCTAAACATTTGACTTGGAGTGTCTTTTCTAATTGAAAGATGATCTGACAGGACCAAAAGTGCAGTCAAAAGTTCCCCCTCCTGTAGCTGCTGCAGCAGGATGGGATGAAGGAATTGCTTCGTCAAATGCGGGGTGTAAATAAGTGATGGTAAAAATGAAGGTATTCAAAATCCAGTGGGCTTTATAAAAACTTATCTAAAAGAAGTTGCTGTTGCCCCATCAGTTCTAGGTTCAGCTTTCCTGGAGGAAGTCCCCTGCCCACAGTTGATGGTGTGGCTCTCTGATATCCCCATGAATCATTACAACTGCTACTTAACTGCTTCCTGACCTCATTCATTCAGAAGGATTAAAATGAATAGAATTTCTCAAACGCTTGACTTATGGTAACCTGTGTCAATCTCCATGTGGCCTCTGGCACGAGTGACTGGTGTGGGGTGTGGGGGAGCCCCTGACCTGAGTCTGGGGGCTCAGGTGGGGAGTTCCACATAGGGACATGGGCCTGGGATGTGCGTGTTGTAGGGGAAGTCAAGCTGGAGCTGGCTGTTTTTACTGTTCCTTGAGGAAGGATAAAAAGCCAGTGAAGCACCCTTGAGAAAAGGGTTAAATTATGCTTCCGAGTCCTCCAAACTCCAGTGAACTGTGTACTATCTTCCCTGCTGGCTCCTCCACCTCTTTTTTTTCTTAAAAGACTTTTGGGAAAGGATTGGAAGCTGTTTCTGTGAGGCTGAGAGCTCCTGGAACCCTTCTGCTGGTTCCTGCTCTCCTTGCAAATGACTGGGTTTCCTTTCCCCCAGTAAAGAGGAAAACGTGTGCAAGTAAAAGTACTTCAGCAGGTATTTTTCTGATAATTGCAAGTGTTAACTCTGTAATTGGCCTGCAGCCCTTTTCTTTCATTTTCCTAATATGCTTTCCATTTTATTGGAGCAGAAGAGGGAAGGAATGAGAGCTATGCTGTAGCCCCCAGTTCCAGAGCCTGCTGTGGGTGGGAGGTCTGGTAACACTGCACTTGAGGAGCTGTCTGTAAGCTGTTCCTTCTGTTAAGCTGCTGCCTCCTGTGAGGCCAGAGTGTAACCTAGAACAATCTGTGGTATTATATAAGCTTCTGTGTTCTAATTGCTTTAATTTTCCTGCTGGTCCAGTTGGGAATGTTTCACATTACTCAGTGTCAAAGATTGGTATTAAAAGAAACCTGCAAGAGATGGGGTTTGTTACTTGATTCCATCTCTTCCTCGACACAAACCAGTCTCTGAATCTTAATACCCAGTACTTGGCAGAAGAAATGCTGGGGTTCACACTGGAAGTGTTGCTCTGACACAAGAACTTGTTTTTATATTGACTCTGATTTTTGGAAGACTTTTTGGATATGATTAAATTGAGGGAGCTCTGTGCAGGGTTTTACTTTGTTAGAAGTGCCTGACTGAAGAAAAATCAGTCCATTCCCTCCTTGCCCTGAGTCAAGCAGAGGTATGAAAAAGTGCATGTTCTTGTCAAATATTCTGTTTCTATAAAACCAGGTAGCTTAGCAGCCTAAGAAGGAGCAGCAGGTTGGATTCTGGACTCCTTCTGAAGTGCTCAGTGGAATGCTTTGTGCTGCAGGACAAGCTGTGTGCCTGGACCAGAGCTCACAGTAGCTGGTTGTAAAGCTGTCTGTGGAGCAGTCAAGTTCCAACATGCAGCTATACAGGAGCCTTGTGAAAGGATATTAATACTTCTCTGGCCCTGGTGCAGCCTCAGATCATGTTTTAGCTCTGAGCAGTTGCTGTGGCTGAGGCGGTTCTGTCTGAGTGCCTGTGACCCTGAGCCTGTCTGAGAGCTGGAGAGCTCACTGAGCAGAGGGGAACTGCACTGCTGATCCAGTGTGGGCTTTTTGCTCTTTAACACCTCTCCTGAAGGCTGGAAATGTGAAAACACAGCCCTGGTGAGCCTCTGTTCAGCTCTAGCTACAGAGAATAGCCATAGACAAGTCATGTACAGCATAGGCTGAGCCTTTTCACTCATAGCTGGGGGATGTGTTGTGTTCCTTTCCTTTCTTATTCTCTTCCTCAGTTGCCCTGAGTAACAGTGGCTCTTGCTTCCTGCCTCTCTGACCTGAGGTTCCCAGTACTCTTCCGAGGATTCCTTCCCCTGGATTGCTACTTTGTGGGTACCAACAGAACCCACTGGTTTTTGTTGTGGTTGTTTGGAGTCTTTTGTTGTAATTCCTCACCTTCCTCCCCTGTGAGACAGAAAAGCTGCCTGCCCTTCTTTAAGGCTTGAATTTAAGATTGGATAACTTTAGAGAGAAAAGGTGCTACATGAGGAAATCCAGCTCAGGGAACTCAGTAGGCCTTGGAGTGTGAAAGGTGGGTCTGTAACCTCAGGAAGGGAAACCAGGCAAAAAAGTGCTATGACGAGACAATTTACCAACTTGGAGAATGTGCTCTACTCCAGGAGTTATCGGGTACTGCTTAAAACATGTACTGCTTGCTAGGCTGGAAACTGCTGGTTTCTATTTCAGGGTAATAGTGAGAGATGTGCAGATGTTTACTTACCTCAGCCTAATGATTTATGTAGTAATAGAGTAAATCTGTCACTTTTTATATTTGATGAGCTGGAGATAAGTGCTGAGCCTGCGTGTTCAGGTGATGCAAACTGATTGTTACAAATTCCAAACCTTTACTTGCATCTTTGTCATGTGCTCTGAAGTGGCACTTTAAAGGCCTTTCGATGTTGTGGCAGGAGAAACAAACCTAAGTCATAACAGCATGTTCTGGATACAAGAACTGCAAAGCTGAGCTGTTAATCCAAGGAATTTTCCTGGGCTTTTGACCCTTAACACTTCCGTCTGTGTCTACACAGGGAAGGTGTGATATGGTTTTAAGGGAAGACAGGCCATGAAATCCACTGCGGATTTAGAGCCTGAACTCCCATGTGCTTTCACCTGGGAATAACACACTGTTTACAAGTCCTTCACTTAATCTGCCTCAGATTGTGGGAGTAGAATGGAGTTTTCAAACAGGCTGGTGCTTGGGACCTGAACTCTGCAGTGTGGGACAGCTTACCGAAACCCAAATTACTCAGTGATAAACTACTGCACAAAAGCTGTAAGCATCTGGAAATCTTCAAAAGCCACACTTAGTGTCCTGAAGAAGAGTTTGTATAACAAACCTCTGTCAGAGCACTCCTCTGCTGTTCGTCTCTGGAGCTGTGCCTGGAGTGTGCATTCATGGGATCCCAGAATGTTCTGGGTTGGAAGGGACCCACAAGGATCATTGAGCGCAGCTTGTAAGTGAATGGCCCCTGAGGGGATCAGACCCACAGCCTTAGTGCTCTCACCAACTGAGCTCATCCCCAGTTATTCCAAATGTCCTGTTGCTGTGGGTTGATCCTGGCTCAAGCAGAAAGGTGTGTTTCAAGGAACCAGCTTGTTTGCAGCTGATCCTGTGAGCTCCAAATCAATCAGCATCTTTACTTGCCTTTTGGATCTTAATATATATATCTACCTGTGCCTTTCAGTTCTTAATATACATATCTACCTCTGAAAAATGAATGAAGCCTGGTTCTCATCCAAGCTGCATAGTTATTGGAGCTTGTCAGTGCTGATCCTGGCTCTAATTCCCACTGGACAGTTCCATCAGAGTCCATGTGCTGCAGGATACAAGAGGCACAGGGTATCCCTGCCCCTTCCTTGTGTCTGACAGCTCTGGGCATCTCTAACAGTTGCATTAAGTAGGGTGTGCTTTTGTCAAGGCAGGTATTTCTGATAATTCTGCCTATGGCTGCCCACCAAGAAGCTTTTTGAGGGCTGTAAAACATTCTCAGGCTACTTTTTATGCGTCCAATTTGCATGCAAAAACCCCTTGCCTCCAATCTGCTGTCTTAGGTCCAGGGATGCCCTTGTACTGTGAGACTTGCAGTTATAAAATAGCTTTATAAGATTTTGGTACAGTTCACCTCCCTCTCAGTTAAATTTGGCTCAGTAAAACTATCCCTTCTGTGTTTCTGTGCCTACCAAGCCATGAACACAGCCCACCAATATGTTCATACACTGCTCTCTGCAATAGATGACGGTCAGGAATCTTGGGAGCTGTGTGGGAAAGCTCAGTTCCACCTTCCTTTGAATAAACTGAGGCTGTGCAGTGTTGTTGTGTTTTGAAGAAAGTGTGATCTTTAAATTCTGCAAGAAAGCAGTAGGAGAGTGAACTGAGTAACAACTGTGAAGGAAATCAAGGTGTTGGAGTTGAAGGTGCTGCACATGAAGGGCTCTGTCATGGCACAGACTGAGTGGTCTGGGATAAAAGCCTGTCCTTTAGGTTTAGTGTCAAATAAATGAACCCCAGCACTGGAAAAATGTAGAATTTTGTGTTTCACAAAGTCTAATTTGGCCTTGTTCAATATGGAGACTCTTAAATTAACCCTTTTCATTTGCTCAGAGTATTTACTGGCCTTCTCTAGATTGGCCACCTTATATTGGCATTGTTGGGTTTTGCAGGTTCACAAGTCCCTCCAATTCCTGCTTCAGGAGAGAATCTGGAAGGGCTCCCAGGTTAGGTATCATCAGTAGAGGTCTGAAGGACTGTTAAATTTATTTTTATAAATTATTAATTCTTGGTGTAGCTAAATAGTGACGTTTACTCCATGTCTGTGCTGGAAAAATAAAAGATGCCATAGTAACTGGGGGGAAAAGGATTGCCTTCAAACAGTCCTAACACTTAAGATTTGGATTTTGGTTTTTTCGCAGATCAAGTTATTCATATCTGGGGAAGGGCAGCGATTTAGGGTATGAGACAACAGCTTTCAGTTCGGAACATAAAAGGCCAAAAGAACTGGTAAAAGTTTTGGATGAACTTGCATAGAAATAGAGGCATTACTCTTGAAAGGGTGACTGTAATAGAGCTGGTTTATTCAGCACCGCCCTTACAGCTTAAGCAGTGCCTGGTTTGGGAGCTCCTGTCCTCAGGAAGAGGAGGAACAGCAGCCCACAGAGGTAAATTGGAAGTCTTTTGTGGTGAGAAGCAGAGCAGGGCTCAGGAGTGCTGCTGGATGGGAGTGCACAGGCACCCTGCAGGGGACAGGGCTGCTGGTTCCAGCTCCCACTGGAAGGTTTACAGGGGCTGGGGCTGTGCTGGGACAGGTCTGAAGGGGACTCTGGGTGTGAGGACTCCTTTGTCTGCATCACATGTTCCTGCAGGGGCTGTAACCAAGTGTCTCCTGAGCTGTGGCTGCACTGGAGGAGCACAGTGGAGGTGCTCCTCTCTGATGCTGGGCTGGGCTCAGTGAACATGTGCCTTTCTCCTGTTTATCCTTACTTACTTGAAGAGCAGACTGGAAACCAGTGCTGTGGTAGTTCTTGGTGCCTCCGTGTCACTGGTAGGGATGGCAGATATGTGTGGGTGACCTCAGCTGAGCACAGGGAGGCTGGCTGGAAATGGAGATCCAGTGCTCATCAGGTAATGGGCCCCTTGGCTGCTTGTACCATGCAACTGTCCTGCCTTGCCTCTCCCCTCCCATGTCACCAGTGACCATGAATGAGTTTGGGCAGGGAACTGGTTAATACCAAACAATTGCTTTTGAAATTTGTCTTCTGTTGTGTCGAGCTCACTCAGTTCCTGCAAGGACACTGGTGGTGGCTGTCCCTCTTGCCTGGGAAGGAACTGCCCACTTGCCAACAGACCCATGTTATGCTGAGTTAATGACTGATAAGTTGTCCTTTGTGCTTGGATCAGTTGACCTGATAAGATCTGTTTCCTTTCTCTTGAGAACTTTATTTACTTTATTTAGATGGTAAGGCCCTTCGGTGCTTATCATGAAGCAGATCTGAGCAAAGCAGAGGGAGTATTTTCCTGGAAGGACATAAAATGGCCCTATGTCAGGACAGCTGGTGTAAAACCAAGCTCTTTTTCTTGGCTGATGGTGCTCCTGGCTCAGTTCAGAGATCACCTTCTGTCAGTCTTTCCAGAATCCCCTGTAGGTGTAGAAAGAAGAGGGGGGCATCTTTTCTTGCAAATAAAATCTTTTGTACTTAAAAAAAATAGAGGCAGATTGGACTTCCAGCTACTGTGATGTTACAAATGGAGCAGAAATACTTTTTAAAAACTGATTAATGTTACACAAGTCATGAGTTATTTGCTCAGTATTCTGGGCTCTCAGAGCTGTTAATGCTGTCTGCTTACTGTATAGTCCTCTCCTCCATTCTTTCTCTCTCAACCTGCAAAGGTAAAAAATATGGGTTTCCTGATATTTAGAAAGATACTTCCTACTTCTCTCAAACCTGGTCTTTTTCCCGTATTCCTGAGCTGGTGAAGATGGGAATTTCATCAGTGACCAAAAAGAACACTGTCAGAGCATGTGATTGAGATAACGGTGAATGGAGAGATTTTGCTTCCTTAAGAGCCGTCAGTTTTTGTTGCTGCTGAAAAGGCAGAGTCATTCAGATGCCTTGGGTTAAGAAACACCCCGGGTGAGCTCTGGGGTGTGCAGGGTGTCTGTCTGAGAGCTCAGCCTTTGATCCTGAGCCAGACCCTGCTCATCTGTCCCTCCCACATAGCCGAGTGTCAGTGGCTGCCTCTGTATGTTCTTCTCCATAGATACTTCTGAGATAACTTCCTTATAAATAGCTTGTGTCAAGCAGAGCTGGAGCTGTCCTGGAGGAGCCTGTGACACTTGGATCACATGGAAATGTGGGCATCCCTTCAGTGTGGGCACTGTTCTGCAGCACCAGAGGCATGTTGTGATTCAAGAAATGCCTTAGTCAATGAAATCAGCAGTGTACAGTCTGTGCTGGGCTCCTGCACGTTCAGGGAGTTCTGGTACCCTCTGTGGAGTGTCAGCTCCAAAAGCAGGGTGTGAAACGTCTGCAGTGCCAGCTGCCAGGCTGGCCATCAGCTGGGCTGGGCTGGGAGGGAACTACCCCTATGGGATTGAGGGGGACTGGGGAGCAGTGAAGATGTACAGATAAGAGAAAGCAACAGGACAGCAGAAATAGAGGTGGTTTGAAATAGGCTTTTCCTGTATCCATATTATTTACTAGAGCAGTGGAGATTATCAGTTCCTTCAGAAACGAAAATACCTTGGAATGCGCATTTTACTGAAGGAGCTGAACATCAAAAGGTGTCCATAAAGCCTGTAACTTGGCAAACGGGAGGGAGATTTAAATGTCTGTGGGAAAGAGATCAGATGCTCCTCTTCAAATTTACCTACGCTTATTATCTTTAAATTACTTTTTATGGAGGTAATTAAAGAGCCTTTTAAGAGAAGTAGAAACCAATAATTTGAATATAGCATGCACTTTGAGTTGCTCTACAGAAAGGACCTCAATTTTGTTTTAAGATAAGTATTACAGAACCCGTGAAAAAAGCTTTGTGTTCTTCATGACTCGATTTCAATACTGTTTACTAACAGCAATGTTTATTTTTTTCCAGACCTATTCAGGGCTGTTCTGTGTAGTTATAAATCCTTACAAGAACCTCCCGATTTACTCAGAAAACATTATTGAGATGTACAGAGGGAAGAAGCGGCACGAGATGCCTCCGCACATCTACGCCATCTCCGAGTCTGCCTATAGGTGCATGCTGCAAGGTAAGGGCCAGCTAATTGGTGCTTCGCTGTTAATTGGCAAACCCTTAATGTACCTCCAACCCGGAGTTTCCTTACCCAGCTACACAGCAATTGCTAACACAGTCAGAATCTGTCCTAGTACTTAAAGCGTGTTTGTGTGACTTGAAGGGGGACTGGGCCAGGGGGTGCTCTGGATGTTGGAGCAGAAATACTTTGACCTTTGAAAAAAGAAGGGATAACATTCCTGTCAGAAGGGGTTAGTGCAGTGGCCTTGGATGAAGGAAGATTGAAAAAGTGTGATTGAAAAGGGGAAACTATAGAAGTGTTGGTGTTTTGGCAGCTGACGAGTAATCTGAAGTGGCAATGGAACAACAGTGTGTTTGAGTTCAAAAAGAGGCCAAAGCAATGCTTAACCTTGAAGGTTTTTTTTTTTCTCCAAACTAATGCATGTCTTGTCTGTAGTAGAATAAAGAGTGAGTTTATGGGGGCTCATGCTTTGAATTCTAGCTTGAAGGCTGTGCTGGACAAATAGGAAAACTGAATTTGAGACAATACAAATTTGTTGAAATAAAGCCATGCTGTGGAACTTGCAAAGTTGCACTTCTGACACAGTATTTTGGAAAAAGCTCATACTATCCAATATTGATTCATATTTAGGGGGCTGTGTACAGATGTGGGAATACTAGAATGTTTTATCCAGAAAAATGTGTGTAAAGAGACAAATCTGAACAACTTGCTGTGTTTTCTACTGTAGTTGGACTGGCAGAAGGGCAAAAGCTGTTTGGCCCTGTCCACATAAATTCAGAAAAAGCCATTTCTGCTCCCACGTTAACCAACCATTTAAATGTTAGATTTTTTTAAAAGACAGTTTCTCTTTTTAAATAAGTCACATAAGTCTTTGTTTCTTCAGTTGTGACTTTGTGTTTGGGGCTGCTTAATAATAAACTCTAGTGCTCTTTCATCTCAGGAGAGCTGTGCCACCGCAGTGGGGTGAAACAGGGACAGCAAATTAGGGCCACCATCCCAGTGGGTATTTAGGGCTCTGCTTTCATGCTTTCATGTGTATTTGTGAAAGAAAAACTCTGACCTCTTGACCAGAACAGCTCTACTAGCTCATGTCAGATGACCCCTACTAACAACTCTGTGAAGGATAGAGAAATCCTTAAGATTATTTTTAGAAGTTCATTGTAGCAATCTCAAGTGGCCTGTGGATATGGCCCTCCCTCTCTGAAAGCACAGTCTTAAAATTGCCTCAGGAACATTTGAGAAGTTCTTGAGACAAATGTCCTCTAATAAAGTAAGTCAATGTCAGCAGTTACCACACTCCAGGTGCTCTATATATTTGCTCACGTACTCTGCTTGTACTGATTTATATCTCTGGGGATCTTACTACATGGACAAATGTTACTATTTTTGAAAGGTGGAATTAAAAAAAAAAAAACAGCCATGGTAGTATATGTTTGGTTACAGTCCTCTTTTCTTTCCTTACTGAGGAATGGAGGTTTATATTTATATCAAATCTTTGTCTGTGCCTGCTTTGTTTTTAATCCTGATCATCTGAATTCTTTTAATTTGAAGGAATGAAGGCATAGATTGGAATAAGGATAGATGAAACCCATGCAGTGAGATCCATTCATTAGGGAATAATTTGTTTAAGATGTTTCTGCTGCCCTTCACCTCTCTGGAGCTGGTCCCTATTTAATTTGGGAAGTGTGATCTTCCCACTGATGGTTTGTGTCCACAGTTGCATTACAAGGATGAGTAAGAGCTCTGGAACAGGCATTAGTGATGGGTCCTGGTGAGGGTTTGTATCAGGGGGTGAGTGGAGAGCCCTGGCACTGACCCTGCTCTGGGCTGGTCCCTCTGTGGTTCCAGAGCCTCAGGACAGGCCCTGATTCACAGACACTTGGGCACTTCAGGAAACTGGATTTAAATCTCCAGTGAAATAAAGCTTACAATTACAGCAACTAAGGTTTTCGAGTCATTAGAGCACCCCATAATGCTTGTCTTAACAGTAGCAAGTCATTACATTATTCGACTTATATTCTGGTTATCTGTGGCAACCCAATGCCAAGTGATCGTGCCCAGGATTTGGTGAGGAGAAACAGGTTTGCCCTGCCAGCCAGATAATTAACACAGTGTACAAAATGCCTTTAATCTTCTAACTATGCCTTATGCTTTACCAGGCATTCAGTCTTTAATGAAACAGAAAAGGTGTATCAGAAACTTTTGGCTGGTAGAAATAGGTCTCTGTACCAAGAAGGAGCTGGATTAGTCCAAATGCTTCAGATTGAGTCATCAGAGGTCTCTGCAGGCATTTATTTGCAGTAATCCTTGACCAAGATGTTTTTGCTGATAAATTACTACCATATATTTATAAAACTGTTGTTGCACAGTTCCTGTCTGTGTTTGTGTACATCTTTGGGGGACAGAGATGGGATACTGAAGAGAGGGGTGGGAGGGATGAGTTTTTCCAGTATTATTGCAAGTCGTGCCATGGTGTTACAGTGTATTCATCGGCTACTTTTGATATGGATGACTTCTGTGTTTCCAGTGTTTGACATCTGAAATTTAATTATTAGGATTCAAACCTAGAGCTGAAACCATAGGAATGTAATTCCTTTGGGTAATATGACCTTACCCTTATAGAAATCTTTGCCACTAATTTAGATTAATGAAAGTGGTTGGCTGGATTTTCCTGGCCTGTTCAGTAGTATTTTGTTCAGAATAAACATGTTTACTTTTCTTGCTGCTAATCACAAACTGCTCATTTTCTGGGTGTTTGTGAGCTGTGTTTACAGTGATTAACAGGATACCAGGACCTGAGCTGTGACTCAGAGCAACCTGATTTCTTAAAACACAATTGTTCTGGGCTGAAAACTGGCGACAGTGAGTGAAGTTTTACATAAAATCATCAAGACACTGAGTGTTTAATTCAGAGCATGGATGGTCACAGCTTACCTTCCAGTGTCTGCTCATCTGAGGTTTCGTATGTTGAACGTAGTATTTGTGTTTAAACTAGAAAATTGAGATTTCTGTTTAGGTTATGAAAGAAAAGATTTTTTTTATGAGCAGAAACAACTATCTCAGTAGTTACTCCTTGTCTTAGACATGGCTGGAAACACTCCATTTTATTAAGCTGGGGGTGTAAAGGGATTCCTGGACTTCTCCTGCTCTCTGGTAGGAAAAGCCTGCGTGGAAACATTATGAACTGCCAGCCATCAAACTCTGCACTGTTCTTGGCCCCTGGGAGAATTTCCTGTCTGGGGGGACCCTCAGCCTGCCCAGGTCACACCTCACCCTGCCCTTTGGAGAGGGAACAATGGGCTGGAACTCGGGTTCAGTGCTTGTCAAACACGGAGGGCAGAGGGGCGGGGGCAGAGCTCTGAAACAGAGTGTGTCCAGCAATCCCAGTTTGCCATGTTGGAGAGGGAATGGTGTTCCCCAGGGATGGAAGGAATTAGGGAAAGCTGCCCCAAGAGAGGGAGGAGCAGTTTTTGGGGGGGGCAGCTGTGCTGTTCCAAGGATTTGAAGTGAGTTTTGCAAGGGAAAGCAAAACTCATTCATTGCTTCATCTCAGTGCTGCCTTTTCTGCAAGACTTGTGTTAGAGCTGGAGTTGAATGTGCTCTTATTTAAAACAAGCAAGACTCAGGCTGCATTCTCATTCTGCCAGTCAGGAGTTCTCTCCAGGAAAAGACTCATTACCCAGTGCCTTGGCCACAGCAGTCCAGCTTTACATACTGGATTTCCCCTCTCCCTCCCTGTGTCATTATTTTTCAAAGGGCTGTGGTAGGAGGGTGTTACTTCACAGGTGGTTTAGTGGATTTCTCCTGTGCTTTCCCTTCATTTCCCTAAGGAGATGTGGAAGCAGTGAGTGCCCTTATTTATCCCAGGGCTCCTGGAGGGAAGGATTGCCTGGAGCCAGGCAGGAATCAAGCACAGCAGTGGCAGGGCTGGCCTTGGCTCCACAAAACATTGCTGGGCCGAGTTTTTCACAGCTCCTGGACACTTGACATGGCCATAAGGAATTGGTGTCCTAATCCCTTGACCTTAATTCTGTTTGGTAATACAGTTTGCAAGACTTGCTGGTGTTCTTTTAGCAGGACCAAAGTTATGGGCAGTAAGAATTTGCCATGGATTGGGATTTTCTTTGGGAAAATGGATCCTATAGGTCTAGTAGCTCATCTGTGACTATATTTTGCCAGCAAAGGAAACTTGATTGTGCTAAAGCAGCACTACTAAATATTTCTCTAGTGCTTTTACCATACTTTACTTTCACTTCCCCCACCTTCCTTCCAATTTCCCCACTTATTTCTAGAGAAGGTACGGCTTTGTTTTATTAAGCCTCTTTGTTCATTGATATAAAAGTGCTTTGCAAGAAATATTAAGGAAAACTTGTTGGCTTTTTGTGGCTAAAGACCAGCTTGCCTGCCAATATTGCTCTTGTATAATTATGCTTAGTCTCTCCTTTTTATCCTGTTTCCCTGAGGACATCTTGATGTGCCCCAAATTAGCACTGATATTTTAGGACTGCCTTTAATCCTGTTGCAGAGAAGGTTTATCGGAAACAGCGTAATACATGAACACTTGGTGTTGGAGGAGCCAGAACTGCCTACAGGTGCAATACTTCTCTCTTAAAAACATCCTATTGATCTATATTTGTAGTTAATCTTGATTTAAGTCCTCCCATGGGGACATATCCACCCCCAGGTACAGCAAAGAAGAATCAAAACTAAAATATGACAACTCTTTTCTTTAAGGGTCTATTAAATCTTCAAATGGAAGAGGAAAAAATTGCTCTGAGATTAAAAAGCCTGGGAGTGATGGCTGACATCCTCTGTGTGAGGAATATATGGAACCTGATATATGTGCCATTAATGGTATTTTCATTACATCTTGACTTACCAAAAGGGTCCCCAAGGCCTTTTAACTCGTTACAAAGTGCAGGAGGACAATCTCAGCAGAACTGGCTGCTTGGGAAATGTCATGGGAAGGATTTATAGGTCTCTTTATTGTAGCACTCTGAGTTCTGGGGTTTCACTTTGTCCAGTCAGACTGGTGTGCAGTATAAATACTAAGGCAGCAGCAACACTAATGTCTAGATTAGCTTGTGTGCAACAG
The DNA here is from genome assembly GCA_013396655.1 of Campylorhamphus procurvoides. Lineage (NCBI taxonomy): Eukaryota > Metazoa > Chordata > Aves > Passeriformes > Dendrocolaptidae > Campylorhamphus > Campylorhamphus procurvoides. The sequence goes on along the minus strand of WBMV01001055.1, from coordinate 716,133 downwards.
GAGAGTAACACAGAGTGTCTTCTAGGTTGAGTGCTGGGATAGAGGTTCTTGAAGCAAGAAATGAAGCAGAAAGAACTAAAATCCATTGTGCTGAAATGGTCTTCTGCCTTGTTATTTTTGACTTTGAAATAAAATCAGAAATACTTCAGCTGAACTTGTTTTGCTATATTCCATCTCCTTCCCCTTGCTCTTCTGTTCTGTTCTGTCTCTTGACATAAAAAGAAGCTGGAGTTACTGTCGTGGTTTAAATGACTGCACCTTGCTTGGCCATTGTGAATGGCATCAGGGACTTAGTGGACAGGCTCAATTAACTTAGTTTCTAGAACTAGGTTATAGTACCCTACAATTTCTTTTCCTTATATATATTTTTTTGTTATTCTTGGAAAAGTTTAGTGCTTTGTTAGTGTCTGACATCAGGTACTGACCTTTGCCCTTGTGTGTGTCCAAATGTGACTGGGTTCCTGTTTGCTGCTGTTCAGCCTTGGTGCTGGGTGCTTAATTAGGCATGATGGTATTTACAGTGAGCAACTCTTTTCTTAAAGCTCAGTTGCTTGCAAGAGTTACTTGAAGTGGTTGACATAATTTGGTTTTTGTGCAACTTGAGTAACTTTCTTATATTTCAAAATGAGGCAGGAGAGACAATTACATAAGGAATTGTTGGTTTCTTCAGTGCCTTGGCTGTTTCCTCCCCCGCTCTGAAGTGAAGCTCTGCCACACAGGAGCCGGTTCCATGGGTCTTTTTGGTTGATATTCTGGGCATCTGTGGATGACTTTAATTTTAAAACTTGCTATGCAAGCTGGTCTCATAATTGAACTGTGACTGTGCCTACAGACAGGAATTCAAGTCTAAGAGCATCCAACTTGGGAAATCATTCATGAGATGAATCATTTTGTGCGATTACTCAGCCAGCACCTGCTTCTGTACTGAAGCGTTAGTTGAAATTAAACTCCTTTTATTTCTAGGTAGTTGTGAAATGGATAATTCGCTTCTGCTTGGCTCAAGCCTTCAGATGACATGCACAAGCAATAATGCCTTGATGTAACAAAACCTTAAATGTGTTCTAATCTTGACAGCACGCTGCGCTGTGACAGCCCTGCTGGTGCTGTGTGTTCTGCACAGTGGCTGGCTTTTGTCACTGGTGTCTGCATTCCTCTGGGCTGCTGAACTAAGGGGAGCTGTGCCATAACTGCTGCTGCCAGCAATTGCAGGAGCTCCTTTTCCCTCCCCCTTCCTCTTGACTTAAATTTCTTTGTTACACTCTGGCAAAGAAGCAACGAGCAGCGAAGCAATGTTTATCCCTTAGCCAGTGGAGAGGATTGGTGAGAGGCTGCTCCTTGTCTTTGACCCCAGGCTCACATCACCCACAGCACTGCCCATTTACATCTCAGTACATTTCCAGCCACCTTTCTCTTGTCCAGGCCTTGTGCTCACAGATATTTGGCTGCTTAGAGACCCCTGTCAGGCTCTGTGTGCCTTCCCCAGCGATCCAGAGCTGCAAGGTGGTGTGCATCTCGAGCCCTTTTTCATAGCTCAAGGTGAATAAAAGCTTGTGGCTTTGTGTTACTCTGGGGTATTAAAATTCTTGTTCTAGGGCTTTTTCAGAGTGATGGTAAAGCCATCAGGTGGTGAGTAGAAGGAAAACCCAGAAAAAGCAGAAAAATGCGTGACTTTCTTTTTACATCTGCTGTGAAGTTGCTCAGGGAAATTCTTGTGCTGGGAATGTTCCTTTGAGGAAAATATCAGGGAATCACTCCCAAACTGAAGGGTTAATAAATAGAAAAATTATAGTAGCAAGCTGCAAGAACCAAATTGCAAATTTCAGAGATGGAATAGCTGATGGACTGTGCTGCATGCAAACACCTGGCACAAAAATTCTGGGACCAAAGCAGCCAGATGTGAGTCACGGGGTGCCATCTCTGAGGGTCCTGCTCAGATGTGGGAGTCTGGAGACCAGGATCTTCATCATCAGTTTTCCTAAAGTAATTTGACAGTGATCCTAACCAGAGGCTCTAAAATAACTGCAATATGAGGAAAGGCAAAAAGCTGGTTCAGGATTGGCCAATCTTGGCCATTGTTTCTGCTTTTTATATTTTGGCAGTTCTTGTTGGACCCCCTGGAACCTGCACTCATCTGCTTATGCTTCTTGGTCATAAACATCTTTCTTGGGACAGAGGGGATTGTGAGGGGATCTTTGGCTCATGTAGCTATCAAAGGTAACACAGTTGAGTCTGATGTGAAGAGCTGTAGCTCAAAGTGCCCAGAAGGCTGAAATGGACTGTGAGGCTCCGTGTGTCCCACTGAGCACTGATGTGTGCTGGGGGATGAACTCTTGGGAGGTGCTGGAGCTGTTACTGCCTCAGTGGGAACTGGAGGGATGAACCAGGTCTGTGGGAATGTAAATGCAAGCGTCAGTTGTGGGTGCAAATATATCATGATATAGTACAATGCTATTACATTCTTATTTTATAATATATAGACTTACAATACATCCCAAGCACAGGAACAGGCTGGGTGGGAAGGGATTGGGAACAGCCCTGGTGAGAAAGACTTGGAGGTTGTAAAGAAGCTCAACATGCCCTGGCTGTGTTTGCTGGGACCCAGAAACCTCCCCATACACTGGGCTGGTCCCACAGCGTGGGCAGCAGTGCAGAGGGGGATTCTGCCCCTTCTGCCCCCTCAGGTGAGACCCCACCTGCAGAGCAGCAGAGGAAGGACATGGAGCTGCTGGAGAGAGTCCAGAGGGGGCACCAAGATGGTGAGGGGGCTGGAGAGAGCTGTGGTTGTTTAGCCTGGAGAGGAGAAGGCTCTGGGGAGACCTGAAAGCCCCTTCCAGTGCCTAAAAGGGCTCCAGGAGAGCTGGAGAGGGACTTTGGACAAGGGCCTGGAGTGACAGGCCAAGGGGGAATGGCTTCCCACTGCCAGAGGGTGGGCTTAGATGGAATATTGAGAAGGGATTCTTCCCTGTGAGGGTGGGCAGGCCCTGGCACAGGTTGCCCAGAGAAGCTGTGGCTGCCCCATCCCTGGAAGTGTCCAAGGCCAGGTTGAACGGGGCTTGGGGCAACCTGGGCTAGTGGAAGGTGTCCCTGCCCATGGCAGGGGATTTGGATCTGTAAGGCCTTTTCCAGCCCAAGCCTTTCTATGATTTTTTTAATCTGCACTTTGTACAGCCCAGCCCTGCCCTGCTTTGGGTGTAGAGGAAATGGGATAGGACATGTTGGAAAAACAACTAAAGTGAATAAAACTGTATTCAGTAAGGAAATGATAATTCAGGTCAGATGTAACTGAAGTCTAAATCTGAAGCGGCACAGGGAGAGGGAATGGTGAGCCTCCCCTACCCCATCTCTACCTATGCAAGAACAAAGAGTAATTTCTGGAAATTTGCAAATTACACATTCAACAAAAAGAAGCAATTTTTTTAACAGCATTGCTAAAGTGTGGTAGTCTGTGCCTCAGGATATAGTGGGGGCTGGAAGCCTGTGTAAGGAATACAGGAGTACATGAAGTCTGAGGTTAATGGATTGGGAAATTGCAGGACAATTTTATGGCTGCCATGAAAGTCTTGTGGGGGTTCATCCTTACCTGCTATTTTGGTTCCTTGCTGTTGGGTTGAGATACTCACTCCAGTTGTGTGTTCTGTCTTGCCCTGTGAATTTAGTTTGTAACCTGTGTATAAAAGTGCAGGTTGAGTGGTCATGGCTGTGTGTTCCTGACACTGGATGTCAGTAAAAGCTCTTTTGACCTTAAAGAATTAAAAGTCAACAAAGGAAAGGAGATCTGAATATACCTGGGACTGATGGATGGATTTATATTGTGCAATTTTAGTGCTGAACCAGAGTTTATTGAGAACTCTGGCGCTTCAGGCACAAGAGGGTGGGTGTGTGGTGTTTGTCTTCTGGATTATTCAGAATCCAACCTAAAGAAATTCTGTGTTTAAAATATAAGAAAGTAGCCTTAACTTGGGTCTTATGAGGGAAGGATTTTAGTATTTGAACGGTCTCACTTGAGATGGCCCTTCCCACCTGAATGGTGGACAAATGGTCAGCTTGAACAGACACACACATGAAGTGGGTTATGCTGTACCTTCTGTACTCATGGGGTGGCCTCAGCAGTTTGACATGTAAAGTGATGGAAACTCTTGGGCTTTTGTCTCCTGAAATGTATCCTGAGACTATAACAGCAGCTTTTGTCTTGGGAAAGTGTTTTGGAGCTTCCTATGGTGTTCAGTGCTCAGGAAAAGTAGTGACTTGACCCTGGTGCTGTAGAGCAGAGGTGTAAGAAGTGTGTGCAGCAAATCTGTGACTGAAAATATTTTCATTTAACCATAGTTGTCAAGAGGCTTGCTGTGAGATTGAGGAAAATATCCATCAGAAAAATGCTTACACAATCTCAGCCTGGGTGTTGCTGTGGGGTGTTGGAATCACTGGAGGATATGGTGGTGCTGTGGGAGCTGATCCAAGTCCTGTCCTGTGTGTGATTGAACAAAGAGCCAAACCACTGCCTCTGGTGTGTCAAAGTCAAAAAGCCTGGTTGTGTACTGTTGTCATACTTGCTATCTTTCCAAACTTGTGGAATTCAGGCATAATCAAACAACATGGGAAAGAGGCCACTGGAGTGAAAATAAATTTTGTTAAGTGGTTTGTGCTTGCTTATTTGTTTGGGGTGGAGAAGAGCAAAAGTTAAATGAGTGAGCTTAAATGGCAGATCTTGCAGTTAAACGACCTCCTTGCATTATTATTTCAGTTGACAGGGTAATCTTTGTCTAAACAAAATTGTACTACATAGGAAGTAGAGCAACTTAAGCAGGATTGATGGAGAATGGAAACCACTGCTATGCTGAACGCTCTACAGTCCAAATAAACCTTCTCCAGCCTGTGGCTTGCCAGCTGCTGCTAATCTTGGGTTGCTGCTAAGCAGAATGGAAATAGGAATTGAAATGTAAGCACAGGGACAGCCCGTGTAAGTTTAGGAGCTGCTCACTTCTCCTGGGGTTGCTCCTTGGGAGCCACAGATGCGAAGGCAGGGAACAGTCTGTGCCATCGGGAGCTCAATGGGTGCGAGGGAGCGAGTCCTGGCAGCTCTGGCTGGAGCTGTGTGAGGAGGTGCTGCCTTCTGGACTGTCACTGCCTGCCCCTCAGCTGAGCTGCTGAAACCCTGGGGTGTGAGCCATCCTTGGCTTGCATAGGGAGCCAGGCCCAGGCTGTGCCAGGGCTGGGGGCGTTGGGAGTGCTGCCACAGTCCTGGGGCTGTCCCTCTGTGTGCTGCCTTTGTACCTCTCAGTTGCCTGTGGGCCAGTGCTGAGGATGGTGCAGTTTTCTCTTGTCCTTCTCCAAACTGAGGCTGATCTGTGTGCTCTGCTCATCTCCTCAGCTACAGCAGTCACCCATTTCCAGAGGCTGGGTAAATAAAACTGCACCTATTAGAATTTGTTAGGGAAGCAACATCTTACCTTGTGGACTCCTGTTCACAAGTGGCGCAGCTCTGTTGTAATTTGTAAGTTAGGCATAGTAAAGCTTCTCTTAATGATAATTAATAAAAAGTAATGAAGGACTGACAGTGAAAACCAACCCACATTTAAGCTTCTTCAAACTTAAAGAGGACTAAAAAAATTAAATTAAAAAATGAAATTCCAATTCCCTCTGGTGCACAAGGGAGAAGCTGCCCCCAGTTTCATTAGGTGGGCAGGACATAGTCCTGTTTGTTTTGTCCTCTTGTGCTGACTCAGCCCTGGCTGGCAATGCTGAGAACGTCATAGTTTTTTCTTCAGGAATTCAGGGAATTTCAAGCTAAATGTTGCAAATGCCTCACTCGTGATTTCTAAAATAGCCTCAATTCATAGCTTGGCTAATTCCTCCCTCCCTCACTGGTAGTGCTGGGGCTGTGCTGGTGCTGCCTGGTGAGCGAATAATGAGTGTGGTCACCTCATCTGCTGCAGACATGCAAGAAATGCCTGTGTTTAGTGCTGTAACAAGTCACAGGGTGAACCATGGCTGGGGTCTGAGGGACCTCTGCTATGCTGCTCTGGTAATTATTAACGTGATGTCCTCAGCCAGTGAGCAAAGCTGAGCGTGGCTGTGATTTATCTCAAATCTCACATCTCTGAGTGAGAGGTAGAACCACTCTATTTCTTAAAAAAAACCCAAACAAACTTTTGTTGTTTTAACTTCTCAGATAGCAGGACCATATATAGCATATTTACTCATCCCACGGTGAAGAGGTGCTTTATTGGCCCTTCACTGCAGGCCTGGAGATCTCTTGGAGTAATTAGACAAAGTAAAGAAAGAAGCAAGAAGGAAATACTGGTTTGTTAAACGTGGCTTGTGGCAGCTTGACTTGACAGTTCTCAGCCAGGCCGGTTTGTAGGCAGAGGAAATGTAGTAGACACTGGCTGTGTCTGTCCTGTATCATTCCGTGTGGGAAATACCAGGTGAACAGACAGAGCTGGGAAATGGTGATTGATTTAAAGCAACACTCTTGGATTTGGCTTTGAAGTGGATGGAGTTGGGCAGGAGGGAGAGGGTTGATGTAATTCCCCATGGAATGATGCCTGAGCCAGCTTTGGGGGCTCTCAGTGTTCTGGGGAAAAAGTGTCTGAGCACTGATGAAGCAAAGCTGATAAATATTGTTATTATAAACCTTAAACCCACGAGGAGTGGACTGCACCTGAATTTGACCTTACTTCTGGTATAAATTAGTGTTACACCTTTTAGGACAAAAAGTGAGCATTCCTGCAAGTTCATTTTTTAACAGTTTCAAAGTGAGACTTGAATGTAAAACCCAACCAAGATGTGAATCAGCTGATGATGACAGGGCAAGAAGAAAAAGACAAATGCAGTTTGAAAGGGCACCAAGAGAGATGGATTCCACTGAAGTGTCCTTGATCATTTTTGACCTCCAGAAGTTCCTTCTAGCTTTTGGAAGGGTGGTGAAGGGTCCTACTCATCTTGCTTGAAGATACCTGGGAAGTTGCTATGCTTTTGGTCACCTGAAACCTCCTGGGGAGAGTAACCTGACAGTGATACTGTCCAGCTCCTTTGGATGTATTTCATCAGACCCTTTGGGCATGTGTAGGTTCAGCTTCCTTAAATAGTCAGTACTGGCATGTGAAATTTAGGTGTTTAAACTTGAAATGTCAACTTTATGTCGTTAGCAAATGCCCTGCTTTGTGCAGAGTTCACCGGAGGGTCGGATGGGTTCCTGTTGGCAAAACACTGACTGTTCCTGCAGAGTGCCCTGCCTTTGGGAAGCTGCATGAGGAGTGACTGAAGGAGCTGAGCAGAGGCATCATTGCACAACTACAGGTGGAGGTGAAACGTGGGATAAACAGGAATTGCAGGAATCTCATGGTGACCATAAGTGTGTCAGGGAATATTTGGTGTGGCAGGTGCCAGCAAACAAACTTGTGCCTGTCACTCTTCCTTTTGGCCCTTGTTAGAGGTGTTTATCACAAGTCACTTCACGCTGCTAAGTGTTTGATGATAGTTTATGGAGTAACTAGGCAACGTTTTAGGGGCAAACACAAATTAGAACGGCGTGCTTCATCTCTGTAACTGGATCTCTTCCCATGCTTATCTCTCCAGTAGGAAAAGAGGGGCAAAAAAAAAGTGATTGGGAGCTTGGAATTGAAGACTGGCATGTTGTCAGACCGTGTGTGTGCTCTTCATGTCGTGGAGCATTTGTGACCCAGTGAATGCTCTGGCAGCAGCAAAATCTATGCTGGGAACAGGCTGGTGGGAAGGTCTCTTTCCCCTGGGCAGAGACCCGTTTTCACAAAACTTGTCAGGAATTCAGTTTTCAAATGTCCTTGAAGAGGCTGATATCTGAGCCTGTTCACCTGCAGCAGAGGGCATATGTACAGCAGCCCTTTGGAGCCTCCATCTGTAAAAAACAAGGCTGTCCACCAGGGAACAGAGCTTTTCCTGAGCTCTGCTCTGTGGCATCAGTATGAAATAGTATCTACAGATAAACAAGGACCCTCCATTCCCCCTGCATGGGGCCTCTTTTTAGAGAGAACAGTTTTCCTATTTGAGAAATATCAAAGAACTTGCCTCCTTCACCCCCCAAAAAACAGGAACTTTTATGATTGTCTGCTCTAGAAATGGGGCTGGCACTTGATCACTGCTCTGGAGAGGGAAAAAGAAAGGCTGTGCCAAAATGAATGATCCACAAGAATCATGTGCTTGGGTTTGGGAAGGACAACCTTGATGTGCCTGCAAATAGAATCATTTTCCCCTCCATGGTTTCCTACTGGCTGGATGTGTGGTATCCCATTGCTTTTTCTAGGCAAGCAGGTTAAAACTCTCATACATCCATTTTCACTGCTTTGGTAGATTTAACATTTTATCTTGGCACACTTATTTGATGTTCTTACCTTAAATAACAGGATTGTGGGACAGTCAGCATTCGTATGAAAGTTACTGTTTGATAAGAACTGTAATCAGAGATCAGGATTTTTTGTAGGCACACTCTATAGCTCTGACCTGTAACTTTTCAGAACATCCTGCTTGAACCTATTGCCCAGCAGATGTTTAATGTACATCTGGACCCTTCCCCAGAATTAACAGGGGTGTGTTAGGCCCTCAGTTGGGGGGTGAAACCCATCCATGGTTTGATGAGAGAAGGGATGTAGAGTCAAAAGTTTTGTCTTCTGCCAGTTAAAACTTCATGCCTTATGTTATAACATCAGCATCTATTATTGATTTCAAGCAGGAAAACACGACAATCCTTTTGCAGCCAAGCAATGGGTTTGCTGGGGAGCTGCCCACTGCTGTCCCCAGGGAGTGTTCCTCTGGGGAGCTGAGAGCAGAGTAGAGGAAAGTGGCTTTCAGAACTGTAGTGCTTGTCTTGTGTCCTGGTCATTCTCCTCAGCCTCTCCTCAAGGTGTTGGGGCCCTGCAGGGTGGGAGGATGGGCTTTGACGTGGCTGCTGCTGCTCCATCAGTGGCTTTGGCTCCTGCTGATCCCCACCTGAGGGAGATCTTGCCTTGGGGTGCAGGTGAAAGGAGCAGCAGAGCAGGAGTGAGAGAAAGACCTCAGTGCCTGAGACTTCCAGATCAAGGTTTATGTAAATATATTGCAAGATACAGGGTAAGCTGATCTAATGATTAGCCAGTTTTTGGGATGATGTCTTTTGATAGTTTTCTGTTAGGATCAGTCACTGACTGGGTCATCATAGGTGAGCAGTGCTGGCTCCAGGGGAGCATGGGAATGTACACCAGGGGTGGAGGAGCTGACACCTTCTGCTGGGAATGGTTTCCAGCTCCCCTGATCTGGGGAATGTGGCTTTAGGGTGACCAGAGTGTGGGTAGCTGGGACATGAGGTGACCCTCTCAATTCCTATGTGCTCATTCCTGTGTTTGACTGTGTCACAAACTGCACCAGGGGGCTGATCTGGTTGAAAACTGCCCTTGGTTAGTTCCTCAGCCCCTGTGCCTGTGTGCAGTCACCTGCTGGTTCCAAAGGAGGAATGGGATGGGACACTGGGCATGGGAAGCTGAGACATCAGCAGCTGCTTCAGCTGAATTACAGCAGTGGAGGAGCTCCAGCCTGAAGCCAGTGTCAGGTTGTATTGCCTCTGTGCTTCCAGATTGTTCCATTCCAGAGGACATGCTGGTCTATAAGAAAGCTTATTTCATCAACAGAAAATCAAATTTTGTTTTTACTTATAGACTCTGCATAAGTAACTCTGTTTTTCAAATTAGAGATATTGTATAAAACCTTCTCTGTGCATCCTGCATGTTATGGGTTTCAGGGTACTTTGAAGACCTTGGGCTGTGTTTAAACCCAAGGTGCAGAAATGAAGTGGTAGATGCCAATGGGACATTCCTGTTGGTTCAAAACCAAAGGGGTGTCTTATGATGCAGCTTGAATTAAGAGCTTGATCCTGTTGCTTCATCCTCTCTTAAACATGTTTGTCCTTATGCTTATATTAATCTGATTGGGCTGAATTGATTTAGTGTCTTTGATTAGTGAGTTTGGTTGCTTTAACCTATGACCAGTCAAGCACTGGAACCTCCTCAGGGAGTTTAGTGCTTCTTCCTTAGCCCAGATGGCACATCTGGCAAGAGCCACACATGGGCTCTGTTCCTTGAGGAAGGAAACCAGCTGCTTGGAAATCAAGGCTACAGACACATGGCATTATTTGGGGGACGAGAAAATGGAAAGAAACCAATCATAAATAACCGCTCCATGTTAGTCATTTTGTCAATGTTCTTCAGAGTGAGTCTGGGGAGATCAACTCTTTGTTGGGACCAAGACTTGTGGCATTTGGCAGCACGTGGAACATCATCCTGAGCCTTCATTCTTTGCTTTTTGTTAGTGTGAGGTCAGTGCTGGGTGCTGGAACTGCCATCAATCAGCATAAGGAAGTGATGAGAAGGCAAAACTTGAACCTCACTGTTGTCTTACTTCCACTTCCATGGCTTGTGATGTTCAGAGTCCAGATGGACACAAAGAATGGATTTGGAGTAACATACTTGAGTTCAGAGAATTTACTTCATAAGGTCTGTGTCAGTTCAGGCTCTTGGACAGAGAAAATAAAAAAGCTTGGCTGCCCTTGCTGGAGCTTCTGGCAATGACAAATATGTACAACTATCTGGACTTGTGGACTTTCTCTAGGACTAATTGGGTAAGAAAATTCATTTGTACAGCATGCAGTGCGTGCTGTGGTACAGTAGCAGTGTGTGGTAAATGGACAGGTAAAATACTATACAAAGCACTGACAGACATACATTGTCTTCAACTAAACTACTTTAAACTTCAAGGCAAATGTTATCTGTGTTCTGCAGTGTTTCAGAGGTGCTAAACTGAAGAGCTCTAGTTTGGAGGACACTGATGCAATGGCCTAGCTACAGTGACAGAATTAGACTGATGTTTATCTCTGGGGAGCAAGAAAGGCAAAAATCAAGTTATCACTTTAAAAAATTGTCTCAGTGAATCCTAAAGCTGGGAAATATTAACTTTCAACTCTACTTGTGGTCCAAATGTGGCATCCATTCAGCAGTTCCTCCTGAAAGAACCAATGATTTGTACTGTCCTGCATCACCTTGATTTCTGCTGGTGCAGGGAGCGGGTTGGGCAGCCCTGAGTCACTGCTGGCTGTGCTGGGAGCAGGGCAGGGGCACAGCTCTGCCCCTTGCTGGCTGTGCTGTCAGTTGGCTGTGCAGGTCCTGCAGCTGCTGCTGCTGCTGGAGCTCTGGGCTTGCTCTCCTGCTGCTACCAAAAACTTGGTTGTGATAGGCCTTGCAAGACCAGCTGCCAGGTATCAAACCCAGGACATAAACTTTCTAGAGTGTTTCCTTAACGTTTCTCTTGTCATGCTGCCACTGCGTTTGCCTGCTCTCAGCTTTCATCTCTTGCAGTCCCAGGTTTCCCCCTTCCTTTTTTTTGGTGTTCCTGTATGTGCAGCTGTAGAGGATGATGTGGGAGCATCCCTGCAGCCTTGTCAGGAGCATCAACTCTTTGAATCTTATTTTCTTTTCCACTTTTAATAATCTAAACTCATATTTCTCAGTTGTCCTGCCACATTCCTTCTGCAGTTTGTTACCCTACAGGTAGGATTTTTGGAGCTCATATCTGCCTTTAGGGCAGTCACAGGGGTGCAGGATGCACCTTGTGCTGCTGGTGAAGCACAACTCAGTGCAGTTTGTCTGCACACAGGCAAGGGTGTCACCAGTAGTTCTTGCCAGTTCAGAACAAGGGGTTCAGAGTGAAACTCTTTGCTTATTTTTTAACATTTTTCAGTCAGAAGGCACCTCCACATTCTGTCCTTCTTGGTGTTATTGCAGCCTAAGGCTTGCTAGGGCTGCTGTCCACAAGCCTCTGCTTCAGGCCTTGGTGACAACATGCAGGAGCTTCTGCCTGCTCTGAAAGACTTGACCTTCATGTCCTTCAAACTTTCTATTTTATTTCTGTTGTTGGACTTGATCTTGGGGTCTTTCCCCAACCAAAATGATTCTATTAATCTGTTCCTAAACTAAATAAAATAATGATATTTTGCTGAGACCAGGTCTGTTTTAGCTGCTCTGCTTTTTTTAATGCCTTGTGTCTATGTGAACACAACCTTTTGATCTAAGGTGAATTGGGGCTGTTGGGTAGAGAAGAGTCCTTGGGTCTCTCTGCCACCAGCAGAGCTTTCTGTACAGTCTCGGGGGGCACAGATTCAGCTCAACACAAATCAGACCAAACCCAGTTTGTTTCTGCTGCTCTGTGCCCCAGGTGTGCTCAGGGAGTGATGGGGTTGTAATTGGTGGGGGACTGGTTATTTATTTATCTATTTATTTATATGTATGTCTGTATATTTAGTGAAGTACAGAGGGAAGTCCTGCTGTGCTGGCACTGCTGAGGCACCTCCAGTGCTGTGTCCAGTTCTGGGCTCCTCACAAGAGACACTGAGGGGCTGGAGCAGCAGGCAAGGCTGAGGGAGCTGGGGGGGCTCAGCCTGGAGAAAAGGAGGCTCAGGGGGGACCTTCTGTTCTGCAACTCCCTGACAGGAGGGGGGAGCCAGGAAGGGGTTGGGCTCTGCTCCCAGGGAACAGGGACAGGAGGAGAGGGAACGGGCTCAGGCTGGGACAGGGCAGGGGCAGGGGGGACATCAGCAGGAATTTTTCCATGGAAAGGGTGGTCAGGCACTGGAAGGGGCTGCCCAGGGAGGTTTGGAGTGCCCACCCCTGGAGGTGGGCCCAGGGTGCGCTTGATGATCCTGGAGGTGTTTTCCAACCTCAGTGATTCTGTAATTCTATATATTTTTTTACACGCTACCTTGCTAAGGTTGAAATTCAGCTTCAATACTAACAGTGACACCATGAACTCTGCTCATCACATGGGGAGGGTGAGTGGTTTCAATACAGTCTGGAAAACTGACAGAGAGTCTGTGTAGTTTTGAGCAAAATAAGTCTTGGTTTTATTTATTATAACGTAATCCATTACAAATTAGCAATTAGAACAGAAAATGTGTTTGAAGTTTTGAGCTTGCAGGAGTCAATTGCTTTCTCCTGGAGCTGGTGAGAAACAGCTGAGGTGTCAAAGCAAGACCTTTGTGATGCAGATTTATGAAAAGGATGTTGAACTCATTGAAAACCTGGCTCAAACAGGGCAGAAAACACCTTGAACTGAAATGTTTTCCTTGCTGCAGGTACATTTGAATGCTGTGAATATATACCTTTTAATTTAGAGTGTGTGGTGCTGAAATGCCTCCTGTGAAGGTGGTGTGATTCTGCAATACCCTTGCAGGCTGTGGATGCCCTCCAGGTGCTCTCAGAGGTGCTGAGCCACTGCTGCAGCACTGGCTCTGTGCAGGCTGCCCCTGCATATCCTTTGGACAAGGCTTTCATGAATAAGCTAAATTGTGGAGGCACTTCAGGCATGCTGTTAATGGAAAAAAGAAAACAAAAAGCTGTAGAGTAAAGCACTTGTTTGCTGCGGATGTCAGTGCTCTGTCCAAGTGGCTCGTTGTCAGTGTTGGGTACTTGAAATTGTTTTTCTTCTGACTTAAGTTTTTAAATTCCTTGTGCATACAGAATAAGAGATGTTAGGTCAGCTTTATCTGAAAATATAGTTTAAAAGATTGCAGTGGGTTGTTACTAAATTTAACCAAAATTTTAACTTTATTATCTTAAATGGCAAGACTTTTAGGAATGTCTGAGCTGTTGTTTGAGGGGTGTGTGTGAGAACTGGGGTATTTAAGGGATATTAGTAAAATTGGTTTAGTGTGTCCTCAGAATTGTTAAACTGAAGAGATGAATTTTAGAAATATTCATTTAAAAGAAACTGTATTGCAAATTGCAGGGCAGTGTAACCAAAAGGCTATAACCGTGTCTGTTCTTTTTTTGCAGACCGTGAGGACCAATCCATTCTCTGCACGTAAGTGGTCACTTTTCATCTGGGCACTTTCGGGGGTCTTTGTTGTGAAAGGGGACTTTGGCACACCTGGGGTGGTCAAAGCCTGGGCTTAAACCTTGACAGGTGGTGGGTAATGATTAAAGATGTATCATGAAATTTAATAAGGGGCTCGAGTCTTTTAATACTGTAATTCACATTACTGAAAGCTTTCTAAGCATGTGCTACTTAAGAAATGTAGTTGAAAAATGGCAGTGAAGAAATCTCAGTCCAAACCAAACTTCAAGAAGTTCCCCTCTCTGGAATGCTGTGCTGTAACTGCTCAGGGGGAAATGCCTGAGGGAGGCAGGATCCAAAAGTGGGGCTGGAGACCAACAGCTCACTTTGGGTCTGCTGCAAACAGGGGGTCTCTGAAGAAGCTGACACCAAGGTTCCTTTTTTCCTGAACCTGCCCCACCCAGCAGCAACTTATCACTTGAGTTTAGATTTCCTTGGAACCTGGGAATGCAGTGGTTGGGAGTCCAGAACACAAACACACTTGGGGGCTTGTGACACTCCTGAGCCGATCTCTCCCTGCACTGGTGTTGGAAGGGTGCTGAAGTCAATAACAGGAGTTTTATTTAACAGTAAATGTGAGGCAGAGAGAGATGGAAAGAACTAGGAAAGAGGCTGGGAGAGAGAGATCAAGCAGAAGATCCTCACCACCTGTGGATCCAGTGGGGTCCCACTGGTCCTTCTTCACCCTGGGATCGCTCTTCTGGAAGTACCACTTTATCCAGTCCAAGATCAAGGTATCCAAGGGGTGGTCACAGATGTTCCCATAACTTCTATTTTAGCAGTTGCTTCCTTTCCCGCAGTTTGCCACAGTGGGAATTTTCATCTAGACGCATTAACTAGGATGCACTAACCAGACCTCACCTCAGCTAGGCCTGGAATTAGCAACTCCCTGTTGCAAATTCCTCTCTTCTGTGTTTATCTCAAGTTCCCACTGTGGTGCTGATCTTGTGGCAAGTTCCTCCTGTGGCTTTGGCAATGTTTTGAGACAGGCAGGTGTAGTCTTGGGGTTCTTCCAGCAGGTGCAGTGCCTTGTGTGCCTCTGCCTGGGGTGTGTGAATGCCTGGCCATGCTGTGGGCCAGGACTTGGTCTGGGAACTGCTTCCCGAACTCTCTCAGTGGTGAGACCAATTGCTAGAAGGTGTCCTGGGATCAGTTTATTTCTTCACATGAAGGGATTCAAATGTCCTTCTTCCTACAGAAGTGTCTTAACTCTGAGAGTCTATACAAGACTGGATCCTATCAAGCCAGGCTTTCCTGAACTATAAATGCTATAATATGAGATTCTCAGGGGCTGAGGACACAGAAGCAAACACAGTTCTGTAGTTAAGATAAAAGTTAACACAGGCTTGTGTTGGTCTGTGGTTCCTGTTTTCATGTGATGACTATTTCATGTGCAATGTCTAAAACAGCCTCAAAGCAGGGATGGGATCCCAGGGGGAGCAGAAATGCTTTGTTTCGTGTGTTTGTGGATGCTTTGACAGTATGTGCTTGCCCCAGCTGAATTTTTTTGAAGTAGCTTCATGTTTTGTGTCTGTGCATGAGCCTTACCCTCCTTTGCATTGTCAGCTGAGCCCACAAAGGTTGCAGTGACAGTGCTACAGGATTTCTAAACATCTGATCTCTTCGCTTGCGAATTGGAAAGCCTCTGAGCTCTCTTGCCTTCATTTTTGGCATTACCTCATCTCTCAGGTTACCATAAGCTTTTGATCCTTCTGTACTGAATAGACAAGTGAGCCACAGTCCAGCATGGAATCTGTGAGTCTTATGCTGGGTTCCACATCTTGCCTGGTTATGCTTTGCAGAGGAGCTTGAGCCCAGGTGGTGAGGGCTGGGGAATGGACACACATCCTTAGAGCCAGCCCTCAGGAGAAGGTGACCATACCCAGTATGGAAGTCTGGAGCTGCTGGGCACTGCTCTGAGTGCAGTGCTGCTGTTAAGGCCCTCAGAGATGGCCTTGAGGGCATCTCTTCTGTTGGACACGGGAAATGCTTGATGACAAACCTACTGCTCCATGTAAAATTCCAGAATCTGGTGCTGAGAAGCATTAAGAAGTTCCAACATTGGCTTGGAAGTATGTCGCAAACCTGGGTATTGAACCTATCAGTCCCATGACACGGGACAAGTTTCACCACCTTTAATTCAGTGTCTTGGTTGTACCAGTGTTAAAGGCTCCACATAACAGAAGTGTGGCAGGGTCTTAATAAATCTGAGTTTCTGAGCACAGATTGTGGGCTCTGTTGGCTGTCCTGTGGCTTTCCCTTGTGTTTCTTGCTGAAGGACTCACACAGCAGCACAAATTAAAACAAGGTTAAAGAGACCAATGTCACTGAACGTGGTTCAGAAGGAAATATGAATTTCCTGTGGAGTGGGGACATCTGTGGCCTCACAACTACAAAGGGTAAGGCACTGTATCTCCAAACTGGATGTACAGGACTAAAGAACATCCAGTCTGTGTTTTGCCTGGTCAGAGTATGAAGACATATGAGGTGCTAGATGGCAGGATCCCAGGTGTTTCTGCTGTCTTGGAGTTGCACACCAAAATTCCACTGTAGCCCAGGAGACCTTGCTCACACTGTCTAATGAGCAACACCATTTACATGCTGACTATGAGAGAATACAGTAGAGGTTGCCAGGTTAATAAACACTTCCCTCTTAAAACAGATTTCTCTTAGACTGCTTCTCAGCTCTGTGTCTCAGAGAATTGCCATGAAAACCCATTTGTGCTCCCCTGCATGTGCCTTTTGAACAAATAAAGCCAGCTGCCTGCCGTGGCACTGCCCCAAGCGCTGCTTCCCCCATGGGCTTTGTGGGAGAGCCCCATTCTTTTGCCTGTCTGCATTATAAACTGATGTTTGTGATGTTGAATCCCCTTCCTGGATGGGGTAAGGCCGTGGCAGCCTCCCTTGGGTAGCAGGCTAGAAGGAGGTCTCCTGTTTTGACCAGGAATCCCATTTCTGTGTCCTGACCTTGTGTCCAGGACTGCACTGCTGACTCTGGTGAAGAGGTGAGCTGTGTTTCCCTTCATGCCACTGGTTTTACAGGTCTTGGACTAAGGCAGGAATAAATAAGGTTTCTTAACCACACCGGAGGTGGTTTCAGAAGCTGCTTTGGCAGTTCATAAAAGGCTGGAGACGTCTTCTCATCCCAAACTTGCTGTCTCAGGACCTGGATCGCTTCATTGACCCTGATCTTTGGTAAAGCTGGAAGTCCTCAGAATACTTTTTAATTTCTCCAGCAAGAGTGGTTCAAGCTGTTGGGAAAGAAAACACCCTTTGCCTTGTGCTCTTGGGTGAGTGGACAGTTGTGGGGTGCCTGTCATTTCCCTGTCTCCAACTGCCCTGACCACAACTGTCTGGAGAGAAGTCTCTCTTACTGCTTGCTGAAGGTCATCTGGGTAGCACCTTCACTTTTCCCCCTACCTCTGTGATGAAGTTTCCTGGGATTTTTACCTTCCATGGCCTTTAGAGGAGGGCACAGATGATTCCTGCAGTGAGAACAAGTGAATGAGACCTCACCAGGTCCCTGGCTCTTCTTGACACCCAGGAGTGCTGCTCTCAGCAGGATTGAGGCTGTGTCAACCCTTTGGGCTTGGTTTCAGTTCATCCTTGTCAAAGACCATCTCTGCATGTTCTCCAGATGCCTTCCTTTGGTTCCAGCTTAGTGAATGTCTGATCCATGGGTACTTACATTGGAAAACCATTAAGCACTCTTGTCTTCCATTTTGTTATTGCCTCAACTGCAAGATGACTGTTAACTTTTGGTCCTTCTAAACTGACTTTCTGCAAGGCTTTACTCAGAGTTAGTGGCATGGTCTCTGTTGTTTCATTGTGACACGCCCTTCCCCTCTGTTGGTGTAAATTGGAGGCCAGGGATGGAGTTTGTAGGAGAAACTTCTTGTTGAAATTGCTTATTATAGAGAGGCTTTTTTCAGAGAGAGGGGGAACCAGAAGTCCTTTTCCCATATCCAGAAGGACTCTGCTGCTTGGTGACATTGCCCTGATTTCCTCAGGTAGCAGTGATGGGATTTCTGATGTGCCTTTAGGCCTTTCACCAGCTGAAAGACCCAAATATGTGCAGAGGCAAACACACCTACAGTTCCTGAATCCACTGGACAGTCTATCATATGGATTATTGCCTGGCTAATGATGAGATGGGAGGAGCTTCATGAATGAACAATAATGATGAGAATTTCTGGTCAGCTTTGAAGTTGGGTCGTTTAATCTTGGACCGCTAACCACTAACAGATGGTTGGAAAGGTTGCTGGAGCGCTCTTGTGCTTTGTAATTCAGTTCATCAAGCTTTTCAATGAAAAGCCAATGAGCAGCCCTCAAATCCAGCACTTTTCTGGGAAGCTGGACTTAACCAGTTTCCTTTTCTCATCCCTCCCCCTTGACTGGAGTGCAAACGAAAGCTTAGTTTGGGTCTTGTCTCTGTAAATTATTAATTTGCTGAAAAAAAAGGAAAATATATGCAGTTCTGGCAACTTCATGTTCCTGATAGCTTATAAGTAATATGTATATATAATTAAGTGGCTTTCAGCCTGTGTTAGCCCAGCATTCAATAGTGCTGTGTTGCAGAAGGTGGTGCCAACACTGCAGTGTGCACACATCTCCCTGCACATTTCACCACTTCTGTGGGATTTGAAATTTCAGGCTTTGTTTTCTTGGAGAAGCTGCAGCTGCTGATGCTCTGCTAAGTTTTGCTGTTTCTCTCTGTTACTGCTGCCTCTTAGTGCTCACTGGCCATGCCAAACTGTTGGGGACTGATGGCGAAGCTGAAGAAATTTGTGTTGTGGTAACCAAGAATCTGAGAAATACCCAAACCACCCCCTGGCTTCGGGCGACTCTTGGAAAGTGAGCTGTGAAAATGTGCTGCACTGCACTTTTTACAGCTAGTGTCTCCTGAAGTGACCACAGGCTTCTGGTATTCTCAAAGCTGGGACTGGGCTTGATAAATAGGCATCTAGCAGATGCTTGCAGCCCTACAAGGTTATCTAATCTGAATTGGCTTCTGTAGGAGTGGTGGGGTGGGGAGGGAATAGAGGCTGCTTATTACAGGACAACAGCAGCAAATACCAAGCATTTTTGTATACAACCTCTGGCTGGAGTCCAGCGTGTAACATTCCCTAGGCAAGTGGTGTTGAGATGATGGGAACCATCAAGAGAGAAAGGAAGCAGCTCTGAAGCAGCCCTGTAAATAGTAAAGCCAATTAATGACTCTCCTCCAAACTGCCAGTTATACCTCTAGCAGAAAATAAGCCAGGTGATTAAAGCATCCTTTTAATTACAGGTCTTGTCTGTAGATATCTGTTAATTTGTGACTGGTAGATGATCTGCTCAGTCGTGTCTGAGGATAAGTGTCTCTTCTGTTCTTTGCAACTGCTGTTGTGAGAGGGACAAAAGCCCATTGTTGGGGCTCTTACATACGCAGTTACTTTCTCCTCCAGGAAATTTAAGTGCATATTTCCATAGTTTGGGGCCTCGGGTGAGTGGCTGCTCCCAGTGGAATGAGGCATTGGAGCTATGAGTGGCAGGTTGGGTTCTTGTGTCCTGGGAATTTGGCCCTGTCAAGGGAGTGGTGCCACTTCTTCACAGGTGGGCTTCTCATCCCAGGGCTTGTTACTGAGGAGGAAGGGTAGAACTAAACTGAAACTCCTGGGACAGGGAGAGGGTTTGAGGGACCCAGGCACCCAGCATGTAAAATCTGGGTTATTTGGGGTAGTTTTTTGGTGATTTAAACCTCAGAGATGATCTGCAGTGGGACAGATGGCACTAATTGCATCTGACCATCCTCATACATTGCACATGTTTGTCTCCACAAGCACTGTTAGCCTCCAGCAGCCTGTGCTCAGGCAGCGAGGTGAAGAAAAGCCTCTCTTGGAATGGCAATCCATGAAGTCACTTGCTAGGTGAAGAGGTGGTGGCACTGCCTGTGCTGCTGG
The DNA here is from genome assembly GCA_013396655.1 of Campylorhamphus procurvoides. Classification (NCBI taxonomy): domain Eukaryota; kingdom Metazoa; phylum Chordata; class Aves; order Passeriformes; family Dendrocolaptidae; genus Campylorhamphus; species Campylorhamphus procurvoides. Next base: position 696,301 of record WBMV01001055.1, on the reverse strand, counting down.
ATGCTCTCACTGGCCCAAGCAGTGTAAATGTTCCAGACCCACTTGGTAACCAGGAAAGCAACTGTTCACTTCTGTTTTCCTTCAGAAACACTTTTTCCTCTTAGAATAGGCCTTTCCCAAAGGTACTTTGCCTGTTTCTGGAATAATAACTACCATTATATCTGGATTGTGTGGGGAGAGTGCCCTGTTCTCCAGGAATTTGGAAGACCAGCTTCCATTCCTGCTCCCTGTGTGTTTGCTTGGACCTGGGAGTCCTCTCCCACTGTATTGTGTCTGTTTTCCAGAAGAGAATCCATTCACAAGGGCAAATGTCTTTTGTGCAAGATTTGGGCTCAAGTTGCTCAGGAATAAAACTGCAGCTGGTTGAGTCAGTCACCAGTTTTTGGTAACCAAATTGAATTTGCCTGAAGGTTTGGCTTTGCTGGAAATGACACTTCAGCTTTACATGCAATGAATTCAAAACCACGTTCAAGTGCTCATGCTGGCTAAGTTTTTCCTATTTTAAATGTGCTTCAAGGCAGCAGCTTTGCTGCTCCAGGAAAAACATGACTTGAGATCCTTCAGGAATTTACCAGGACAGTTGGACTCTCTTTGACCTGTCCGTGTTTCCAAGGGATTGATCCCTCAGTTAATTGATGGAGTAACCTTTTTTCTGCATCTGGAGGCTATGGCTGAGGATGGTTTGCTTCCTTGGGAGAACTGTTTGGCATAGCCCGTGGCTGGAGCTCAGAGAGTCTTTCAGTTCAGTCTCATTTTTGATTCTACAAGTAGTGGGGATGAGGCTGAAATGAGGAGGTGAAATTATGACCCTACTGAAGTCATCAAGCTAAAGGCTGAGTTCTCAGCCCAGGGCTTGAGTTGTTAGATTTATAGTAATATACTGAGTTGTATTAAACAAGGTTTTAAAAAAAGTTAAACTTTAGCTTTGTGATACCATCCCCATTCCATAAATATTGTATGTGGTGTTACTGAGAGTTTACCTTTTTTGGGCAGGTTGATAGAGGTAGAAGGTTTTAATTTATTTTTCTAATCCATGTGTTTGCACTCCTGGGAAAGAACCAAAGTATGCAGATGTCGTTATTCCTGTAAATGCAAAGGACTTCATCCTAAATCTTCTAATTCTTTTATAGGATATGGCAGCAGAGCTGTCTGACACCGTGCTGCAGGAAATATTTGGCATATTTGTAAGCTCCAGGGAGCAGAATGGGGAAGATAACATCCCTTAGTGTTGCTTTTGAATAAGAACTTGCTTAAGGACTTTGTCTAAAAAAAAAAACCACTTTAGATTTCAAGGCTTTTTAACAGAAGGAATATATTGCAAGGTCCTGCCCTTCCTGTGCTTGTGCAGCTTTCTTGGTTTGTCCACAGGAGCCTCTTCCAAAACCCTGGGCTGCCCCTTCCCAAAGTCAACATCTGGGCTGTATTTATTGTCCCAGCTTTTCCTCACTGCACGTGTCAGAGGAGATTCTTCTCCTTTAAAATTTAATAAACCTTTTCCTTGTAATCTGACAGAAAAGATTGCTGCTCTGGTTTTAAAGGCACAGCTAATAATGTGTTCCCAAGCTCTGCTGACAATAAGAACAAATTGTATTGTTTTAAAATGTAAATGTATATTTTGCTGTACTTCTTTTCTTACTTCTCTTACCTGCTGGAATAGTTTTAACATTAGCATATTTTAATACACATCTAGAAACAGGCAAAGCTGCTTTTATTATTGCTTGTGGTCATGAATTATGTTAATGGAAACACAGGAGTGAAAGGGAAGTGAGAAATAAAGCCTTGAGAAGCAAGAGCTGGTGGTTTGGGGTATTTTTTCTGCTTTTCAGTGATCACATTTGCATTGTTTATGGAGCCTGGGCTGGGTAGAAATGGGATTTTTCATTAGGAGTCAAAGAGTGTTGTTCCCCTTGTAGCGGTCCCAAAGTACACCCAGTTTCTGTGTTGCATTTTGATGGTATCCTGGCAGAAAGGAAACTCAGTTATCCATTAGCAAACTCTGAGTAATCTCCTTTCTAACCAGCTTTTCAGGTAGGACCTTCCAGGTTTTTCCATGCACTGAGCAAAGGCAACTCAGCTGTGAGAAGTCTCAAGGGAACTCCCCTCTGTCTCTGGAAAGCTCAGAGTAATTGAGTACAGTGACTTGTAATCTTTCCTGTTCTCTGTTATTTTTCAATGACTGTGAGGGAAAACAGAACCAAAGTGGTTTTAGGTTGGTGTAGTTGCTTCTGAGGAGCAGATGCCATGAGCAGGAGTGGTGAGCTCTTGGTCAGCCCACAGTCTGGTAACTGAGGCCGTGCAATATCCCACAGCTTCTCTGCAGTCATCTGGTCCAGTTAAAAGTTCTTCCAGCAATACCTGGGGGCTGCTGCTGTTCTGCAGCTCAGACCGAAGCAGTGTGACTTGAAGTTCTTGTGAGGAATTCAGTGAACTGCTGTGAGTGAAGGAGCTGCTTCAGCCCCTGCTTCTTCTGCCTCCAGGATGGAGAAATGCCCATCCTGTTGTCCCTGGTCACCTCTGCTGGGGCCATCCCCCTGTGGGGCTTTCATGATTTAAGAGTGTTGGAAGGTGACAAGAAATGAGTGTGTTTGAGTCTATTCTCTTTGAAAATCTGGGATGATATGAGAGTGTTTGAGTCTATTCTCTTTGAAAATCTGGGGTGATATCAATCTCCTTTCTGTAAATGCAGAGTTAAAATTCCAAGTGTGTGGTGTCTCCTTTTCCCAGCTGTTGAGTATAGTGTGAGGATGCTGCTAAGCTCTCACCTGATCAAGAAGTGCAGCTCTGAAGGTGCTAAATCCCTCAGCTAATGCCGATTAGCTACAAAACTGGGGTGTACAGCATGGTGGAGGGAGGTGTTTATGAAGACTGCAGAAGAATGTGTTCAAATTCCCCCTGCAAAATGAAGATTTCCATTATAAGTAGCTTAGTGGAGAAATATCTGAGCACAGAGAATGTGTACTTGTCATTCTTACAGGGGGCTTGGCTTCCAAACTCTTCATTTCTGGAGCACTCTGGAGTCACAGGAGTGCTTTCTCTTTCCATGCAGGATCCCCATAATAGGATCCCTTCCAGCTTCCCACACCTCAGTTGCTCATCTCCCTGGAAATGCATCCTCCTCCTGTGGTTTGCAGCCACTGAGTCAAGCCTCAGTCCCTTTGGGCTGGGGCTTTGTCTGCAGACCCAGGGTAAAAAAACCAGACCCTAAAAATGACAGTTTGGGGCTGTAGTAAGATCATTTGGAATTGCAGGGATTGGTCACATTTCCTGCCTTGAATATCTCCTGTGAACCTCACAATAAATTCTGTCTAAACATCCTCTGCTTTCAGTGCACCTCTGGCTTAACAATGAGATGTGGATTTGCTGTCTGTATTGATCTGTGAGCTCCCCCACTCTGCACTGATACATGCATTTCTTAAGGAATTCATGTAGTCCTGTGGCCTTAAGTAGATTTTTAACCTTGTGAAAACTATGAGGGATCTGCTTGTTTGGAGTGTTTTTTAGTGCACGGTGAATCTGGCTCCTAAAAGCACTGATGTTGGGAATTGTCATAACCAAATCCTGGAATATAAAATACAATAAAATGATGCTAAATACAAATGTGTGTATGTACATCATGATTTAAGAATAAAAATGCCTCTGCACCGTGAAAAATTGTGTTCGTAGAGATCGAGTGGACAAATGTTTCATGTAACTTGGGGGAGCAAAGGAGTTCAGGCATAAAGCTCTTAATCAAACTAATGTCACCCATTGTGTCAACACCTTAATTAATGCTGCAGAGATCTTTGGGATGGAGAAAGTGTTTTAAACAAAGCTCCTGCCCTTCCCTGCAGCACCACTTTGCACTGGGGTGGGTAGGGAAGCTCTGCAATAAATGTCTATAAATGGAAGGACCTGGGCCTGCTGGAAACAAAGGGCTCAGAAGTTGTTGAAAATGGGTTTTGAGGGAAATGTCTGAAATGTTTTGCAGGGGTGAATCTGGTGCCGGGAAGACGGAGAACACTAAGAAGGTTATTCAGTACCTTGCTCATGTTGCTTCCTCCCATAAAGGAAGAAAGGACCATAATATTCCTGTAAGTTGGGATATTTTCTCTTTTGTTTGTTGCTCTTTTTGAAAACTGCCATCTTTGCGTTAAAAAATATGACTTTTCATTTAAGATAAGCTGTACTAGAAGCCATGTAATTTTGTCTCAACCATTATTTTCCCTTTAGCAGTGGCTGAAATGAGCAGTTACATTAAAATATCCAGTGCATGTCATCTGTTTATGTTGTGAAATTAAAGGCTTTATGCAAATGGTAGCAAACCCCAGTTTTCCAAGAATTCAATTAAATTGGGGCAGTTCTTAGTGAATTTAATTCCCACTGGATGCAGTTTTTGGTACTACATTTATGAACAAGCTTTTTGTTCTTTGAAGAATTAATGTGTAAATGGGGAAAATCAGCTTGTAAATGTGAAAAATCATCAAGCTGAAAAACTGCTGTAGTTTTGCTATATCTAGAAGTCAGCATCTAATAAAAAACTCCGATTTTATTTCACTGCCAACAAGATGATACTCTTTCATGTCAGAGAATACTGGGCTTTTTGGTAACTTGAAACCAACTCTGATTTATATAGAACTTTTCAGATTTCCTGCCAGGCTTCAACATTTGCACTGAATTTTTAGTAATTCTTTGCTTTATAAAAATATGAAAGGCTTTGAATATCTGTTGTTGTGAGCACTTGGATGTCTTCGCAGTGAGGAATTAATTCAGCTTTGCTGCAAGTAGACCCCCTGATGGAATCAATGCTGGCACGTGCCTCGTTTTCCTGGAGCAATGCAGGGGTTGTGGTGGCTGGCACCTTCCAGCTCCATCCCCACAGACTTGGAGGATCATAGGAAAGACCTCCAAGATCAAGTCTGACCCGTGGCCATTCCTGCCATTCCCACTAAAACACATCCACTCGTTTTTGGAACATCTCCAGGACTGGTGACTCCACTACCTCCCTGGGCAGCCCCTTCCAAAGTTCAACCACTCTTCCAGTGAAGAAGTTTTTCCCAACATCCAACCTGAACCTGCTCTGGCACAACTCAAGGCCATTTCCCATCTTGATTGCAACAACTCCTGTAACTTTTAGTGCACAGCACTTAATGTTGAGACATTGCTGGATGTGGGAAGACTCAAAACTCCTGGAAGAACAGGAGATGACTTGAAAAGTCTGTGGAAGGATTTGAAGTGGGAGAGAAGGAAAGGTTGCAGGTAGATCTGGAGAAATCTCCTGAGGTGTGTGGGTAAACTTGAATCTTCTCTTTAATCAAGAGCAAGGAACATCAGGCTGTGCATTGATGTTTGTTCTAGCTGGTGCTGGTTTCTCACACAGAAAAGATCAAAATTGGTCTATCTAAATATTTCCTGAGCAGTCTGAGTGTGCTGAGTTGTGGGTGGGGGTTACAAGCCTTAGGAGTGGCAGCAGTATCAGGTGTGTTCGTGACACTGTCAGGTGTTGGGACAACACGCGGCTCTGGGGGACAAGATCTGGGACATCACCCATCAGAATTTGTTTTCTGTGTAGTGTCTGATTTACGAATATTCTTGGTTTTTCCACTGCACAGCCTTGAACAAACACAGTAGGTTTTTGTCAGTATTTGCAGAAGCAAAATTGCCAACAGGGTTTTGGTGAGAAGGGAATTGTGCAGAGTTTGTACCAAGTCTTCTAAATGTGCTATTGACAGCTTGGAATACCTCAGGCTGAAAGACATTCCTGGAAGCCTCTTGTCCAGACACCTTTCAAAATGTGCCTTCCTTGAAAGTGAGGTTACATTGCTCAGGACCTTGTAAAACTGGGTTTTGAGGATGTCTTTTTTAATCAGCTCCTTCATGAACCATTGGTGACTGCTGAAGACCAAAGAAAGTTGTAAAATACAGTTCAGGCACACAAAAAGAAGAGAGTGGTGACCTGAATAAAGGTCTGAAACCTGGACTGTGTACTTCATTCCATGCAGTACCACAGTGAGCACTGAATTAAGTATGTTATGTATCAATGAAAAATGCAGAGTGTTTCTATAATCAAACCAGTTTTGAAAATAGGAGTGAGTCTCCCTTGTTCTGTAACAGTTAATTTTTATTTGTATCTTGCAAACAAAGAATGTCGAACCTGAACAGCTGACACCGGAAAGTTAGGAGGTGCGAGACTAGGGGTTGGAGGTGGAGCCCTAATTTGTGCCTATTTGCATATTCATTAAAAGCTGCAGGGGCTGGTGGTGCCCCACAGTCCCCACCTGTCCAACATTACCCTGTGCACAGGAAGGTGCTAAACAGCCCTGTTAAATGAATCCATGACTGGCAGTCTGTGTACCCATCCTCTTAGAGATAATTATCAGTGACATGCATGTTTCTGAGGCTTTGAATGCCACATTGGTTTTTTTGAAAGCAGCAATTTGTATGCTCAGGTTAGGGTTAGCTGTGTTTTCCCTGGCAGTGCTGGAAGTAGCAAACAAAGGCAGCCCCAGTTTGACACCCCACAGAGCTCTGATGTCCTGACCTGTCACAGGGACATTTTCCATCAGGGGTGATGAGTGGATGCTCAGCCTGTGTGAGGAGCATCGTGTAGGAGCTCTACCCACCCCCTGGGCAGCTTCCTTGCTTGTTCATGAGGCTTTTCCTTCCCAACAGCACTTTTGTTCCCAGCTGGAAAGGTCCTGCATAGCCTTGGGAATGCCATCCCAGGCAGGTCGTGTGGGGAATCCGGCCAGTAACACTTGGTAGCCACAGGGGCTGGAATTGCAGTGCTGGATAGCCTGAAAACTGATGATTCCTAATTTGTGAGTGTTTGGATCTCTAGCCCCAGTGTCTCATTTCCTGAGTGATCCCAAGATGATGTCTTGAGCACTGTGCTTTGAAATGTGGGTAGGTGCTGGTAAAAATGTAGGGGAGAAATTTTCGTAATTGCGGGATTTGGCAGAGCCAGGTGAGACTGCAGAAGGCCCTGAAATTGGGAAGAGGAGCTGGGCTTTCCAGAGCTGAGCAGTGGAGGAGAGGGAGAAGTGCTTGGCAATGAGTTCTAGACATGAGCTTTTCTAAAGACTGAAGGTGGGGTGAAAGTAAACCTGAATTCTTGGCTGCTGTGTGCTTGGCTGAGAGGCAAACTGACACAGGTCCTTGCTGGTGTGTAGCAAGGGACAGAAGATAGAAGTGACCTGTTGGAAATAACAAACCTTTTACTTCACATCCAGCAAATTGGAGTTCTAAAGAATCTGAGGACTTGAGGTGGTGGGACCTTAAAACACTCCTTCACCACAGCAGTAAGGCTGAGTATTTTCCCTGCACCCCACATTATGACTTATTCAGTTGTCCACATGCCATGCTTGGACCAGCTCTGCAAAGACCAGCACTGTGGTTTAAGCTTGGGCATCTCAGAGCTGATCCACAGGCTCCTCAGCCACACACAGGAGCCTCCCCACCTTCATTCCCAAGGATTCCTCTGGAGGCCCAGGTATGTAGAGAGGATATGAGGATGAAGAGAGGAAGAGAACAAGTCCAGGTAACTGGTGAGCGCAGGGAGGAGGGTCATGTGGCTGGAGAGGAGTATGGACAGATTGGGCACAGGGAGAAGGGAGGAAAGAGCTTCTACACTGCTCAGTTCTGTGGCTTATCACTCCCCTTTGAGAGAGGCAGGAATGAGAGAAAAGAGGAATAAAAGAGAGTTGATGTCACATAATATGGCCAAGAAGTGAGTTTGAGTTCACACTCTTGGGCTCTGCTTTAGTTTACAAACTTTGTGAGTTTGAATGGGGAGGGAAGTCAGTGCAAAATATAGAAATAATAATAAAATAATTGCATACGTGGTTTTCTGAAAGAAGTGCTGGCTGTCCCTCACTGCCCAGGGACTGCCATGGCCTTCTGTGTCATACAGGCTCTATGAGTTTGGGGGATGCCCTTTGCTGCACTCGTAGGCTGTGCACGTACCTGGGCTCAATTCACAGCCAGGTACAGGAGAACAACAGGAGTTTTCACTTGTGGGAGGATGTGGAATTGTTAATTCATATGAATGACTTCATCCATGTACCACTGGTGTCTGCACTTCCAGTCATCCTGGCTCTGTGTACCTCTGGTTTGGATGGATGGAACCAGACTCCAGCTCCATTCACAGAATCACAGGATGGTTTGGGTGGGAAGGGACATTAAAGCCCATCCAGTGCCACCCCCTGCCATGGGCAGGGACACCTCCCACTAGCGCAGGTCGATCCAAGCCCCGTCCAACCTGGCCTTGGACACTTCCAGGGATCCAGGGGCAGCCACAGCTTCTCTGCCCAACCTGTGCCAGGGCCTGCCCACCCTCCCAGGGAGGAATTTCTTCCCAATATCCCATCTAACTCTGCCCTCTGGCAATGGGAAGCCATTCCCCCTTGCCCTGTCACTCCAGGCCCTTGTGCCAAGTCCCTCTCCAGCTCTCCTGGATCCCCTTTGGGTACTGGAAGGAGCTCTGAGCTCTCCCCAAAGCATTCCCATCCCAAACTGCCTCTATTTTCACTAAAATCCAGCTTTCCCATTGGTGCTATTTTAAACTTTAGAGCTAATTACTGATACTTTAATGATTACTTCCAGTGGCTGCATTTGTCTTGGTAGCTGAACTGCTAAATTGTTTAATTTGTTTTATTAATTTCTGAAGAAGCAGAATTAGTTTGGAAGGACAGGATCATGGGTGGGCTGGAGCTGCTCTTAGTGAGGGTTTCCCTGGGGGGATTTGACTGCCCAGATTTAACCTGAGAGGAGTTAAATCCATGTCTGATTGATCTTCTCTGGGCAACACTGAAATTCCAAACCTCCTCTGGCTGCCAGAGTTTTCCTGGCAGGAATGGTGCAGCTTGGAGAATTCATATTGCTTACCTGAACAAGCCAAACCTTTGCCAGCTCTGTCAAAATCCCTTATTCTGCATTAAGTCAGTGGTAGTTCTTTAACAGAAGAGATCATAAGCAGAGGAAGTGTGTCTGGCTTGGTATAAAATTTCCTTGTAGTATGTGTTTCTCCACAATATTTGCCCCTGAGCTCTCAGATACAAAGCTCAAGATTATTAAACTTGCAGTCTGAGTCAAGTAAATAAAAATGGAGTTAAAAATTTCTGCACAAACTGTGCAAATTTGAATTTTGAGGGGATTTTAGTATTTTTACTTCATTACATTCATGTATCCTTTTCCCATCTTCCTGGCCAAATGTGAAGGTCTTCCATTTTCCTAAGGTTGTGCTGTTGCTTTGTGTGGATGTTTGTTCTTGAAAGAAAGAAACAAAGCTTTTTGTCTCCATTGTGGGTTTGCATTTCTTAAACACTTGTTGTACAGTGCAAAAACAACCCCAGACTCCTTGAGTGTTGCTTTCCCCTCCTAACCCCGTGATGGCTGGGGATGATGCTCCTCTCCCCACTACAAACACCTTGCAGTACCCAAGGCTGATGAGGAAGAGACTTCGTGTTGAGCTTCATCTTTTTGCTGTGTTTGGCACCACTGGAAAGCAGTGCCCAAGTGATGAAGCTCCTGCCCTTTTCCTTGCTGCCCCAGGGCCCTCTGTCACCCTGGGCTTTGTCTGCAATCAGTCCTTGGCAGAAACACAGGTCTCAGTGTTTTGAGCATGCCAGTAACTTCTTTTCTAAGCTGAATTTGAACAGTTTCAATGAAGTGAGTGTATGGTTAAACTAAACCTCTGACAGTAATAATGTGGGATTGACATGCAGCTGGAATTCCTTGCTAACTTATCATTTGTTTGTTTGCAATGAACAGCCCGAATCACCCAAACCCGTGAAACACCAGGCAAGTGTTTTTTTTAATGCTTTTAAAGTTATGTAGGCAAACTGATGTGTATTCTTCTATTTGTATTTCTACTATGGGAAGCCTTGCAGAGATGTACAGCTAATAGTGAATTTTGTAAGCATTTAACTGGCTTTGTGAGCACCTTATGAGTTTCTCAGCATTTCAAGGACTTGTCACACTTTAAAGTGGTGTTACCCTGTCCTGAAATGAGAGGTCCCCCCCTTCTCCAAAATGGTGGGTGTTCTGGGCAATGTGCTGCTGAGAGAGCGCAGAACACTTTTTAAATATTAACAAAGTACTAAATAAGAGATGGATTCATGGAAGCTACAAAATCCTTTTTGTTAACATACTGTTTTGTCTAATATTTCTATAGCTTTGCAGATAACCTGGTAAAGACTTTGATCTCAAGTGTCAAAGGCTTGGCATAACCAAAAGTCTTCTGAAATCAAGTGTTCTCCCTGCCTTTCTAGGCCAAGTGGTGTGAGCAGTGTGGGATGTGCTCAGTGTTGCTGCCTGAATTAATGTTTGCTCATTTGAGCCTCAGGTTGGCTGGAGCCCCCGTGCAGATAATTCTGCCTGTTCCCTGTGTCCCTGGGGCAGCAGCAGCCACTCTGTTCTCTCCCAGCTCCCCATGGCAGAGTTTTAGTGCTCTGGCATTTACCTGAGAAATGCTTTGTGCCAAGTCCCTCGTGGAAATTGAGGGCAAGGCTGGAAAGAGAGAAACAATTGCTGCCATGTATTATGCAGGATAAATACTCCACTCTAACCCGAGCTGGTAAGTGATGCCTTTGTCCTGGGCACGAGCTTTTAAATAAAGAAAAAGCTTTGGCAGGGCATGACCAAGGCTGGGAAACTGGAGAAGCTGCCCTGAGTTAGTTTAGCTGGTTATGTTCTTCCTTTCCATTTCTCTGAAAGCTGACTAGTGCCAGGTAACCACAGTGGGAAGGGATATAGTGGAGGAACCTTCAAGAGAGGTGTAGTAAATTTGGAAGCCAAAAGCAAGCCCTGGACACCTGTGATGCCTCTGGTGGTGTATGTTAAACCTTGTTAAACCTCTGTAACCCAAGCATGTGTCTGAGCCCACAGTCTCATTTTCAGAAGTCACAGACATTCTTAGTATTTAACTTCATCTTCCCTCCTTGCAAGCATCAGTCAGGTCTAAGGGTTTTTACTGAAATACTTCTCAATTCCAAAAATAGATGGAGTGGTGTTTAGCTTAACCCTCCTGCTTAAAGTGTCGGGGTTGACACGAACCATTTGTTGGCAAACATTTTAACTGTGTCTGTGGAAGAACGCTAATCCAGAGCTGTTGGTGTTGCATAAACGTGGAATCATTAACATCTCTGTTTCGATGTCATTCTAACTCCAGAGTGGATCCCTCTTGTATGTGAGTAGCATGTGCTTCCCTGGCCTCTCCCAGGCCACAGCACACGGCTCACGGGGGGCTGCTTTTGCTGAAACTGAGACAACAGCCAGTCCTTGTCTCCTTGTTCTCCTGCATGAACTGCTGCATGAGCTCACCCTTCCCACACTGCTGCCATCCTGCTTTTTCCAAGGCCTGGTCAGGATATGAGCCCAGAGGGCAAGCTGTGATTGTCTTTCCAAAACACTGAATGCTCCTGCAAGAGAATTGGTTTGGGTTGGAAAGGTGTCCATCTGGACGTGAAAATGCTGTATCAGAAGCTTTTTGGCATAGTGAGAGGTTTCCCCATAGTGTGATGGCCACGACCCATTGGCTTGTGCAGCACCAAGGCTCATTTCCATTGTTTTCAGCTGAGGATCCAGCTGAGTGTTTCCTTCAAACCCTCGTTGTAAAAATGAGCTACTAAGACCCTTCTGCCTTCACGTGGGGAATCTGAATAAATTCTGCAGAAGCTGCTCAGCACAGCCCCAGTCCAGGCTGTGGCCTGTGGGTGCCTCCTGGGACACAGTGACATCTTTGGAGGAGTCAGGGTTTCTTTACAACCAGAAAAAATACTTTATTCAGTCTACTTTGTCTTTGCACATTGTTGCAGGCAAATGTTTTAAAAGGCTTTTCTCTCAAAATTCAGATGCAGAGGAACCTTGTGTTTTCAAGCCTTGTGTTTTATTAGTATAGTACAGATTTTTGAACAGCTGCAAGAATGAGAATTTTACATCTACTGGCCAATTTGTCTTTAAAAAAATCCCCACCTACAAAAGATACTAATCAATACAAGCCAACAGCACACCAGCCACAAATAAGCTGTTTTCCTTGTCCCAAAAGGCGAGACAGAATTCTTCCAGGATAGCTGAAGTTTGCCATGGAAGCTGTGACAGCCCTCCTGCGTTTGCTGTCCACCCTGGCTTTATCCCGGGGGTGGGAGGGATGGTGGGAACATTCTCACTCCTGATGTGTGTGCCTGGGAAACTTTGAGAAGTTGCTTGCAGGCAGCACAGAGTGGGTATATCCAGTTTTTCTCCAGCTTTGGATTTGTTGGTGAGGACTGTAGCTGGGCAGAGCTGCCATGGCCAGGCACTGCAGCCCCAGCAGAGTTCAGTGTGCTCTGGGCTCAGACTCACATTTATTCCCTCTTTAATTACTTCAGAATTCAGAGAATTTGTAGTCCCAAAGGGAATATATGTGGAAGTAAGCAGGTTTTGAGCAGACAGCTCCGGGTTACATTAAAGAAGTAGCAGCTATTAATATCCAGAAGGGCTTGAAGTACATTTCAATACACAAATAAAAGCCTCTTTTAGGTGTTAACTAGTGAGTTTTTAAAATTCCTGTCTAAGAATTGACCTCATGTGGAAGCCTTAAGAGACTAAATGTTTCCTGTTCTTTGATGCTCAGTCTGGAGCCTTTATTCATCAAGGCTTTAAATAATTGGAAAAAGCAGGTTTATGAACAGAAATGTCAGATTTGAGATGACATTCCAGACAGCTTCACTTCCCGTTTTTGCCTTTTTTTAAAGCATCCTTCAGAGCAGGAAGACAGTATATTTTCCTGTGTACATTTATGCCTCCTGGGCTCTTGGAAGCAGCACAGACTTTTTTTGTTCCCAGTCCTCATGGACAGCAATTGTAAAAGCTGTTGTGCAATTTCCTTAAGATAAGTACTTTGATTTGTAAATCCATTGGCTTGACTTTACAGAAACATTTAAAAAATGCATTGACCATACTGAGCAATGTTGGTTGGATTGAGCAATTGGAAAATGGTGTTTGTATTTGGTGTTGCTCAGTTCTGGCCTTGTGCTCAGGTGTGGTCAGTTCAGATGTTGCAATGATAAGAATTTCAGTCTTGTTGACTGAAGGGGAGCATTTCACTGATTTGTAAATTTAAAAATAGGTGTCCCAAAGTATTTGTATTGTCAAGTCCCTAAACATGAAGTTTATGAATAACTTTGCACTAAAATCTTAAACCAGTTAATTGAATTTCTCCTCTCAACCACTCAAGGTCTGTGCCTTATTTCATGAGCCCTAAATATGAATTTTCTTTTCCATCTTCAATGACTGTCAACATCCATCAAGTCCTATTTGGTCACTGCTCATTTGTGTGTATGTCTGTGTGTGTTTTAATAAACAAACTCAAGCCAAAACCCACCACCAAAACCCCAACCACGTTCAGCACTGGATGGAGGAGACTCAGAGATTTAGGAGTGAGGGGCAGAGGAACCCCCTGTGAAGGTGCTGTCACTGCCACAGCCAGGGGACATGACAGGATCCTCAAATCTCAGGAGCTCTGTGCTTATTCCTGTTTGTGCTTCTGTTTGTGTGGTTTTTAGGGGGAGCTGGAGCGGCAGCTGCTTCAGGCCAACCCCATCCTGGAATCCTTTGGGAATGCGAAGACGGTGAAAAACGACAACTCCTCGCGCTTTGTGAGTGACTCCTTTTCTCCTCAGAGTCTGGAAATGTGCATTATGGAGAAATTGTTGCTTTAGGAATTTAAGTGGCATGCAGAGCTTTTTCTGTTCTCTTCCCACATTAACCCAGGTTCTCCTGCGGTGTGTCCTGGAAGGCACAACCTCACTGGCTCTTGGAAAACTTTAATTTTATCCAGTTTCCAACATCAACCACCAGTGCTCATGATCGGACAAATACAACTGTGCTCTAGAGCTGTGGCTTGTGTGCACAAATTCCTGCTGAGTTCTTTGAAGTAGAAAGGCCTGTGGCATCAGCAATGGAATTTGGCACAATCTGTGGCCTCCTGTCAATAGCTGGGACTTTATCAATTTGTTGGTTTAGGGAGAACATCCCGAATTTCTAAAAAAAGCAGAGAACTTGCATATAAAACCTGCCTAAATTTACTGTCTGAGAGATTTACTGCAGAAAGAAGCCAGTGTGACCATTCCAGGTGTCAGGCATTGCTGTGGCTGGTTGATGTTTTTGTTGGGTCAGTGCCTCCTGTTCACAGAGTGTTTTGGTGGCTCATAATCACTTCTGATGGGTTCCATTGTTTTAAAATTCATGGTGAATAAATAGCTTTGTACCACTTCTTAGAACTTCCTTTCCTTTGAAGGAAAAAAAAAAAAGCCATCCCCTCTTTCAGGGGGAAGATGTTTTCAGTAGGACTTCAAAACTGCAGAGGAGTTATTAAATATTTTTTCTACTGGCGAGAACAACACTAAAATTTACAGTTCAAATGAAAGATTTCTGGTCTGCCTTTGACATTTCAACAGTTGCTTGGATTTATAATGCATGAACTCAGCTCCAGTGATAAGGAGTCGAAAACTCTATGACCCTTAGCATTTCCAGTTGGGAAGGGAAAGTAGAGTAGTGTGGAAATTCAGCTTTGATAATTTTATAGCCACGTTATTTACAATATTGCTTGATGCTTATAGAAGTTTGGTGTAGGTTTTATAATATCAACAGGTTTCACTGCACAATAATTCTACCTTCTTACCCCTCTTGAATCCATCAAAGACTGTACTAATTTAATAAGGATACTTCTTTCCTAAACAATGTGAGCATCTGGTTTGTGTTATTTTGAGGTCTGCATCGCCATCATGAATGTAATCACTGTGATGGTTCCAGCTCTGTTTTTATAAAGGAGCAAGTATAATGCATTCCAGATGGTCTCATCTCATGCAGAAAAATAATCTTTAACAGCCATTTTAAAACCTGACTTAAAAAAAATCTCTCTCCTCCCACTAAGTGAGAAGTGCTGTTGTTCAGCCATATAGGCTTGACAGGCTTCCCTGCCAGCCTGGCCCTGCTCTCTGGGAGCACCACAGGGGGCTGCCATAAGGCTGGTGTCCAGGGAATTTTAGTTTTCCTCCATTTTTTTCCTCTAGCCAGAGCAGTGTTTTCTTGTGTTTCAGGAAATAAAGTCTCTGCCCTGCAGTGGGTAGGACAGTGGGCCTGCTGGATTCACATGGCAGAACTCAGTGCTTCCTTCTGATGTGGCTTTTCCAAAGCCATGACTGTGGTGGTGGTGATGATGAGCACCACTGCAACCTCTGGCTGATAGATTAAAGATTCCACAGCAAGCCCTGCCAGTGCCAGATAAAAGGGTCTATTAATATAGTGTATTATATATTAATATATCTTTTAAAAGGTGAACTAGATAAGTGATATCTCCAGAACAGACTTCAGTGATGCCTGACCCTGGAAGCAGACAGAGTATGGGACCCTCTTCTGCTGTGTCAGCTTATTAAAGGACTGATTTCTTCTCAACTATTTTTGCTCATGGATCTGGTAACTTGGCAGCAGCAATTGGATAACTTTTAAGGGCGAATCTGAGTAAATTGGTCCCAAATTATATCAGAAAAAGCCACTGACTGGACCTTCTGTAATGTGTCTTGTTTGTTTTCACATGTGACAGGGCAACTTCAAGCCAAGAAGGCTTTGTGGTACCAGCTCTGGGTAAAAAGTTGTCCACTACCGTTGCTGACATGTTGGCGTGTGCATCATATATCTGGTCTACTGCCTGAATTTCAGTAAAATGTCATTTCATTCTTTGTGTCAGTCATAAATATACCTTTCTGGAATTATTACTGAGCAAAAGGTCTAAATGCTGCAGTTACAGACTGAGCTGAGGGTGTTCTGTATCTTCACCCTCAGAAACCTGAGTTCAGTGCTGGAAACAACCCTTGCTCCTTGGCACAGTGGTTTTGGTGCCACTGGCTTTCCAACCAAACTGAAACAGTAGGGAGTCACCACCAGAGCTAATTTGAAGGGTCCCACCATTTTTCTTGGCCCTCAGAGACACCCCTTTGGGCTGCAGCTGTGCAGCCAAACCCTGGCTTTGCTCTGAGACTGCCAGAGCAAGGCTGGGGGAGGCTGTGCCTTTCCCTGAATCCACTGGGGGGGTTGTGGGGACACATTTGATTTTGTGCCCACAAATCTTGAGCTGAATGGGCTTTCTTAGGGGATTCTGATGAGGAGTTACAATAGCACAAATCACTGCAGCAATTTCAGTGTGGAAATGTGCCCCCAAAATAACAGACTGAGCAGGCCAGGCAGTTCCTGTCACACAGGTGTCCTGCAGGTCTGGGGAGCAGAACATGGGACCAGAACATCAGGAGTGGATCTGCCACACAGCAATTCCCTCGAACATGCTGATGGCACCAGTCACACTGGAGATCAGAGAGGGTTCGGATCTGGGTTCTAAAAGCTTTCCAAAGGGCTCTATAAGAGTTGTCAGGAGGTGGCTTTGTGCAGATACCATCAGAAATGTTCAGACAAGTGTCAGCAAACACCCGTGGTGCTCCCTGAGCTCCAGACCTGTCTCAGTGGGGATAGAGGACTGTGGAAGTTGGATGCAATGAAAATAGAGAGACCAGTAGTCACTGGGGAATTCCCACTGGTTTTTCATGTGTCTGCAACCAGGGCAATATCAAACAGCTTCATGAAATGCAGTGATGGTGCAGATGGAAGTGGTCCAGCTCCAAGCCTGTTGTCCCATTGGGAATGCTTGTAGCCAAGTGACAAACCAGGTTGGGGAACTGATGTGACATCAAACTGATACTACATATCCACTGGCAACCACTTGCTTTCCAAGAGCTGCTCTGCGTGTGGGAAGTGGCTCTTTATTTGAGATGTAGGTGTGAGGAACGAGAGTATTTCTTAGTCCTGCCTTTACCAGCTGCTGGAGAAGAGAGGCCATGGAGAGACAGCCAGCGTGGTTTGGAATGGAAGGGTGATGGACTGGCCAGCACCTGAGGTTTGTGATTGCTACAGCTAGAGCACCTTCAGGCACAAATGGGCACGTGTAGAATCTCAGCTTTGCTTCCATCCTCAGTGTAGGAATCGAGCCTCTGGGTCAGAGAAGTTTTTCCTAAGTCAGGATCACAAATATATGTGGAGTAGGAGTTCCTAATCCTTGGAGTGTGTTGGTGTGCAGTGCAATGTGCTCCACTGAAATGATGGCTGAGCACATGGAAGGGGAAAGATTTCATTTGAATTTGGGAAATGCTTGATCCATGAGTGCAGTTGGATTATGTTTTATAGAAACAGCATTGTTTAATGAAAAAAAATTGTAATAATGAAAAAAATCTTTTTTCTTTGCAGGGCAAATTCATCAGGATTAACTTTGATGTTACTGGTTACATTGTCGGGGCCAACATCGAGACATGTATCCTTCTTCATGCCACATCCTTGCAAATACAGGTTTCCTTTGTTTGGCGTTTGACCCTAGAATCCATGGAATGCAGTGAAAGGTTACCACCTTTGGGCATTCCTTTGTCAACATCCATCTCTTCCTTTGTTTCCAAATAGCCGATCTATCAATAGCCCCAGTTCAACGCCTTAGAAATCCTGTCCGCCCCAACTCAGCACTCTGAGACCTGCTGGATTTTCAGACTGGCCTTAAAAACAGAGTGTGCTAAAAAGAGAAATCCTGTAAAATGTGCTTGCTCTGTGAACATTTCTGAAAATACCCCAATGCCTTCCTAATCAGCCTCTGCCTAGTGCCAAGAGCTCGGAAGTAGCTCCAGGCCAGGAGGAGCTGATGCTCGTTATCAAGAGACACAGCTGGGCCATCTTCTACCTTCTCAGGTCCTCAAGATACCCACGTGGGTTCAATACCACTAGACCTACTATCATAATTAATTAATTATAATTAATTCCAAAGCCGGATTCAGTTTTAGCTCTAAGGCTCATTTTTCTTTATGATGGGGCAAGAACAAGTAAAAATACTTGCACTGAAAGCCCTAAAGTTGTTTTTTATACTAAAAATATGTGTGTAATTTTTAGTTTAGCCTGTTTCTGGGAGAATAGCAGTAGGGTGGTCATAAAATGATGAAATTGGAGGTCTGAGTAAACAATAGTAAGTGGATATTGATCACAGACAATGCTGCAGTTAAGCTTTTGTTCTATTGCTGTGTTTTAAACTGCTTGATCTGAAGTGCATTGAATGTTTGGAACTGTCACAAAGTATAATTTCCCAAGAAGGCTGGGAAAGGTCTATAGTTATTCAAAATATGCTTCAGTGATAAATGTTTTTCTTCATTCACCACAGCACAGGAATGAAGGCAGCTCTTAGGAAAGCCCAGATGAATTTTTTTGCTCAGAGTTTTGTGAAAAACAAAAGGGTTTAACTCCTT
Source organism: Campylorhamphus procurvoides (assembly GCA_013396655.1). Lineage (NCBI taxonomy): Eukaryota > Metazoa > Chordata > Aves > Passeriformes > Dendrocolaptidae > Campylorhamphus > Campylorhamphus procurvoides. The sequence goes on along the minus strand of WBMV01001055.1, from coordinate 678,020 downwards.
GGGAATTTTTTCTTCATCACAAAAACTCATCCTGACCAGTGACCTGTATAGTTTCAAATGCCTGACCTTTGCTTTGGAAATGGAATATCTAGAAATAAAGAATGATTAGCTGATTAGACCTTGCCTGCTGCAGAAATTGCAGTTGGGAGCTGCTTAAAGGCAGTGCAGGTTGTGTGGAAAAGTGCAATGATGGGGACAAATGCACTTCAGATGATAAAATGCCTCTGAGTTCAGCAGCTGCTGGGTTTTTGGTAGGAGAAGCCCAGCTACAACCTTAAGTGAAGAAGGCTGGCAGCTCCTCCTTTCACCCAAACTGTGACTGATCCATTCCAGACAGCTGGGGCTGCCCCAGCAGGGAAAGGCAGGGAACGTCCATGGGGTGGCTGTGCTGACATTAAGGGGTTTGCTGGGGTTAAAAGTGGGTTTCTACCTGTCTGAACTGGAAATCTCTGCCTTAATCACTGAAGGTTCACAATGGGCATAGTCTGGTCACAGAATCCCAGAATCGTTTGAGTTGGGAGGGACCTTAAAGCTCATCTCATTCCAGCCCTCTGCCATGGGCAGGGACACCTTCCACTAGCCCAGGTTGCTCCGGCCTGGCCTGGGACACTTCCAGGGTAGCCACAGTTTCTCCAGCCGTTGCTACTGAAGTTCTATCTGGTCTTATAGTAATTCCAGAGCTTGCTTTGGAACTTTTGTTTGCACTGGACCTTTTAAACCAAAAGCTGCAGATGATCCTTGACTGCAGCAATAATCCAGACTTGCTGGAAAAGTCTCGTGCTGTTCGCCAGGCCAAAGATGAGCGGACGTTCCACATCTTCTACCAGCTGCTGGCTGGAGCAGGAGAACACCTCAAGTGTAAGCTGGGAGGGTCTGTGTAACCCTCCTGCTTGTGTGCTCTGTCTGTTATTCCAGTGTCACATCTCGGGGGGGTCTTGGTCACCAAACAGAAAGAAGGCAACGTCAGGGGGCTTTGTTTGAAAATAACTCCTGTGCTTCATCAGGTGTGCTGGGAAGCCACTCTGGCAGTTCAAGCAAATGTCTCCCCCATGCCAAAGCCCAGTTTGGGCATTTTCTGGCTGGAAATCCCTGAATAGAAGCTGCAGTGTTCCCAGGGAGTAACCACCAGCCCTGGGCAGCAGAGGCAGCTGGGTCTGCTCTGGGCTGTGCCTTTATCCTGGGCAGAAAAGCAGCTATTTAACCAAAACGTGGGGAAACTGTGGCTTTCTTCAAGCCATTGCAGTGCTGTGGTGGTTTTCTTGACTCTGTGTGGGTTTTTTTTTCCCTTTCATTGGGAGTTTGTGTTAGATTGTGATAAGTGAAACTAATGAAGACACACACTTCAGAGAATCTCTTTGTTCTCCTGTGTTAGATAAGCTGGTGTTTGGCATTCTTGTTGTGCTGATCATCAATCCCTGAGTCCATTTCTGCCTCAGCCTGGTTCCTTTCAATAGAAATGCTCCTTTTAGGGTACCGTAAATGGGGATTTGAGGTTATATTAGATCTGAGTTGGGCACAGAGATGCATTAAAGAGCTTGTGTACATTGCTACAGAGTCTGTGGATCTGCCTCCAGTTTGGAAGGCACACTCGTATTTGTAGGGTTTCAGGAGCTGCTGTAATGGCTTGTGGCCACATCTGAGGAACTGATTTCCTAAAGCAGAGCTGGGCATTTAGACAGAACGGAGCATGGGTGGGTATGAATAGCATCCCTTCAGCTCATTTCTCTGTGTCTTCCCCCCCAAACAGCTGACTTGCTGCTTGAAGGATTTAACAATTACAGATTTTTATCTAATGGCTACATCCCCATTCCTGGGCAGCAGGACAAGGATAACTTCCAGGAGACCATGGAAGCCATGCACATCATGGGCTTCTCACACGATGAGATCTTGTGTAAGTTACTGAGCCCTTTGGATTTTCAAAGTGTACTTTTTTCTCTTGCATACACTCACTTGTTAATTTGATGTCACCAAATTTAATGTTGCTTCAGTGTCTGGACCGCCTGAAGGAAATATTTGCTTACCTTCATCTGGAGTTGAATTGAAGCCATTTGCCCAAAAAGCACAAACTGTACAAACTGTATTTCCTTTCTGAAATCCTACTTTGAATTTGGAAGCGACACAAATAACAGAAGAAAGATTTATTAAGCTAAGCCCTCTTGCACTAAACTGCTGCCCATGTCTTTTGTTACCACAGCAATGCTGAAAGTGGTGTCTTCAGTGCTGCAGTTTGGGAATATTTCCTTTAAGAAGGAGAGAAACACGGATCAGGCGTCCATGCCAGAGAACACTGGTGAGTTGATCACAGCTCTGTGGCTTCCTCTGCCTTGAGCTGGAGTTTTCTTCCTGCCTTTTGTCCAGTGCATATCTTGAAAAAAACTGAGCAGTCTGCTGAGCATCCCTGATAGTGTTCTGTGCCAAAATGGGGCCGGGACTGGGGTGAGAGGAGCCAAGAGGCAGTTATTAAAACTTTCCTCTTCCCATTCTTGTGCAAACAAATGTAAGTGTCCATCAAGGGAGTTGGTGCCATTTGCATGGCTGCTAAGCTCTGGACAAGTGTTTCAGTTGTAGTCTTGTTTATTGCTCTCTCCAAAGACAAGCTCTAGGAAGAAGTCCATACTTAAATCAGTTTGTTTGCTTTGGTTCTTGACAGCAGTTTTGTTGCCAGTGATAAGAGCCCTGGAGCCAAGCACAACTTTCATGGTGCAGTGGCAGGACACAGGAATGCTGTTTTTAGAACAAGCTGATTTCTGGAGTGGCTGAGATTCAGTTTATCAGTTAGAGCCTGCAATGCCATCAGCATTTGGGGAGTATATTTCTTCATAACATAAAAAAGCTGCTGAAGCACGTCTGAGGTGTTTGCTTAGTACTTCAGTGCCAGCCTTTTAAGTGCTCTCATGGAGAGTCATCTTGGAGAACTTGGGCACCATCATTCACAGGAGCTGCTGCATGTGCACAACTCAGATCCTTGTCTGTGTGTCCCTTTGTGCTTGTCCCAAATTGCTGGGCATGGAGATTCCTTGCAGTGCCCCAAATTGCTGTCCTTTCTCCTGCCTAGTTGTGGGGTGAAGGTTAGTAGTTAATGACTTAGCATTTGGAGTTTTGCAGTGAGGAAGAAAGGTTGAGTGAGGGATTAGTTTTTTTGGGCTTTTCCTGCTGGCTTAGAGAACGCAGGTGAGTCCTTTCCATGTAGAAGGTATGATGTAGAAAGGTACAGATGTTTCTTGCTTCCTGACTAGCTTGACTTTAGTTGTATTACTGTTGACTTTTGGACATAAATTCTGAATTATAATACTGGCCATAAATATATTGATACTAGTGGGCGTTTATAGCACTGCATTCAAAATTCTGTTCATAAAGCAAAGATGGTGAAAGCTCAGGTTATAGTTACAGCCTATTTCTGTCCTTTTTTTATTTAAAAACTGAGATTTGTGGCCTGTTGTTGCATCTTACTGGAGACACTGAGTGTAATGATCTCTCCCTTGCTGGCACCTGTATTGTCACATCTCACTCTAAGGGGTTTCCCTGCACTCTCTGGACAAATCAGTGTCCTGCTAGGGATTCATCTTGTTTGGAGGCTGTGTCTGACATAGGTCAGGTCTCCATAGATGGGAATGAATTTGTGTGGGTAGTGCAGAAGTGAACCAATTCAAAGAATATGGAAAGCAAGTGCTGCCCTATAGATCATAAATGTAGGTGACCAAATAATGGTTTCAAGTACAGACACAAGAGATGGCAAGAAAGAGCCTTTGTGGATTAAGAGGGAGAAGCTGTACTTAAAAAAACATTCCATGCTCATCAGATTTGGAAGAAACCTTTCTGCTGAGGGGGCAGGAGTTCATAACCAATCTCATAAAACAATATCCTTTATAAAGTATCCATTATGCCACTGTACTAAGCTGGTACTCATAGCTAATTAATATTTTCAAGTTCTTGGTTTGTTTTTGAGGGTTTTTCCAAGATCCTGATAGCACTCACTGCCTGACCTCTATGGTTGTAAGTTTTATCTGATGTGCTGGTTTATGTTTTTATCCTCAAAGCACAGAAATGCTTCTGTGTGTAGGTAAAGGGATAGGAGGGCCTGATTTGTGACACTCCCTAATTTCACTGATTGTGTGTCAGTTCATGAACCCTTTGAATGAATATACGGCCAGTGATAGAATCTCAACACGAAGAGCAAGGAATAGTGTTTTTAATACTAAAGATAAACCAATAATGCAGCAGAAGCTCTAATATATTAGTGTGAAAATCTGTTTTCCAGGGTTGATTTGTAAAAGTAGGGGGTTTTAACATGTCAGGAGAACAAGCTGTCAGATTACAAAGATAAATGGCCAAGCACTCTCTGGGTGCTGTGGAGAGCTTCCTGCTGAAGGGCAACACTTCCCCAGCCCTAAAAATACCTCTGGTGTCACATTCATTTTTAGAAGTCTGGAATCACAACCACCCAACTCCTGGGATGTGTGTGTGGAAAAAGGGGTTGATGCAAGAGGAATCTGGAGGGATGGAGTGGGTAATGCACTATTTAAATAATGACATGATATCAGGAGAGTTCTTGCTGTTAAAGAGAGTGCACTGCTGCTGGTGTTGTCATTCTGTGTTAAATACTCAGAATCACAGAGTGGTTTGGGTTGGGGGGACCTCAAAGCCCATCTCATTCCACCTCCTGCAGGAACACCTCCCGCTAGCCCAGGTGGCTCCAAGCCCTGTCCAGCCTGGCATTGGACACTTCTAGGGATGGGGAGTCCTCAGCCTCTCTGGACCACATTACAAACCCATGTTTTCAGCAGTTTAAGTGACATATTTTGGCATTACACTAGACACCTGCCTGGAATGAAACATTTTTTTAAACACCCTTCAGTGTGATGGCTTCGATGTGTGATGTCCTCGTGCTGTACTTCTTCCTGGGGAGGAGAAAATGGGTGTTCCCTTTTAAAGTAACTAAATGAGTGCTTGGACATGAGCTGCAATCCCCTGAAATGCAGTGTTTTCCGTGCTACCCCAAGGAAATCCAGCTGGGTTCCTCTGGAGAGGTCCCTCAGCCTTGGGGGCAGAGTGCAGCTTTACACTGGGCTCTGGCAGCAGCAGCTTTCCCGAGCATTCTGGCTGCTGGGGAGGATTTCAGGGCTCCTTCTCACGTGTTCCTTGCTCTCCAGTCGCACAGAAACTCTGCCATCTGCTGGGCATGAACGTCATGGAGTTTACCCGGGCCATCCTGACTCCCCGCATCAAAGTGGGCAGGGACTACGTGCAGAAAGCCCAGACCAAAGAGCAAGTAAGTTCTGGTGCTTTAAGGGTGGGGTGAAACTGTGCCTCATCTTGATTAGCTCCTAACAAAGAAAACTGGGATGAAGTGGGTAAAGAAAGCTGGGATGAAGTGGGTAAAGAAAACTGGGATGAAGTGAGTGCTGCCACTGTTTAAGCTTTACTGACCTTAAGGAATGTTGTTATATGATAAAAATTCATGGTAGAATAAACCATTCCCTTTCCTTGACCTTCTCCTGATTTCATCCTTTGTATCACTGTTGTGACATTATCAAATACTCAGAGCCCTTTTGTTTTTATGGAGCAGTTTAAAAAGAAATGTTTCTTAACATTAATCAAACTACTTACTGTTTCTACTGCTTGTTTTCATTCCTCACTGGTATGAACTCCATCCAGCTTCTTCTTTTCCTTAGTTCCTTGTGCTAACATCTATGCCTGTGCTCCTCTGATGGCTTCTCCAGGGTAAATAAATGTTGGTGTTTGGATTTGCAGGCAGATTTTGCAGTGGAAGCTCTGGCAAAGGCCACCTACGAGCGCCTCTTCCGCTGGCTCGTGCACCGCATCAACAAAGCTCTGGACAGGACCAAACGGCAGGGAGCATCTTTTATTGGAATCCTGGATATTGCTGGCTTTGAGATCTTTGAGGTACTTGGACATTCTGACAGTCAGGTTTTGATTTTCCCTCTTGATGTGCACTCAGGACCCACTGCAGAGCCACTGAATGCAGCCTGTCCCAAGGCTGCAGGAGGGGTTGGTTTGGAGCTGCAAATGCTTTGACAGCCCAAAATTGCACTGCCAAAAAGCCACCCTTTAGTCTAAATCCTTCTTTTGTATGTGGTGATTGTTCCTACTGTGCATTAGTTTAATTACATCTAGCAGGGAACATGAGAGATTTCTATAATTATTTTCCAATTTTCTTTCCGTTATATTTGAACTTTGCAGAGGTTTGGAGAATTTCCTTATAAAGTCAAATTTTTGACTTCCAGATATGTGATGTCTTGTCACTGACTCATTCTTGAATGCTAATGTTATTCTTGTAGTTGAACTCCTTTGAGCAGCTCTGCATTAACTACACCAACGAGAAGCTGCAGCAATTATTTAACCACACGATGTTTATCCTGGAGCAAGAGGAATACCAGCGAGAGGGCATCGAGTGGAATTTCATTGATTTTGGACTGGATCTGCAGCCTTGCATTGACTTAATTGAAAGACCTGTAAGTTTGCACATGAAGAGTGAGGTTGGAGTGCTGAGTGTGGCTTTTACTACCTGCAAATGAGACACTTCTTGTGGAGCTGTTATTAAAAGGGAATTAACTGGAATGCTCAAGTCCAAAGTCTAAAACACTGTGTATTATTAGTAAAAGGATTTATCCTTAGGGGATTTTGGCCTCTGTTAGTGTAAAACACTGAGCCCAAGATATGAAGCTGCTATTTTTATCCCTTTTTTCCTGGTACTAATGAAGCCATTAATTCTGTCACTGTCACTAAACTGTGCCATTGTGGTGGAGGAGCTTTAGGGCTCAGGTAGAAACCTTTCCAAGGCTTATGATAAACATTTTTCATTTGAAATCAATGGCAAAATTCCTGAAACTTCCTTTAGAATAGTTTTCCTCCCTAAATCTGCCTTGCAAATAGGAAAACAGTATCCTAAAAGTGGATTTAGTCACTTTGTTTGAACATACCCCCCTGGCTGCCCAGTTTATGGAGATGCAAGAGGCTTTTCAAGAGCAGGAGGAGCAGAGAGAGAAAACAAAGATTGTTACCCTGGAAAGTTTATTGTGCTTTGCCTCTCTAAACCTGCGACCTTCTCAATTCCACCTGGGGCATTGCAGTTACCCCCTGGCTTTCCCTGTGTATCCTGGAATACAGGTGAGCTGCCAGTGGGGCTGTTCATCCCCAAACTGAAAAGCCCAGGAGCTTTTTTTTTGTTTGTTTGGGGGTTTTTTGTTGTTTTTCTTTAGGGAAAGGGAAATCTTGTTTCAGTTATCAAAGGTGTGTGGGACTTCAGAAAGTTCTGCCACCTTGGAAGGTGAAATCTCCTCCAAAAACTCTCAGTGGGCAAATGTGGGTGCCTTCGGTGTGCACATGTTTAGGTGAACACCCCAAAATATATCAGGTTATATGTTATTTTTAAAAGCAGAGTTGTTCTGGATTTGGGATACCAGGGATGTAGGAACATGTCCCTTCAAATGTGTGGACTTTGCTTTCCCCAGAAACTTTTTAAATGCAAATCTTTATAACCTTTTTCCATGGCTCTCCTGTGTACACCAGTCTGTCTTCCCTGAGCAAAGTGATCCTGGCAAACAGTTCTGCAGCTGTAATAAAATACACACTGGTCATTCCCTACTCCACTTTAAGGACATGCAAACTTTCACATGGAGTGCTCAAATTCCATGGAAGAGGCAAAAGTGAGCAAAGCTGTGCTGCTTCTCCAGCTAAACCTGGGGATGCTGCTGATCCAGGGGCTGGGAATGGGCAGGCTCGGTGGCTCCCTGGGAGTATCCAGGGCTGGGAGGGGTCAGTGGCTGAGCTGATCTCACATCAGAGCAGGACATTTCCCTGGACATACAGATATGCCTGTCACAGAAATGTCTGGAAGGTGACTCTGGAGATTAGGCACTCCAGGCCCAGCTCAGGGCAGGGCTCAGCTCATTGCTGGCTCACAGGCACTGCAGTGAATTTGTTTAACCAGGCATAACATCCCTCTTAACCTGCACTTCCCCCCCAGCTTGTTTCAACTAAAATCAAATCTAATCAGTACCTTTACTGGACATTCAGTGGGGTGGTGTAAATATTCAATGTTCAAATGTATATATTAAAAATATTCACAGATCAAACCCAGCATTGCTTTTCAGGCAAATCCTCCTGGTGTGTTAGCACTGCTGGATGAGGAGTGCTGGTTCCCCAAAGCTACTGACAAGACATTTGTGGAAAAATTGGTCCAAGAGCAAGGAACTCATTCCAAGTTCCAAAAGCCAAGACAACTAAAGGATAAAGCAGACTTCTGCATTATTCACTATGCAGGGAAGGTAAGGGTTAAATGTTAAATTTTTGGTTAGAAATGTTGGTTTGGGGAAAGTACTGTGCAGGATAGCATATTACATCTATATATATATATGCATATGTTATGCAGTATGGCTACCAAATTTTGAAATACTTTTCCCTTGTTTCATTTTCTTGAACATATTCAGGAGCACTTTTATTTGGAACTTGTGTTACCAAATGGACAGAACTGAAAAATATGAATTCATATTAAACAAATATTTTGGTTTCCTTTAACTTTGTTGCCAGGTTTTACAGGTGGAGTTTTTTCCAGGACTTTATTGGAAGGAATCTCTTAACATATCTGTGTTAGAGTTGATAGCAGTGCTTGAAGTAGGGCTGTGTCAGGAATCATCTTCACATTCATCTCCTCACGTCTCGGAACACTTTCTGTCGAGCCCTTTTCAGAGTTAAGCTGAGACTTTGTCATTTTTACTGTTGGCTCAATCCTTTGTCTTCACTGCAGGAACAGAGCTCTGGTGCTGCTCCAGGAAATAACTGCAATTCTTAAGCTTTGTGGATCTTTCAGGATGACCAGGACTCTTTTTACAGGGCCCTGCTTGTAATTATTTTCATAAATAGCTAAAACTCACTCCTAGTTTATCACCTGATAGAAGAATCAGGTTATGTGAGCAATTAAAACTCTCCTTTAATGTTCACTTTAAGTAGTACTGGCTTGTTATTTTTAATGAGGTGAAATAAATTGCACATTTTGCTGTCTCAGTATTTTAAAAAGTTACTTAGAAATACTGCATTCATCTCTGTTACTTCAGTGAAGAGATTGCCTTTAAATATTGAAAAAAGAGGAAAGCAGCTTGGTGTCTGGCTGGTAGGAAACACTTATTCTGAAGAATGGTTTGTTTCTGCCAAACTGAGAATTTCTGGAATACTGGCATTCCAGAGCTTCCTCTGACATCCTGCACTTTCTGATCAGAATTCCTTCAAAACTGGAATAATCTGTGAAATAATCCTTCCTGCAGGAAATATGAAAGAATGATCTGGTTTTGTTTGGGATGCTGGGAGCAGTTAAATGTGGCTTTCCTTCCACAGCCTTTATCCAGAAACAGAAAACTTTTGGTTTGGTTGAAGCAAAGCCCGGTCAATCTGTACAGAGGTTTCGTTGGAATTAGGGAATTTTAGGGCTCTCTTTTGGGTGGGAATGAAACCCATGTTCGTATTGTGGAGTTTTCAGCTGCTGAGCTACAGGTTAATTTGGTTCTTTCCAGATAAGAACTTTGTTTGCTTTACAGAACAAAGTGTTTAAATATGACTATATAGGGAAATTACAAATATCCATGCTGCAACACATCCTTAATTTACTCTAGTAATTTAGGTAAGTAAAAGGAGAGTTGGTTTCCATTTTCACAGTCAACCTCACAGCACTGGGCTGCAAATGGACACCCAGGTTTAGTAAGCAAAAAGTCAGATGGCTGGATTTTTAAGAAAACCCCCATTTACTCTTTCAAAAGAATAACAGCTTTCTATGGTACTTTGAGCTGTTGTGTGGAGGTACAGCAAGCAAGCTGTGGACACCAAGGGTGTGGGCAAACCAGGCTGGACTCTGGTCTTGGAGGTCTTTGCCATCCTTGCTGATCCTGTGATTCTGAGTATTGAGAACAGAAGCAAAACCACTGTGGTGTTCCTGAAAGCTTTTTGTGATGGTGGTGGTAAATGCAGCCATGCAGCTGGTTGTCCATGTGCCTCTGCAGGTGGACTACAAGGCAGATGAGTGGCTGATGAAGAACATGGACCCCCTGAATGACAACGTGGCCACGCTCCTGCACCAGTCGTCTGACAAGTTCGTTGCCGAGCTCTGGAAGGATGGTAAGAGATGGGCATTTCACCTTGCTGGATGAGTTTGGGGTTTTGGGCCTGTTCCTCCTCTCCCTCCACCTCTCCACTGAAAATATCTACAGGGTTTCCTCTCTTGTTTAGAGCCACAAGTACAGCAGCGAAGCTGGGTGGCACCTCTGGTCCCTTGCACATGTACCATTTCTGAGTAGCTGCTTTTCATGTTCATGAGTTGAACTGACAGTCACTTGTTTCTTGGTACTCCGTATGGAATTTCATGGGCAATCTTGTCCAAAACTCTTGGTTGGGATTTGCTGCAGTGGAGTCCTGAATGTGAACAGCTGTAGTGGTTCTTGCTGTTAATAACCCTTGTCCTGTGTGAGCAGCAGCACAATTGTTCTGTGAGCAGTGGTGGGTGATACCCTAGAATCCAAAAACACGTCCCAGAATAAATCTCATGAACAGCCAGAGCAGGGCTGAGATGTTACCTGTGACAATCAAATGCAGTGTATCCCTGCTGCTCAGCCAGTTTGCCTGTACATCACCTGGAAGTATTTATCAATACCTTTACTAGCAAGAAGCAGAAATAGCCAAATAAATACTTAGCAGGGACTTTCCTAGTTTTAGCATCACAGCATATTAGTTAGAGTGTATTTACATGTCACAGTATATAAATCCTATAGTGTGTTATTTGAGGAGGAAATGAAACTTGTGATGAAGATGATGCTATAGGTTAATACTGAGTTTCCCTCTTACTTGGTTCAGTCACAAAGAGCAGCTTTAATGAATATATAAAGAACTTTTTGATTGGCCATCTGCTCCTTTCCAGTTGAGTACCCACAGAGAAGAAAAGGTGTTTTGATCCAAATATTCAAAACCTGCTTTCCCAGATGATTGAAATGTGCATGGAATATGTTGTGGCCTAATTGCTTTTGTAGATCAGTTAAGTCTGTTTGCAATTGATGAACCTGTTGTTTCTTACTAACTGAAGTGTCTTGTATGTCTGCTCTTCTGTCTTTCTGTTTTTGCTGTTTCTCTGCCTTAGAGATTCAGAATATTCAGAGAGCCTGTTTCTATGACAATATTACTGGTCTTCATGAGCCACCAGGTGAATGGATATAAAACAGTAGGCCTACTAAAGGCAGGGCTGTTGTATCTACAGGACAATCCATTTTTGCTCGTAGGCTTGCATGAACTTCTCATTTCATGCTGGACTTTAGGTGACTCCCCAGGCCAGCAGTCCCTGATGCTCCCGTTCAGCTGCTGCTGCACACACACATAACATCTCAGTTATGCATTGCAGATGGAAAGGTTTGTGCTTCCCAGTTCCATGATGAGATGTAGAATTGCTTCATAAGTGACAATTCTGGTAGCTCCAAGCATTTGAGAGAATGCATAAGCTTTGTAACACTTATCAAGCTTCTTTCTGCAGTCCAACATTGACAAACCTCTGGAATGTTCTAGAACGTGGCTGTGCTCTTTTGGGAGGAGAGCTGAAGAATGTGTTGAAGTATCAGAATGAGTGCTGCAGTTGTAGTGGGGGTAGTAAGTGAAATAAACTTCTTCCAGACTTGTTGGAATTGTTCTTTTATTTAAAAACCTCCTAATTTGAATATTCCCCGTTGTACAAGCAGCACGTGTGTTTTGAAGTGTTGACAAATCAACAAATCCACTTGCTTGAAATGTCTCTGAACACACTTCAAATATTTCATTCAACATCCTCATCCTCCTTGTATTCCTCCCCTCAAGTGCAGAAATACATGGATGTGAAGGTTGTGCCTTCAGACTTTCAGCCTTTACTTGGGTTTGTCTTCCACAGCTCCTGGAAGCTCATGGTGTTCCCAAAGTCATTCCTGGAAGGCTCATTTTCAGGAGCTTCAGCCACAGGATGGTGGGGCAGTGATGCTTTCCAGCTGTAGGCAAGGCTTACATTTAATAATCCTGGTGGGAATATAAATCACCCTCTCCAAGCTGCAGCACAGAGGGCAGGAAAACAAACCTGCATGAGTATCAGATGTATTACCAAGTTTTCCAAAGTCCATGGCCAGACCAGGGCCGGGTGGTTCCAGGGCCTGGTGGGGGCACTTCTAATGAGGGGTTGTGTTCATCCTCCAGGAGCCTGATTCCAAACAATCTCTGCCCATGTCTGATTTAGAACTGGTTCTGCTTCCAAGTAAATATCTGGGGATGATTTAAGAACACCTTGCCACCTGCTTATTTTTCTAACTTGAATTAACTGTAGATTCTTGTGTTCAGACCCATGTGCAGGGGCTGGGCTCTGCTCTGCGCTGCAGGCAAGACCTACAGCTCATTATTCCAACTTGCTGCCCTGTGTTTTTCTGCTTTTAATTTTACTTTCTTATTTTTAATAGACTTTTGAAGACAGTTGAGTACAAGGAGGAAATAAAATAGTGTCACTTATTTGTTAGATCCAAAACTACTTCTGGTAGCAAAGCTTTGGTTTAAATGATAAAATAACTTCACAAAAGTTAAGCTGTATCCTAAAATAATTGTTTATATTTGGCTGGCAAGCTTAGATTTCACAGGGAATCCACTTATTTTGGGTGTTTGCTCAGTATTAAGAAGCACCAGCTATAATTAAATCACCTGTTGTATTTTTTTAGGGAACTGTTTACAGAATTCTTGTCATGCAAATGGAATCACCTTCATATTATTGGCATTAAGGTTTTAATGTTGGCAGTCAGAGTTCTAATTTGTGCTTCTGAAAAATAAACCCTAGAGATCCTTACCCCAAATGTTCAATAATTCTGAGATCTTTATTGTGGTGCTTTTTGGCAGCTTTGAAGTGCTTTGGTGTGGAGTTTTCCTGGTTTGATGTCTTTTGGCTAGGAAGGTCTTTGCAGTTGTGTTAAAAATGGAAGGAATTCTTCAAAATAGCAGCCAAGCAGGAGCCTGGTAGATACTTTCCCCCCTCATCCCTGAAATGACACTATTTCCAATTCTGTAAATTTTTATGAAAACATGTTTGAATATTCAATGAAGCTCAGGTTTAATCTGTATAATTGTCCTAAGTGACTCTTCCCTTCAAGCAAATACACACAGATGTGTAATTCCAAATGTTCAACCCTGGGATATTTTGCATTGTAACAATCCTAGTCATTGCCAGTTTCCAGGCAGCTTTTGACTTCAAATAAAGAAAATAACTTTCCTGGTCATGTAGAACTGCAAGTAAAGAGCTGGATATTTCAGTCTGTACCTACTAAAGCTACACTCTTCTGCTGGATAAGCCTGTGGCTTTTGGTTGCCCAGCTTGTGCACAGTGTCCCCTGTCCCTGCCTTGCCTTCTGATGGCACCTGTGTCATTGTTCCGCAAAGCTTCTGCTGCTGCACCTGCTCCTCCTCCCACCTGCCTGGGCCTGGCCAGCACCAAAGCCCTCTTCACTCTGTTCTCTTGCCCTTTCCAGTGGATCGCATTGTGGGGCTGGACCAGGTCACTGGCATAACGGAGACAGCCTTTGGCTCGGCCTACAAGACCAAGAAGGGCATGTTCCGCACCGTTGGCCAACTCTACAAGGAGTCCCTCACCAAGCTCATGGCCACGCTGCGCAACACCAACCCCAACTTCGTCCGCTGCATCATTCCCAACCATGAGAAGAGGGTATGGGCTGCTCTGCACCGCTCTGGTCCCTGCTCTTGGGTAGTTGCACCTGCTCTGGGTCCTGTACTGCTGTCTCTGGCCATTGGGTGTCACAGATCTCACACAGAGAAATCTCCTCTCAGTGTCCCCTGAGTCAGGCGCTGGCTTTGCAGGGAGTAGCCTGAGAAGCAGTGCTGGGTTTGTCTGGGAGGTGTAAAACCCCAGCATTGAGGGATTTTACTCGTATAGTTTTACTTCAAAAATATCCCAGGCCTTGAGTTGGTCCAAACCAATAATTAATATAATAATGCAGTGTCTCCCAGGAGATATTTGGGGGCTCTGTTTACAGATGGAGGGAGGAACTTGCCAGTGATTGAAGACAAAGTTGTTGGGTGGAGGCAAAGGGTCAATCCACAGCTTGGCAAGATATATTCCCAGGTGTACATCCTCTAGGTGTAAATGTCTGATGCTTAAGGAGACTTTAAAGAGTCTTTTCTGCTAAATCCCCACAAAATACCTATCACAGAATCCCAGAATGGTCCCAGTTGGAAANCCAAACCAATAATTAATATAATAATGCAGTGTCTCCCAGGAGATATTTGGGGGCTCTGTTTACAGATGGAGGGAGGAACTTGCCAGTGATTGAAGACAAAGTTGTTGGGTGGAGGCAAAGGGTCAATCCACAGCTTGGCAAGATATATTCCCAGGTGTACATCCTCTAGGTGTAAATGTCTGATGCTTAAGGAGACTTTAAAGAGTCTTTTCTGCTAAATCCCCACAAAATACCTATCACAGAATCCCAGAATGGTCCCAGTTGGAAAGGTCCCACAAGGATCATCCAGTCCAACCCTCAGCCCTGCACAGGCCCATCCCCAAGAGTCACCCCCTGTGCCCCAGAGCATCATCCAAACCCTCCTGGAGCTCTGGCAGCCTTGGGGCTGTGCCCACTGCCCTGGGGAGCCTGGTCAGTGCCCACCACCCTCTGGGGGAAGAACCTTCTGCTGAGATCCAACCAGGTCTAGAGCAGAATCCAGGATATCATTCCCTTGGATGCAAGTCAGGTGGCATAAACCACTTACTGTCTTGTTCCTAACAGGTGCATAACCTCCCACTAAGTAACCTGTAAAATACTTGCACCTTGGAGGAAGTTCTGGCTTCAGAAGCTCATGTATGAAATATTCAGTATTGACAGACAAATCCCTCTCACTTTTCTTAACATACGGAATTTGTGCACAGGAAGTTGCAACCCAGTTCATTCCCATCAGAGTTAAATTACTACGGGTATTGAATCATATCATAGTACTGCTTTTCTCTAGAATGGCACACTGGAGTTATCCCTTTATCTTGATGCTTAAGCCCAAGAAAAATCTAGGAATATTTTGGGTGTCAGGTATTTGTTACCCCAAATCTGTCACGTGGCTTGTCCAGCTCCCACCTGGCCTGGCTCTGCAGCTCTGAGCAGTGTTAGGATTTAGTTTTTCATTAAATTAGAAGACTAAAAATTATTCTTGTTTTGTTTTGTCCAGGCTGGAAAACTGGATCCACATCTGGTACTAGATCAGCTTCGGTGCAACGGGGTTTTGGAAGGAATAAGGATCTGTCGGCAGGGATTTCCAAACAGGATAGTGTTCCAGGAATTCAGACAGAGGTAACAGCAGGAACAGTCTTTTGACCTGTTAGGAGCTAAAGCTCCTTGTTCCATAACTGAACACACCCCAACCCCTCTCTCCTCCCCAGCCCAACTCAGGAAATCAAAACCCATGTGTGAGGTCTTGAACTTGAAGCTGATACTACAAGTTGATTCTAAAGGCAGTAGGGAAGGGGAAACAATCTGGAATTGACTGCTGGAAAAGCTTACCTCACCATGCACTTGGGACTGTATAGCCTTATGCTATAAATTTGTATTAGATAATACAGCTGCTTCTTGAATGTAAAGGTGCCTTTTCATTTGCCTTAAAGGTATGAGATCCTTACTCCCAATGCCATTCCAAAGGGTTTCATGGATGGTAAGCAAGCCTGTGAGCGCATGGTAAGTGTTTATACCTAAATATTGTCAAAACCTTGAAAAGTTGAAACAAAAACTGCCCTTTTCATGGTCTAACAACAATGTGCTCACCTGTCCCCTTAGATCAGAGCCCTGGAGCTGGACCCCAACTTGTACAGAATTGGCCAGAGCAAGATCTTCTTCCGAGCTGGTGTCTTGGCACACCTGGAGGAGGAGCGGGATCTGAAGATCACAGACATCATCATCTTTTTCCAGGCAGTGTGCAGAGGGTACCTGGCCAGGAAGTACGTGTGCTCTTGTGTTTGCTCTTCTTTGGGGTCTCTTCAACTTCTTTGGTGGAGAGCTATGCATCCAAACTTCCATTTCAGGAGAGATTTCCTTAGTCTCCTGCCTGAGAAGCTGTAGCTGTATCCAGGACATCAGTGAATTTGTACCTTCATTCCTTACCAAGATCAGCTTTCTTTACTCGTGTGTCACACACAGCTCTTTGCAGTGGCTGCAAAGGAAATCTCTACTCCTCTTCCACTGGAGGTTCCTGGAAGTTCTCTGGAAAGCTGCTCTTTTGGAAGTTAACATATTTTAATTTAACCCTAATCCATCGTGATTTAGTCTTTTTAAGAAAAAAGCCTGTTAAGAACAAGAACAAATAGCATTTGTAATTGTCGTTTTGGAATTGGTGAATCCTTCTCTTGCTCTGACCCTTCATTAGGAGTGAGAACTGGAGTCAGTGTAGTAACTGAAAAACAAAGCTATTTATGGTCTGCAAGTGTTCTAGAGTTGGATAACCTAAAAATGAAAAGCATGGACACTTGATGAGCTGTATTTAACACAAACTTTTTGCTCTGTGTGTCTTTCAGGGCCTTTGCAAAGAAACAACAGCAGCTGAGTGCATTGAAAATCCTGCAGAGGAATTGTGCTGCATATTTAAAGCTGAGGCACTGGCAGTGGTGGAGAGTCTTCACCAAGGTTCCTGATGTTCTGTTCTGTTGCATTCACCCATAAATAAGTGAGTACAGGTTCTCACTTGTTCTTCACAAATCTTTGCAGGTGAAGCCTCTTCTTCAGGTCACTCGTCAGGAGGAAGAACTTCAAGCCAAGGATGAGGAACTCATGAAGGTGAAAGAAAAACAGACTAAAGTGGAGGCAGAACTTGAAGAAATGGAAAGGAAACATCAACAGGTTTGTGTCTAAGATCAGCTTTTGGTATCTAGGATATGATTTATCCTATGGAGCCATCCTGGGAGACCCTGGGGAGCCAAAGCACTGAGAATCAGGCAAGCAGAGCCCTCTCAGTCTCCAGGAACATGGAAGATGCAGCATGAGCTGTTCCTGCAGGGATGTGGCAGCATCATGTTCCCTAGTTCACAGGGGAAGTTCACAGCAGTGTCATTCTGTGCTGGGGGAACAGTTGTGACAGCTACAAATCTGGTGGCCTGTGATGGGGTTACAGTGTAGGTGGAGAAGGGAGAGCCGCTGGTGGTGATGATGATCTACTTGGGCTTGTGCAAAGCACTTGACATGCCCAGCATGACATGCTTGTCTCTGAACTGCTGGAGAGACACGGAACTGATGGATGGACCACCTGTGGGATAAAGAATGGGCTGGATGGTGGCACTCAAAGGGATAATGTCCATGTGGAGCCAGTGATGAGTGCTGTCCTTGCGTTGGGACTGGGACTGGCAAAAGAAGTCATATTTTCATGGCACTGCCCTGCCACTCTGCAGGGATGAGCACAAGGAACATGCCAGGGAATGGGCACTTTCCTCATCTTTTGGTTGCTGGGAGAGCTTGAAAGGTGGAGGAGCTGCAGAGGGATTTGTTCCTTACACCGGGGGGCCAAGCAGGGAATGTTGCTGTAGCCCTCTTGCCCTGGGGGGTCAGCTGGGGTTTCTGGACTGCTCTGGATTGGGATGTTGGCCAGGGAGTCAAGAACTGGAGCAGAACTTGGCCTTTAATTTATTTTGCAGTTTTCACATGTATAAATCTGTCATGAGTGACTTTGAAGTGTCATTTCTGAAGCTTTACTACCCTTTGTGTGTATTTGCAGCTTCTAGAAGAGAAGAACATTCTTGCAGAGCAGCTCCAGGCTGAAACAGAGCTCTTTGCAGAAGCTGAAGAGATGAGGGCTCGCTTGGCTGCCAAAAAACAAGAGCTGGAAGAAATTCTCCATGATTTGGAGTCCAGGGTTGAGGAAGAAGAGGAAAGAAACCAAATATTGCAGAATGAGAAAAAGAAAATGCAGGGTCACATTCAGGTATGGAAGTGGAAGAGGATGCAGACAGGGCAGTTAAGGATGGGGGAGCTCCCTCAGCACCTTCACAGCACGCAGGAATTTGCTGGCAATGGAATAAATGAATTCTGTTCTCTCCCTGTAGTCAGTGTGAGGAGCTTCAGGTGGTCTCCAGACATGGGAGGGTGAGGAAAGGAAGGAAAGTCAGGATTGCCCTGTTGGTATTTAAAGGAGAAATGACCAGACTGACCAGATGTCTCTTATGAGAGAAATGTTCCTTTTTGACTGAAATCCCATGAATAAAATGAGAAACATTCCTCCTTGGACTTTTACAAAACTTAAGACAATGTGATTTCCTCCAAGTTTCTTAGTTGAGTGGTTTTTTTGAAAATCAGATTATTTAAATGCTGCCTTTTGAATAACGGGGTCCCTGAGAAAGGAAGTGCCTGAGAACTTACCTGGCTCTCAAAATAATTGTCATTAATTACAATTTCTTTATTTTATAGTTAGTATTAGGAAGGTGAAAGGCTATTGAAGTGAGTGTGTGTTTCCTAGACAGCACATTTCAGACAGAGCATAAAAAATTCTATGTGTATCACATGGCCCTTAATTTCATTCCCAGATCATGGATACTGTAAATGAATCTAACAAAGCAAGTGTGGTTTTAATGCATGGTAGGGCAAAGTGGCTTTTCAAAATAACTCATCTTTGTCACTAAGTTAAAAAAAATAAGTGTTACCAAGTGGATAAGCTGGGAAATGCATAGATGCAGTTGCCTATCTCCCCAGGACCTGGAGGAGCAGCTGGATGAGGAGGAGGGAGCTCGACAGAAGTTGCAGCTTGAAAAAGTGACAGCTGAGGCCAAGATCAAGAAGATGGAGGAAGAAATCCTACTGCTGGAGGACCAAAATTCCAAATTTTTGAAGGTGAGACCAGTGTGCATGGGGGAGATACTGCACAAAGGTCGTAGCAGTGCCAAGTGCCAGCTCTCAGTTAAGCCTGCTCTTCCTTTATCTATAGAAGATGTACCTGAAGGCTTGGGGCATATGGGACACTGGCAGTTCTTTTGAACACACACACCAAAGGGAAGTGTTTGGCAGGCACTCTTTCCAGTTTCATGCTTCTTCCAAATCTAAGAGCTGGAAACTGTTTGGGATACCTCCTGTTGTTCCTTGCAAACAGGTTTCCAAATGCTTTCCCATGTGTTAAACTCCAAGTCTCTCTTGGAAAACAAATGTTCATATTTCTAAACAATTCCAGTTAATCCTTAATATTGATCTTCACTTGCAATGAAACCTGTGTTCTCTCTGCTGTAAGAGACCTCTCTCTGGCTTAGGGGCTGCTCAGGTTGTGTTTTACAAGTTATTCTTCCTCCCAACCAGGAGAAGAAGCTGATGGAGGATCGAATTGCTGAATGTTCTTCTCAGCTGGCTGAAGAAGAAGAAAAGGCCAAAAACTTGGCCAAACTCAAGAACAAGCAGGAGATGATGATCACTGATTTGGAAGGTTGGTTCTGTGAGCAGCCTGGCCATCCTGCCAGGGGGAAATGGATCCCTTGGAACAGTGTTTGCAGTGTCTGCTCCACTCTGGGAAGTGTCATCTTACATGTAGATACTTCATATCTGTTATTTTAAGCTAATTCTTGAAGGAAATTTATGCTGCTTGCAAGGCATGTTGTATCTGTCTGCTCAGTCTTTCTCTTGGTGAACTTGTCAGGTTTTCATTTTTGAGAATTCCTGTTATTTAGGGACACAATTGGAGACGCCAGTTGTTGCCTGCACCCCTTGGCACAAGGCACAACATCCTGGCTCTTGGGAAGGGGTTCTGCATCACAGCAATGGATTTCTGCAAGGAGGGCAGCAGGATTCACGTGGCTTCCCATATTTATTCTTATGGAATAAGAAAATCTCAGTTGTTGTGCTTTTCTTAATTCTTTATCTGCATTAGATTAATGTACAGTATTTGTTTTATCGTGCTTCATTTTTATTGAGCACCGTGGAATAGTGGAAGCTGTCCCTGCCCATGGCAGAGCCTTGGAACAAGATGGATTTTAAGGTCCCTTCCAACCCAAACCATTCCAGGATTCTGTCTAAAATGGTTCTATTTCTTTAGACCTTTATTTCTGATTATTTTGCTTCTGTTATCACAGGCTAAACCTGCCCCATATATAACCTTTCTTCATTTTATGCTTTTTTTTATATTACTAATTGTAAAAGATATTTTGCAACATTAATGAGCTGCCAAGTCAAAGTTGCAAAATATAAGGCAAAGTTGCTCTCTCTGCCCTAATTTGGAAATAGTTTTTGCACTTTGTGTATTGTGGCCTGTCTTGTTACATATTTTAAAGCTGATGTGCTTATGGAAGAATATCAAAGCCTTATCTGTATAGGAAAGTATTGAACTAATAGGGGTAATAAGTGATTGATATACCTTGTCGTTAACAGTTGCATTCAGAGACCTTAAGATGTGTCTAAGGAAGCTTTACTCACTGGAAAATAATGCTGAAGTAGCTGTGTGCTTAAATCAGGACTAGGGACTTGACAGATGTGTTTGGTTCCAGTACCATTCCAAGACTGACGAGCTTAGAAATGGAAAATAAAGCTTAAATATAAGGCATGCAATTTCTTGGCTAGTGAAGCACAGTAAAATGATATTTACACTTGGAGGTGGTTCAAGAAGCCATTAAGGTCTCTCTGCTGGAGTCTTGGCACTGCTAGGCACTGATATTTGGGGAAAAAATAACTCAGTTTGCTAGGAACTTTCTAAATTACAAAATTGGGTTTCATGACACTGCTCCAACTGTCACTGAGCAGGGACATCATGTGAAAACACAAGGAAAGGTGCTCTTCTTTTGAACTGAGAGACTGTTTAGAGAAAACCAGTGTTACTTTAGGTTGCCTGGAAAATTCCAAATAGCCCTGGGTGGCTGTAAGAGGTGATTGTTGACATGTGGAAGATCCTGATCCAGTAGCAGGCTTGGAAAGGATGTGAGAGAAACCTCTGTCCCCAGACAAGTGCAGTAACTCCAGTTCATGCCAGTGCACTTAGAACTGTGTTAATGCCCTGCTAAGCAAAGCCTTCCTGGCACCTGAATCTGTTCCATCCCTGCTCATTGGGTAACTGTGACCAGTTCAGCCAGGAACTGCCTTCACCACACTCCAGGCAGGTCAGCTACACGTGCTGGATTGCTGTGGCACTCAGGGTGTCACAAGGAATTTCTTAGGGCAGGAGGATCTTGACTGCACAAGTGAATGACTGGGAGGAAGCTCCCAGGGTTGCAGTCTTGCCAAATATCCAGGGGATGTGAGTTAGAGGCACAGACACTTGCAAAAACAGTTGGTGCAAGTTTCCTCTAAGCTATACTATTTTCCAGTAGACCTTTTGGAGTCTGGCCTAGCCCTTCCAAAACCATGCAAGCCATCATTTATTTTCCAGTCCATAGTTCATCTTCACTTTTGAATGTTGATGTCTGTGATTATGTGGCCTGACAGCTCAAGCTGCTCTGTTAGATCCTACTCCTTATTTTCTGCTAAAGATGAGCTTGTGTTTCTGTTCGTGTGTCTCAAACTTTTTTCTCCAGGCACAGACTTTTCCCTGGCTTTCAAACCATACAGTTCCCCTTTGCTATTTCATTTTTCTCAGCCTGGACAAAGAATTGAGACAGCATAAATTAAACCTCCCACCCTTCCTGCCACACACCATGGTCCTGAGGTGGCAAGGGAAAAAAATGACATGTGAATATAATTCTTTGCTTCCTTAGAGCGCTTAAAAAAGGAGGAGAAGACCCGCCAGGAATTAGAAAAAGCTAAAAGGAAACTTGATGGGGAAACAACAGACCTGCAGGACCAAATAGCTGAGCTGCAAGCCCAGATTGAGGAGCTGAAGATCCAGCTGGCCAAGAAGGAGGAGGAGCTGCAGGCTGCTCTGGCCAGGTCAGGGAGGGAGAAAACTGCATTGGCTGCTGTTGGAGCTGGGGATGTTGGAGCAGAAACTGGTTCTTGTGTATGCTGGAGCATCTCTGTGTGTGTGGACATGGCAAAGTGAGGGAGTTCAGTGTTCTCTCAGCATCCTTGCTCTGCAAAGCTAAAAGTAAAATAAGAGATGTTTCAGCAGAATGAAATAGTATTTGGAAGCTTTTTAGTCTCCCAGATGCAGCCTCAGGAGGGAAAAACATGTAGTTCTTATTGGGCCTTTGTGTGTCTGTCAGTGCTTGGGCAGGACAGGTTTTGTCTGGGTTTGTGGGGGGCTCTGCAGTCACATTGAGCCAAACATCTCTTCTTTAAGCAAGCAGTTTTGTGGGAAGAGAAAATTGTACAGATGGATGTTTTTGGGACAGTGTTGAGATCTACAAAATTGAAATACTTGAATGTAAACTAAAGCTTGATCATTCTAATAGAGCACCTGCAGGACTGTGCTTGTGAGGGTTTTGAGAATAGCAGTGGGGTTTCTCTGTGACATGTGTTATCTGCCCCTGGAAGTGTCCAAGGCCAGGTTGAACAGGGCTTGGAGCAGCCTGGGATAGTGGGAGGTGTCCCTGCCCTGGAGAAGGGAGTGGGAATTAGATGAGCTTTAAGGTCCCTTCCAACCAAACGCATTCTGTGATTTTATATTTTAGATGGAAAAGCTCAGATCTCATTTTTGCAGCTAATTTAAAGAGACTGTTATGAGAGCAGATGAAGTGTCATTAATTGCTGTGTCTGTTCAACAGAGGTGATGAAGAAGCAGTTCAGAAGAACAATGCCCTGAAAGTGATCAGGGAGTTGCAGGCTCAGATTGCAGAGCTGCAGGAGGACCTGGAGTCTGAGAAGGCATCACGTAACAAGGCAGAAAAGCAGAAGAGAGATTTAAGTGAAGAGCTGGAGGCTTTGAAAACTGAACTGGAAGATACTTTGGATACCACTGCAGCACAGCAGGAGCTGAGGTAGGAGCACATGCTTGTGTAAGAAGGCACCACTGAAATTCATCTGGAGTTTACAAAAGGCTGAAATGCTGATTTTTTTGATAACCCTTCGTGCATCCTCCAGGACAAAACGTGAGCAAGAGGTGGCTGAGCTGAAGAAAGCAATTGAAGAGGAAACCAAAAACCATGAAGCACAGATCCAGGAAATCAGGCAGAGGCATGCTACTGCCCTGGAAGAGCTCTCTGAGCAGCTGGAACAGGCCAAAAGGGTGAGAAGAAAACAAATTTTCTGCTTCAGGACCTCTTATAAGCACCACAGGTGGTGCGATCCCTTCCATAACACTGCAGAGCTGAGTTGTCTTCTGAACATGCATGATGATTGCAAATGGATGAGATTTATCTTTATAATTTAGTATTGCAATTGCTGTCAGACAGCCTTGGCTCACATGGCTCCTACTCATGTAGCTTGAATGTCTTGCTCAGAAGTAAAATTATTGCAACTCTGCCAAAAATAGAAGTGTTTAGCTTGTGAAATTGTACTTTGGGGTGCTCACAAATGTATGTGGACAGTTCATGTCCTGTAATAATATTTTTTATGTTAGGAATACTTCACTAGCTTCCTTGCTATTTTAAACTAAGTGAGAAATGTAGTGGTTAAGCTGTGATTTTCACCAGCTTTATTCACCTGAAGATCTCATGCATGATTTCTGCTCCTTATCCATTAAATATTCTCAATGAGAGCATGAAAAACTGGAAAAATACCTTGCAATCTGAAACAAAGGTCCTGTGATATGATGGTGTCAGTTCTGGTGATACAGTAAGGATGACACTGAAACATCCCTTATGCCAATTACTACTTTTTAAAGGCTTTTTACAAATATCAGTGCAGAGCTGAGAGGTGCTTTGTTCTGCACTTCCAGCCTACTCAAATCAGGGCAGCTTTGGTTCATCTCTTCCCTTTATTCCTGTGAGATGAGCCATGCTGAGCTGGTAAGGGACACATTCCTTCCTTCTCACAGTGCTGCTGCAACACTCCTCCTGCAGCACTGACATCCCAGCTTGGTGTCCTGCTGCCCCTCTTACTTGTGCTGTCTGAGAGCAGAACGACTTGCATTAACTCCTCTTTGCCTCACATACCCAGAATGTTTCCTGGCAGCATTTTAAACACTCCCTGCTTACAATTTGCTGAGCACTTAATTTATCTTTGACCTTGTAAACCTGAATCGCAGAATAATTTCCAGCAGGAAATACCCACCTGTAGCAAAACACTGACTTTCTTTTGTCTTTTCTAGTTCAAAGCAAACCTTGAGAAAAACAAACAAGGCCTGGAGTCTGACAACAAGGAGCTGGCCTGTGAAGTGAAGGTACTGCAGCAGGTGAAGGCAGAGTCTGAGCACAAGAGGAAGAAACTTGATGCTCAGGTGCAAGAGCTGACTGCAAAGGTCACAGAGGGCGAAAGGCTGAGGGTGGAGCTGGCAGAGAAGGCCAACAAGCTGCAGGTAAGAAGGCCTGAAGTGCTGCAAAACAGGCAAGAAGCTGACAGTTGTAACCATGATATGGGAAGTGACCTCAGTCATGGACTTGAGAGACCTTAAAGTCGTGCTGGGCCTCAGGTGGAGAGAGCTGAGAGCCACCCTGTGAGCCCTGAACTGCCTGGGCTGTGGGGGAGCTGCAGTGCCTTTCAGGTCTGTGGCTTCCACCCTCGAGAGCAAATCCTTTAGGAAGCCCTGCACAGTCCAGCTCTGACAGCTCACCTACAAGGGTTTTGCTTGTGGAATGGAGGAGATTGGGCTGAGCCTTTTTATAGATATGAGCAAAAATGTACTGAGGGATGGTGGCTGTGGGTTTGCTTTTGTGCTCTAAAGCTGGGAGCTTGGCAGGTACAGACTGCAAGTGCAGGCCCAGGAAATGGAGAAAACAGGCAAAATGCAGGCATGGCTGACTTCTAAACCACAGCATTGTGTACTTTAGGTAAATCCAGTCAAGTACTTCAGAAAGGGAATGGCCCAGTTCCCTTTGGAGGAAGCTTTTCAGTCTCTCGCTGTATGTCAAAGCAGCATAGCCCAAAATAGCAAGAGTTGGCACCTGGCAGTAACCTTTTCTCTTGGAGTAATGCTTTAAACCCAGCTGCCAGCCTGATAATCCCTGGATTAATGATTTCATGAAATATATGATCCTAGAATTAAAAATAGCATTGAAATCTGAATGCAGGTATCAACATGCTGTGCTAAGTAGTAGAGCTTAATAAGTCTCGTTGTACCCCTTCAGTTCAGGACTGACATTCAACTTGAAGTCTGTAGCCAAACTTCAACATTTTTAGCTCTTATCTGTGTTCTTTGGTTTCTGTTGTTGTCTCGCCATACCTGGAATTTGTTGAGGTTTTGTGTTGTGCAGTTCCAGCTCCCAAGAGGTGTGGGCTTTGAGTCAGTGCACACTCTTACCTTTGCACTTGTTGCCTTGCAGAATGAGCTGGATAATGTCTCCAGTCTCCTGGAGGAAGCAGAGAAGAAAGGCATTAAGTTTGCCAAGGATGCTGCCAGTTTGGAATCTCAGCTTCAGGATACACAGGTGTGTGTTCAGCAAAGCTTGGACCTGCAATGGGGCTTTGTTCCTCAGGGGAGAAAATACATTTCCATTCATGGTTTGGAAGTCCCTTGGATAGAAGCTGTATTTGCTGTCAAGTCCAGTGAAGTATGGTGATGGCTGAGCTGCATGTGGAACCAATTTGTCATTACCTGGTAGCTTTCGATTTCTCCTTCATGTCTAAGTCTCTGTGGGAGATAAGAATCAAATAAATAACCCCCTTTCCAAGTAGAATGTTGAGGTCAATAATATCCTTGGGGTATATGGAAGACATGAGGAACAATGCCCTGTCTTATGCAGGGGAGAAATTCTTACTGTTAAGTTCAAACTGTCAGGTTTTGGTTCTGAATTTAAAAAAAAAGTCAGCTTTCTGCAGGTTATTCATCACCTCTGTATACTCTGTCTTCCCTGTATAAAAGTGACCACTTAACTAGAGAAGTCCCTGAATACTGTTAATCACAGTTGGAGAGGTTTGTGAGGAGCAGGATGGAAGGGAGGGAATGAGATGGGAGTTACACCTTCCATAAGTTTCTGCCATGCCAGGCGTTTCCACTGCACATTACAGCTGCCTTTAAACTGACTTTGTGTTTCAGCAATGCAGAAAAACTTGGAAACATGCTGCCAGTGCAGGATTTATTGCTGGATATTCTTCCCAGGTGGTCTAAAATAGGTGCTCTACATACTGGGGTGAAAAAAGAAAAATACAGTAATTTCAAAGGTGACTTCTGTGCTCACCCCTTTAAAGGAAAATTAGTTTCTAGAACAGACCCTGACATGAATTCCCTGCTCAGAAATATACTTTATAGAGATCTCAGTGTGTCCAGAAGGAATGATCAGTGCTGTTTAGAAACCCCAAATTACAGGTGTCTTCACATCCTTGTACCAAAATCGGTGTGAAACTCTGCACGTGCAGCCCTGGAGGTTCAGCTGCCACCTCCTGGCCACGGTCACCACACTGAGCAGGCTGAACTCTGCCTGGGCCTCTGTTACAGGAGCTGCTCCAGGAGGAAACCCGCCAGAAACTCAACCTTAGCAGCAGGATAAGGCAGCTGGAAGAGGAGAAGAACAACCTGCAAGAGCAACAGGAAGAGGAAGAGGAGGCCAGAAAGAACTTGGAGAAGCAGATGCTGGCCTTGCAGTCACAGGTGAGCTGCTGGAAGTGGCAGGACTTGTTTAGGACCTGCACAGCCCAGGGGAGATGAATTGGGGTCCCACACCTGTAGGAAACACATGCTGTAGCTCACCATGTGCCAGCCCAGCTCTGGGAATAACATTTCCTGTGGTCTTTCTCCATTGCAGTAACAATGAGTACAGTGACATGGCTTTACCCTGCTCCCAGTCTGTGTGTTGCTTTAATAGCATCTTCCCTGGTTTTGCCCTTTGCACCTGGTGCCTTTCTCTCTCTCTTGTGATGCACTGAGGGACATGACTGCCTTTTGTTAAATTTCAGTTGGCCGATGCCAAGAAAAAGGTAGATGATGACTTGGGAACCATTGAAGGCTTGGAGGAAACCAAGAAGAAGCTGTTGAAGGACATGGAGTCCTTAAGCCAGCGCCTGGAGGAGAAGGCCCTGGCTTATGACAAGCTGGAGAAGACCAAGAATCGCTTGCAGCAAGAGCTGGATGACCTGATGGTGGATCTGGATCATCAACGCCAGATTGTGTCCAACCTGGAGAAAAAGCAGAAGAAGTTTGACCAGGTAGTCCAGCTCCCCATCGTCCTGCTCCTTTTCATGGCTTTTAAGTGGCATCTTGTTTTTATTGTTGTTGCATGAATGAAGTGACTACTGTGCTTATTGATAAATCTGTTGTGAGCAGTTGGCCTTTATTAGGAGTGACTTACCACTTCCAGTTTCAGTGAGTTCAACACCATCTTTGAGGCTTGTTGGATTAAGTAATGAGCTCTTCCTATGCAAAAAGGAAATTATATTGGAACAAAACCTTCAGAGGATTATTATAATCCCTTAAGGTAGACTAAGATAGGATCTGAAGACTGAAAGATGGAAATAATATGAAACTTATTTAGTCTTGATTAGTATCTTGCTTTCCTCCTCTCATCCCAGAGGAGCTGTAGCTGTTTTCTTACTCAGATCAAGACTGAGAGACCAGACAGCTTCTGGAGGCCAGTTAAACTTAGAGCATTAACCATTCATTGAGTGAAACACCTAGACAGGAAGGACCTGGTTGCAGAGCTTAGGAGATGGATTAATTGTTTCTTCTGTTCAGATGCTGGCAGAAGAAAAGAACATTTCTGCCAGATACGCAGAGGAAAGAGATCGTGCTGAGGCTGAAGCCAGGGAGAAGGAAACTAAAGCACTGTCTCTGGCTCGGGCCTTGGAGGAAGCCCTGGAAGCCAAGGAGGAGTTTGAGAGACAGAACAAGCAGCTGCGTGCAGACATGGAAGATTTAATGAGCTCCAAAGATGATGTGGGCAAAAATGTAAGTATGTTTCCACACCCTGTTTTGTTATAAACTGCACACTGGGAATCACATGGGAAAAATTCCCAGCTGGGGAAGTGGATGTGACACAAGAATGGGAATTTTGAAGGTGATTTATGACCGGAAATGCTGGAGGAATTAATGCTTAGAGTAGGGGTGAGCCTTATTGACATTGGACGTCTTCAAAGGTTGTATTCTCACCCTCTGCGTGCAGGATTCCAGATAACAGATACACTGGATAGGTGGATGTGGCACTGTGGTCAGATGTTGCTGCTGTCATAGATGGGGAGCAGCCACATTCACATTTTCATAGTGGGGGATGTATTTTTTTATACATAAATTGGGGATAATGAGGATTTCTGTTACCTTTGGTCAAGCTGAGTTCCAGCACATGGCTGAATCAAAGGCAGAACAGAACTGTGACCCTTCCGTGTCTTCCCTCCTCCCAGCACGAGATTTACACTTCTGTGAGGCCTGTGAATGTGGGTAGGGGAGTGAGTGTGCAGAGACAGCTCTGGGTGTGAGGAAGGCCCAGCTGCTCCCCAGGCACCCTTCAGTGCTCCCCTTGCCTGAGCCAGGTGCAGGTGGCTCAGCTGGGGCTCCTGCTCCCCCAGCCTCATCAGTTGTGCACAGCAAGCCTGGCCACTGCCCACAGTGGCACCTGCACTGGATTTAAGGGCTTGCCTGGCTTGGTTTTTCTTCCCTCCTCTTTTTCTGTGGCACCACAGAGTTCACCTGCATGGGTGTTTCTTGGGTCCTTCAGTGCAGGCTTAGAGATGCTGCTCTGCCTTGGCAGGTTTCTTGCCCAGCTCAGAGCATCACAAAAGATGCTGCACTGGGTTCAGTGACCTGTCCTGCTGTTAGAAATTGAGGTACCTCAAGGAGAGGGTTTGACCAATGTTCGTGGCTTAGGTCCATGAGCTGGAGAAGTCAAAGAGAACCTTGGAGCAACAGGTGGAAGAGATGAGGACTCAGCTTGAGGAACTGGAAGATGAACTGCAGGCCACAGAAGATGCCAAGCTGCGTTTGGAGGTGAACATGCAAGCCATGAAAGCCCAGTTTGACAGAGATCTGCAAGCCAGAGATGAACAGAATGAAGAGAAAAAGAGGATGCTGGTGAAACAAGTATGTCTGTTTTCCTGTGCTTTTTAGTGAGAAGGGGGTGAGTCTCTTTTGCCAAAGCTCTGTGCCTTCTGTGCAACCAGAAAATCAGAAGCCTTTTCATAGAGATCCCATCCTTTAGAAATCCCAGGCCTGGATCTTTACAAACCACAGACAAGTTCTTTCTGAGAGTTGGCCACTGTTGGTGTCAGGCTGCTCTGGGGCCTCCAAACCCACTCCCCAAGCAGGCAGAGATTTGGCTGTTGCTGCCTGGGTGTATTTCAAGGACAGGGGAATGTTATTTGCACATTCAGGCCAGTCCTCTGATGTCCAGGAGCAAATCCATGGATGCTGAGATAGACTCAGAAACTGTAATTAAGTGAACAGTTTCCTAAAATAAAATTGGGGCAGAGCTTCAGGTTTGTCAGACTTGAGAATTTGAGTAACACAGAGCAGGTCAGAAGAGACTCGAGAAATTACTTCAGAATTTCATGCTTGTAAGAGAAGATAGTTCTAAATTAACATTGTGCTGAGGAATAAAGCACAAAATATTTCAAGATTTCTCACAAGCCCCCAAAAATACACAATTGCAGAGAATCCCCAATATTGGAGTATCTGTTAACCCTGGAGAGCCTTTGAGGTTCACTGCAGTGCAGAGTTGCTGTTACCTTGCACTGCACAAGAGCTCCTGACCCTGCCCAGGGAGGGAGATTGGCTTCACAACAAAATGTATTCCTTCAGGTTGGTAACCTGAGGCTTTTGTGGCCTAGTTTCATTTTAGCATGGGTTTGGCTCAGTCCACACTCACTTGCTGTTTACACACTCCTTTGTTTTGTTTTGGGGAAAGCTGTTGATGTATAAATGCACAGCTGTTCAGAGGGAATGGTTTAATAGTTTCCTTGAGAAAATTAGATGATTCTACTTATTTTCCATGAGAATTAGTGGCACCTGCCCTGGAGCCACCACTGATGGTGGGTGGGTGTGCTGGGCAAGGGGCTGGAGTGGCAATGCTAAGTTACTGCCTTTGCCTTTCCTTTGGGTCACCTGGGGCTTTGGCCCTGCCATCTGCAGTGCCTTCCATGGCCTTTTCCCCCTGGAGGGTGGTAACCCTGCCCTGGCAAGGCCCTCTGGATTCTCCGGAGGGTTTGGGTTCCTGAGCCTGGTGCTGCCTCTGTGCCAGGTGCGGGAACTGGAGGCGGAGCTGGAGGATGAGCGGAAGCAGCGGGGAATGGCTGTGGCAGCCAAGAAGAAGATGGAGATGGACCTCAAGGACCTGGAGGGGCAGATCGAAGCTGCAAACAAGGCTCGGGATGAGGCCATCAAACAGCTGCGCAAGCTCCAGGTAGGCCCAGCTGACAGGGGAGCTGCGTCCTGTCCTGGGATGGCCTGTCCAGGATGGGGCTTTTCCTTCCCTACAGCTGGAGCTTCGAGGCAAAAGGAGAATCAGAGTCCTCTGACATGTCAAAGGGTGTCTGGCCTGGACTTCTCCCCTGCTCTAAACTCCTCTTTTCCTTTTATGGAGTCACAGAATGGTTTGGGTTGGAATGGACCTTAAAAATTATGTTGTTCCACCCCCATTTCATGGGCAAGGACACTTCCCACATCCCTGGAAGTGTCCAAGGCCAGGTTGGACCGGGCTTGGAGCAACCTGGTCTGGTGGAAGGTGTCCCTGTCCATGACAAGGGGTGGGACTGGCTGGGCTTTTGGGTCCCTTCCAGGCCAGGCTGTTCTAAAATTCCACTCCGATTCTGTAAAATGATGGGAAGTCTTAGAATGTGTTATTTCCAGCAAGGAACTGAGGGATGGGAAAATGAGAAAATAAAGTTCTTCTGTGAACATGAGAACTGAAATGAAGCCACTTTGGGAGGAAAGTCTTATCTCTTGGAGGCTGAAATACCTCAGAGCTGCTAACAGATGTTGTGAGTGGCTTTTCCTTACCCTGCTCTCCACCTGCAGGCTCAGATGAAGGACTACCAGCGGGAGCTGGAGGAGGCCCGTGCATCCAGGGATGAGATCTTTGCCCAGTCCAAAGAGAGTGAAAAGAAGCTCAAAGGTCTAGAAGCAGAAATACTCCAGCTGCAAGAGGTGAGATTGAATTCCAGGAGATTTTTCTTGCTAGATCTGAGTAGAAAAGGTAGCATTCAATCTAGTGAGTTGAACAGAGAAATGGGAGAACTCTCTTGTTCCCCCTGCTCTAAGTCATCAGGGAAGACCTTACAGCTTTGTAGGAATCATTTTGGGAGACTAGACTGAATTTCTCAGTTTGGGTAGCAGGAAAACTTTCCTACTGCTTAAACACTTTTGAGGCTTCTCCACAATTTGCCAGGTAGATTGAGAGTCTCTGAAAGGTGCAGTGTACATTGTCAGGACTAAAATTGATTATTTGAAATTAAAATTTGTTGTTGGAACTATATAAACCCCTAAAATTCTCTCTAGTACCTCAGTGAACCATTTGAGTGTGTGGAGCTTTATCCCTCTGCTCTCCTCATCCTTGTCTCTCACAGCCCTGTTTGCCCTTCTGATTGGCAATTTCTGCAAGAGCTCCAGGTCTTGTTACACCTCTGTGATGTCCCATTTCCCTCCCTGGGCTGCCACAAGCTCAGACATCAGCAGAATTGCCTTGTGCCCCTCTTTTGCCTGAATCAGCTGCAGACCAAAGCTTGAAGAGGTGCCCAGACTCACTACCCTTCACTGGAGTCTCTTTGAGATACCCCCCTATTCACTGACTGGAGCTCCTCCAGGTGGGCTTTGTGGGCCTCAGGCAATCAGTCAGGCATTCAGTTGTCCTTCTTAGCAAGTGCTTGGGTGTTTCTGCCACTTGATACAAATTTATAATGTGACATTCAGTGCTGTTTATGCTGCTGTGATTAAACTTTTTAGTTTTTACTCTTCCCTTGTACTCATGCTGTGCTCTGTAAGGGCTTAAACCATTTGTTAATTTAGTGCCCACTTTACACTCGATTTGTCTATTAGAGCATGTGGCAGGGTGGTTTCTCCTGCTGCTGAGGGCTTGAATATTATTGATCTTCACACATTTTTTGTCTTTGCTTTGTGTGGGGAATATTTCAGGGATGGGGAGAAGTAACTCCACTGCAGTCAGGGGCTTGGAATGTCAACTTGGAGTGTCCTGCTGACTTCCACAGCTGCTGCTTCTGCTTATCCATTGAAAGCCCTCAGGGACATCCCACTTCACAGCATCTCCTGGAAGTTATTAGAAGGCTGAGTGGTTTGCAGAAAGTTTGAGATTCCTAAGGCTGTAATGGATCTTTCCCTAACCCTTCCCAGGAGTTTGCTGCATCTGAGAGAGCCCGTCGGCACGCAGAGCAGGAGCGGGATGAGCTGGCAGATGAGATTGCCAACAGTGCTTCAGGAAAGTGAGTCAGCAGCTGGGCCACTGTGGGCACAGCAGCCCAAGTTCTGGGGTTCCTACCAAATCCTGCATTGCCAGGCTGCATGATAAAAACTCCATGTCACAGGGGGTTGCTGGCACAGCTGCTTCTCTTGACAATTTGTAGTGTTTGAAGTATCAGAAGTGAAGGGAACTTTCACAGCAGCCTCCAGCTTCTTCAGCAGGGACAACACTGCTCTCTGTGACCAGGGACAGCACCCAGGGAATGGCTGGAGTTGGGTCAGGGCAGGCTTAGGGTGGATCTCAGCAAAAGGTTCTTCCCCCAGAGGGTGGTGGGCACTGAACAGGCTCCCCAGGGCAGTGGGCACAGCCCCAAGGCTGCCAGAGCTCCAGGAGGGTTTGGATGATGCTTTGAGGCACAGGGAGTGACTCTTGGGGATGGGCCTGTGCAGGGCTGAGGGTCAGACTAGCTGCTCCCTGTGGGTCCCTCCAGCTGAGGAGATTGTCTGACTGCCCTTGGCTCTGCCCCCTGCTGACCCACATCCCTGTGTAGGTCAGCACTGCTGGACGAGAAGCGCCGGCTGGAGGCCCGGATTGCTCAGCTGGAGGAGGAGCTGGAGGAGGAGCAGAGCAACATGGAGCTGCTCAACGAGCGCTTCCGCAAGACCACGCTGCAGGTGCTGGTCCTGGTGGCAGTGTGTTTGGGGCAGGGCAGGGCAGGCTCTGCGGGGTGCTGAGTGTCCCTCTGTTCCCCCCGAAGGTGGACACGCTCAACTCTGAGCTGGCCGGGGAGCGGAGCGCGGCCCAGAAGAGCGAGAATGCCCGGCAGCAGCTGGAGAGGCAGAACAAGGAGCTGAAGGCCAAGCTGCAGGAACTGGAGGGCTCTGTGAAGTCCAAATTCAAGGCTACAATTTCCACCCTAGAAGCCAAGATCGCACAGCTCGAAGAACAGCTGGAGCAGGAAGCCAAGTAAGGGATATAATCTGGTTGCCCATGTCAATTGAATGTGTCAATCTTCCCTGGCTGAGGTGGGAACTCGGAGCACAGGCTTGTTGTCTGCAAACTGCTGCTCAGGGCACACACCTTAACAGGGCAGCTGGGAAGTAACTGGGCTTCAAAGGTTCAGAATCCATTGCTTCCTAAGAGCTGAATGAACTCTGCAGCATGTCGGCTGATGTCCCAGGAGCCACAAGGTGCTGCAGAAGTTTCTTGAGCCAAGATGAAATGTCCCCTTGAGACCCCCAGTCTCTTGGGTAGAGGAACAGCTTAGGTGGGACAGTTTGAGTTGAGATGAATCCTGTGCTCTCCAGAAGTCTTTCTGAAGGGAATTATCCATCTGTCCTTGCAATTCTGGTTCCCAAAATTTATTTTTTAGCAGGTTCCTCCCTGAATCTGCAGGTGGGGGTTGTCCTGCCACCACCTGTGTTCCTTCTGTGCTTTAGGCTCTGCAGCAGGACCATGTCACTGGTTAGGAACAGCTTTAAACCCGCTCTGTCCAATCTCCTTGTGAAGGCACCTCTTTCCAGCCTGCCCCATGCTCACATCTCCCAGAGATGTGGCTCTGTGCTCTGATAGCTGCAGGACTAATGGGCACAAACTGACAGGGGAAATTGAGGGGGGATATTTGGAAGAAACTTCTTGACAGTGACAATGGCACAGGCTGCCTGGGGAGGTTGTGGGTGCTCCAACACTGGCAGGTCTTGAGCAACCTGGTGTAGTGGAAGGTGTCCCTGCCCATGGCTAAATGATCCGTAGGGTCCATTCTATCTCCTTAATGTTGTGTGGTTCTGTGATCCCAGTGTGTGTCCCACTGCTCGTACCTGTTCCACAGTGAGGGCCTTCAGCGGGGACAGGCCTGCTGTTCCCAGCCTTCAAGTCCTGGGACAAACAATGGCTTTTGGCTGTTGCAGGGAAAGAGCAGCTGCCAATAAGCTGGTGCGTCGCACGGAGAAGAAGCTGAAGGAGGTGTTCATGCAGGTGGAGGACGAGCGTCGCCACGCAGACCAGTACAAGGAGCAGGTGGGGGCTGCATGAGACCCCAGGGCTCATGGAGAAGAAGTGTAATGGCAATAGCTGAGGTCACCTCCTGTAGTGACTGAGGAACTCTCAAGCAGTCAGCACCTCCCAGGCTGTTCTCTGGTGGGATGGGTCATGACCCATCATGGTCTCCCACGCCCGGGAATTCTGTATTTCCAGGGGTCCAACTGGGGTGGGTGGGGGGAACAGGAGCCTGGGGTGTGTGGTGTGACCCTGAGTGCCTGGCTTTGTGTTTCAGATGGAAAAGGCCAACGCCAGGATGAAGCAGCTCAAGAGGCAGCTGGAGGAGGCTGAGGAAGAGGCCACTCGGGCCAACGCGTCACGGCGCAAACTGCAGCGGGAGCTGGACGATGCCACGGAGGCCAACGAGGGGCTGAGCAGGGAGGTCAGCACCCTGAAAAACAGGCTCAGGTGAGTGCACCACAGATCCATCCAAGCCCCTGGGATGGTGCATCATCCTGGGGGAGCACCCAGCTCCTCATCTCAAGGAATGGCTCAAACTGGAGCCTGCTGGGAACTGGTGATGATAATAAGGAAGATGTTCCTGACAGCTCTTGAGCTCCAGCTCTTTGGAGTTTCTGTTGGCAGGTTCCCTGGGCCTCTGTAGGTATATGTGACACGGGAGGTGGCTCAGTTGTGCTTTTCTGGTGACTGGTACTGATCCCTCTTTGCTAAGCTGCACTGATGGGAGTGTTGCAGCAGTTCATGTGAGACCAGGGCTGTGGGGTCCCTGTCTGTGCCAGGGACAGGAGGGGCAGAGGGGCTGAGCTGCTGGGCCTGGCCAGGGGTGCAGGGCTGAGCAGCTGTTGGAAGTTTTTAGAGAGCCCACTCTCTTCATTGCTTGCCTGTGCTTGGTGCTCCTGCAGACACAGCTTTTTAATGACTTCGTTAAGGTGATGGTATAAACCAGGTAGGAATGCCAGAGGTATTGGAGTACAGTTTGTTCCTTGGGCAGGGGGAGGAATTGGAGACTGTGTGGAAAATTTTCCCCTGGGTGACCTGGTGCTGAGCTGCCACATCCCTGTGTGGCTGAGCAGGGAGGGCTGCCAGGGTGACCTCACCATGGCCTTTAAGTATCAGGAATGAAGGGAACCCTCACAGCAGCCTCCAGCTTCCTGAAGGGGCTTCAGGAGAGCCTGGAGAGGGACTCTGGACAAGGGCCTGGAGTGACAGGACAAGGGGGAATGGCTTCCCACTGCCACAGGGCAGGGTGAGGTGGGTTATTGGGAAGGAATCGTTCCCTGTGAGGGCGGGCAGGCCCTGGCACCCTCTCAGGGTGCCCAGAGAAGCTGTGGCTGCACCAGCCCTGGGAATGTCCAAGACCAGGTTGGACGGGGCTTGGAGCCACCCGGTCTGGTGGAACAGGATCATCTGTGAGGTCCCTCCCAACCCACCCGTTCCGGGCTGACTGTGGCCGTGGGAAGGCAGGACCCCTGAGCAATCCATATGTGCTGCTGCTTTGCAGGAGGGGGGGGCCCATCACCTTCTCCTCGAGCCGCTCGGGCCGGCGGCAGCTGCACATCGAGGGGGCGTCCCTGGAGCTGTCGGACGACGACGCCGAGAGCAAAGGCAGCGACGTGAACGAAGCGCCCGCGGCCCCGGCCGAGTAGAGCCCTCCCCGCTTGCATGCAGAGCCCTGCCCAGCCCGGCGGGAGCACCGCCCTGCCCACCGACTGCCTTGTGGCCCCAACTCTGCCTTATGACCCGTCGGCATGTGCTACAAGGCTCCTTATCATAGGTCAACCATGTCTTAAGGCTCTCCAGCCTCACCATACTGTACCCTGCTTCAGATATAGGTACAACTGCTTTTTTTATATATAGTGAACCACTGGGATCGTCTCTGTTCGGTGCATCTCCTTTCCAGATAACTCATTGTAAAGCCATTTTTTAAAGCATCATGTGAAGGATGAAACTTTTTTTTATCGACGCAGAACCGTCATTCCCAGCGGGTGGGTGGCCGGGACAGACCCCTTGCCATGGCTATGCATGCCTTGTGTCCAGCATCCTTCCAGGCTCCCGGGCACGCTGGCCCCTGCCTGGGCTCAGTCTCCTGGATCAGTGAAGACCAAACCGCACCCATAGCTTTCTTTTCTCCCAGTTGTTGTGATCCGCACACGATCTGTGAGTGAACTGTGAAACGGCCTTGGGAAGTGTTAGAGGGAAGTAAGTGTAGGGATGAGTGAGTAGTGTCCATTTTTTACCCTCCAGTCCCATTTGAAGTGTTCTCAGCACCTGCTCCATCTGTTCATGCAGTCCAGGCACAGCGAGTTGGGTCCCCGTCCCCCTGTACAGACCTGTGTGCTCAGAGCCCTCCAGACCCCTGTAGATATCCAGGCTCCTTCAATGTGAACACCAATGGGAATTACACACACAGCACAGGCAAAGCTAATTTATTACTGTGAGGCCGAGCCAGTCCGTCCCCAGCCCGAGGAGCCGAGGTGGCTGCAGGGCAGGAGGCTCTGGGCCCCCCTGGCAGCCTGGGGGGTGCCGGGGCTCCCGGGGGGGTGGATGGATGGATGTTGCCTGCCTACGAGTTAACATGCCAGTGGATGTGAATCCTTTTTTGTTGTTGTTGTTGTTTTTTTATTTTGAGCAGTATTACAGTGAGTAGTTAGCATTCTTTTTGTTTAAATAGCTGAAAACTGACATTACAGAAAGTGCCTTAGACACTACAGTACTAAGACAAGATTACATATATAATTTGCCTATATAACAATGATTTAATGTATTAATTTTGACTGTGCTTCATATCATGTACCTCTCTAGTCCAAGTGGTATTATTGATATTGGTGACAATGAATCAGTGTTAACTAGGAAACTTCCTCTGCCACGTGCTCAAAACCCATGGATTTCCCTTTTTGGTTAAAAGCTTTAACATCTGTCGTGAAGGTTTTCTTGTGTGTGTTTGGATATTTTTAATCAAACTGGCTGTTGACCACCAGGCATCTGACTGCAAATATCTTGTTTTCTTGTATACCCATATTTCTAGACAATGATTTTTGTAAGACAATAAATTTATTCATTATAGATGCGGCCGCCTGCTCTGTTTACTTACTGGAAGAGCTTTCCCGAGGCTGGCATAGACCTTAATAAACGAGATATGACCGGAAGCTGCCTTTTCCCTTCTTCCTGTTTTATTTGCTTGGGTTCTTTTCCTTGTCTTTTGACCTAAATACAGCATCAATGGCTCTTTGAACACCACTGGCAGTGCCCAGCTGGAGCACAAAGGGAGCTCTGAGGCCTCAGCAGGGTCTGGGGGTCCCCGAGTGCAGAAGCTGCTGCAGGGCCAGGCCTAGGGTGGGGGCTCTTGGCTGGGTCTGGAACCAGGGTGGGCCCAGGAGAGGTAAGGAGGGAGGGGGTGGGTTAAAAACATGCTGCACACAAGGACACAGAGCAGAGGGGGCTGTGGGAGCCCCTGCCCAGGGCAGCGGGGAGGGGCCGGGTGGCTGCTGCTCCCACCCTTCCCATGGTACCTGTAGCTCCAGCCTGGCTTGGGGACAAGGACTGGTCCCAGGCACAGCTCCTGCAGCCCGAGTCAGGCCTTGGCTCCCTTTGCTTCAGGTGCCTCCTCCCCTTTGGCCACATGTCCGTGCAGGGTCAGGGCCAGCTGGGGCAGCAGCACCGACCCGGGAAGGGCAGGGGGTGTTGCCCTAGGGCCAGGGCTCCAGTGCTGTGTCCTGGGAGCACCATGTTGCCCTCCGATCCTGGGACAATCCAAGGATGGAGCTGCTCTCCAGGCCCGTGTCCAGCAGGGCCGCAGCTGGGCTGGGCTGGAGCTCCCCGGGAAGGGCCCCGTCCCCGCTCTTCCACAGAGGAAACATCTTCCAGCTGCTCCAAGGAGACAAAAATCCCCAGCTGGCAGCAGGAGCTTCCAGCACTTCCCCAGATGAAATGCTGACCCTGTTCCCTGGGTCAAACTGTGCCCAGGCCATGTTTGGTGCAGCAGCAGCAGCAGCAGAGGCTGATGGGGACAGGAGTCTGCTCAGCCCCACCTCCAGCAGCTGCTCCTCCCCTGTGCCCAAACTGAGCTATGGAGCAACATTTCTAAGGGAAAGGGCACAGGATAACATGGGAGCACCCAGCACCCTATGGGACAAAACAGCCACAGCCACCAGTTCTGCAAAATCCACTGATTCCACATTAAAAGAACTTTATTTTGGAAGATTAGTCTCATTTGTTTTCAATTTTCTGAAACCACACCATGTCTGTGGCAACAGGGTGGAACGGTACATCCTATGGAAACATGCCAGAGAGAGGCTGAATAAATAAAGCTACAAAGCCCAAGTTATGTACAAAGACCTCAGGCAAAGGTATATGTTTACAAATCTATGTACAATAAAACAAATGTAAACAGTCAAATGCAGCAGAGGATGCACAGGGAAGGAAGGACCATACAAACCCTAAGGGCAAAGGGGCACATCCCCCCTCCACTGAGGGGCCAGTGGGTTTTCTTAGTGCTTTCACTAACCCCCCTGGGAGCTGCAGAGCCACTGCCCATGCTGGGACAGCTCTGGAACAGCAACCCAGAAGCCACAGCTCAGCCCTGGCAATGGTTGCTGGGTCAGTCTCCAAATCCACCAGCTCTGAGGCACAAGCACAGAGAAATCGCACAACGTGTTGCTTCCAAGACCCACAGGGTGCCACAGTCACCCCATACAGTCACAGAGCCCTCAGGGGACACTGGACACTCCAGTCTGACACCCGGGGGACAGGATGGGGGGTGAGGGTTGCAGGGCCTGGGGGGCAGCTGGAGAAGGGGCTGCCTAATGCTCTCCTGAAGCTGCTGTGGATGTGTGAGGGAGGGAGGCCAGGGCCGGTGGGGGCAGGAGAGGGGACACCTGAGGGCACAGCACCTGGACACGGAGCCCAAGAGGAACAGCTCAGCCCTGCCAGCTCCCACCAGGGGACTGGGGGAGCTTGTGACGGTCACCTCCCTGTGCTGCCCCCTCCCTTCCCCGCTGTGTGTCCACTGTGGCAGCTGGGATGGGCCTGTCCAGACTCCTGGATCTGCTCACCCAGCCCTCCCTGCTCCAACACAGCCAGCAGTGCCGCTGGGACTGACACAGACCTGGAGCCACCAGTTCCCAGAGTGCCATTGCCCAACCTCCCTCGGGAGGGCAGAGCTGCAGGAGGGGCAGGGAGAGGGCAGCCTGTCTGGGAAGCAGCCGCTGCTCATGTCAAACCTAAGTCAGAGGAGAGAGGAAAGCAAAGGGCCGAGGGCTGGGCAGGGTTAGGGGCCCAGACCGTGGGGCAGAGAACGGCCACTACTGCGACAGAGACAACAAACTGTATTGACAGGACAGGGAGGGCCGTGAGCTCAGGGGCTCCTCTCAGGGTCATGTTCCAGCAGGGTGGGAACGGGGAGGAATTGAGAGCAGTTCTTCTCCTGGTGGGCTGCGGAAAGCAAACACAAGTCCGGGCGCTCCCTGCCGCGGCTCATACGCTCAGGGGCAGCATCCCCGGCGCCGAGGACGGGCGGGAACCTCCCAGACTGGGTGAGCCTTGATCGAAGCCGTTCACTGCCCTGGGAACAAGAGAGACGTGTCAGGAGAGGAGCAGCGCTCGGCTCTTTCCCTCACCAGCGGCTGGAAACTGAGCCCTCTCCTCCCCCTCATTCCCGGCAGCCCAGCTATGACAGGATATGACCCTGCTCCATCTGCTCGTTCCGTGCCCACCCCTGGCCAAGGCTCAGCCCGGAGCAGGGACGTGCTGGCCCAGCCCCATCCTGGGAGGACAAGGGGCCGCTGCCCTGTGCCTTAGCCCCCCGGGGGTCTGTGCAGGGCCAGGCCAGCAGCTCTCAGGCTTTGTTCCCATCATCGGCTCCCTGTCCCTTCCCTGGCACTCGTGTGCCCCTGAGGAAGGTGCCAACCCTGTCCCCATGTCTCTCGGGGCTGGGGACACACACACAGAGCAGTGGCACGGGCCCTGCAAGCGCAGCACAGCAGAGCTGCCTCCGTGCTCCGCTCATCACACCGGGATGCGGGAGAGGCTCCGGTGCCTCCAGCCCCAGGATCCAGGGGCTTCCCCTGCCCCAGGCTGCTGCCGGAGGGCTGGAGAACCGGGGAGGGGGATGGGAAAGCAGCGTGTGGGTCGAACAGCTTTGCCATCTCTGCTCTGTGATAGCTCTGACAGACCTGCACGATCTCCATCCCCTGTGCTCCAGCCCAGCCCTGACACCAGGAACGATTCCGTCAGGAGCGACTCCCTCGGAATCAGCACATCCACCCCTGGCTGTCCTGAACCACCACCCTGCCCTCATGGAGGGGCTGTGGGGGAGCCCTCACACCCCGGCAGGGCAGGGCAGGGCAAGGCAGGTCCTGCCTCCATGTACCAAGTCTGCAGCACCGCCCCAGCTCTGCCCGGGCCACCAGCACCCTGCAGGATGCCAGTGGGATGTGTCCTGGCAGAGCTCTGGTCGTGAAGGGACACTTGAGGAGACAGCCTGGGCTGCGCGGGGGAAAGGGAGCAGGAAAAGCAGTGTGAGGGCTCTGCTGCTGGGGAAAAAGGCATCCTGGGAGTGGGAGTGCCCCAGGCTGCACCTGGAGGGCAGACCCTGCTCGCTGCCACCGCTGCCTCAGGGAACCCCTGGCAGCAGCTCCCTCGGGGAGGGCTCACGGCAGTGTCCCCAGGGCAGGGCAGGGCTGTTTCCCAGAATCACAGACTCGTTTGGGTTGGAAGGGAACTTAAACTATCTCACTCCACTCCCCTGCCATGGGCAGGGACACCTTCCACTAGCCCAGATTGCTCCAAGCCCTGTCCAACCTGGCCTTGGGCCCTTCCAGAGAGATGGGGCAGCCACAGCTTCCCTGGGCAACCTGTGCCAGGGCCTGCCCACCCTCACAGGGAAGAATTCCTTCCCAGTAACCCGCCTCACTCTGCCCTCTGACAGTGGGAAGCCTTTTCCATGCTCCCTTTAGCCCAGCACACCATTCCCCGGCAGCTGATGTTCACTGCTGACCTTGCTCCTCCTGGATCAGGGATGCAGAACCCCTTCCAGCACAGCCAGGAGCTGCTGCCAGTGCAGGGGCACTTCCCAAATCCTTCCAGAGTAGCAGGGGAAGAGCTAAAAGCTCAGTGCTTGCTAGAAGGACACAGGCCCACAGAAACAGCTCATTGCCACACTGCTCTTTTCTCTCTCTGGCTGGAACATCCACACCAGTGTGGCCTGAAGCACATCCCACATCAGGCCAGAGCAGGGAGAAACCCCCTTTCTCACCTACTCCTCATTCAGCTGGAAACTTCAGCTCCCATTCCAGTGTTGCTTTGCTACAATTCAAAGGCAAAGGCCTTCCTGACTGCCCTGAAGAGCTGCTGGACTGCCTGAGGGACAAATGTGTTTCCCTGCTCCTGTCTGGATGAAGGGCATGAAGCCAACCTGATCCCAACATTACTCTGCGAATCAGTCACCAGCTGGAAAACCCTCTGCCAAGTAGGACAGGGAGAAAAAAAAACGCACCACAAAAAACGCACCACCAAATAGTATTAAAATATGGTCCTTTTGGAAAGGGTTGGAGAACAGTGACATTCACTTCTGGAAGTGTTTGGAGTCATGTTAAAGCTCTATGGATTTGCCACATTCCCTGCACTAAATCCACAGCCACTCAGACCTCCTGACATGGCACAGGGGGATGGGCAGCTGGGCAGGACCTCTGGTCCTTTCCAACCCACAGCAGGTGCCACCAGCTCCTTGTTATGCCCCCCAGCCCTGCACAGGGCCAGGCAGGAGAGGTCGTATCCCCCTGGCACATCACTCCCCTCTGCACCAGGCCACTGTCCCCACAGCCCCCTGGCACCCCCATGTCCCTGCCCATCCCCCTCCCTGGCACAATGAATCTGAACCAGAACCCAGCAGCACAAACTGCTCAGATGACGGTGCTTTTGGGCCCAGCTGCCCCCAAACTGGGCTCCCAGCACCCAAGCTGTGCCTGTGGGAAAGAAGTGACACTTCTCCAAGCCCTCAGCTCCTGCACAGGGAGCTTCCACTGCATGGGTGCCCCTTCCACCTCCCTGTGGCTCCCACACAAGCCATGAAGCCACCAGAGGCTCAGCACGGGCCTGCTCACAGAATTCTGGATTGGGTTGGGGTGGAAGGGGCCTTAAGGATCATTCTGTTCAACCCCTGCCATGGGCAGGGACACCTTCCACGAGCCCAGGCTGCCACACAGCCATGACCAGATATCACACAGACATTGCAGGACCCTGCCTCCATCATCTGGGTCACAAGTAATCCTGTGGTGCCCCAGACAAGGAGGGGACTGGGCCAGGGCAACACAGACACGAGTGCTGCAAGCACTGAATATCCCCAGTGTCCCCAGCAGAGCTCACAGCACTGCACAAAGGAGACAGGAGAACCCTTTCTGCTGAAGATGGGAAGGATAAACCCCCCATTTAGAAGCCTTTTGGGGCTTCCCCATTGTTTGCTAATCAAAATATCAAAGCAGGGAGGCAGCTTCCCCCAGGATCAGCTCCTGGAGTCAGCTGCCTGCCCTGGCCATCACATCCTGCCAGCCAAACCTGCTCTCAGTGCAGACACAGAGCTAAAGCAGCAGCTGGGATTTGCTGGGGCACAGGAGAAGGCACCAAAGGGCAGCAGCAGCTGGGGGATGCTGAAAGCTGGCACCAGGGCTGAGCTTAAGGAGGTCTTACCCAGCTTTGGATTTCTGGTGGCAACATGAAAACACACACAAAAAAAGGGGAAAGAAATCAGCATTACTGCAGTGAGAAGTGAAATTAAAGGAAAACAAAATACCTTAAACCAGAGCGACTGCTAAAAATAACCAGTAAAATGTCCTGCCTAAGCTCCCAGAAGTGAGCTGGGAAGACAACACCTTATGCTCAGTGTCCAAGGCCTCAGGTGGGAGCAGCACAGAGAGCTGCCCATAGGGATTAACCCCAGCCTGGTCACTCTCCCATACCCTGCCCCTCAGAGCCACCCCAGCACACTCTGTGGTGCCCATGCCATGCCCTTGCTCAAGGAACCAGGTTCTGGTGCTCCAAACAGAGCCAGAAGCAGCTGGCACTGTCCCTGCAGTGGTTCCTGATGGATGGTTCTGACTCCTGTCCCTGCAGGGCCAGGAGCTTTGTGCCCATTCCCATCCCTCCCTCTGCTGTGATTGCTGCAAGAGACTTTGACTCACTAAACTGTATTTCAAACTATATTTTGTACTTGGCACCTCATTTCTGAGACTCTCTCAACTCTAAGTATCCAACAAAACCTAGGCAGAAGATTCTTCTGTATCTGAACAGCCTGGCCTGAAGGGTAAATGGAGCTGGTCAAAGCACGCTTGGAGACCAGACCCGCAAGAAAACCAGAGGAAAAGTGAGGCAGGTCAGGGCTGTCACACGCATTACTTCCCCTCCTGAGCAGTAGCAACAGCACCAGGAGGTTGAAGAACATCCAGCAGAGATGTGAGCGCAGGATGAGGATGAGACTGGCAGGAACCTACACTATTTAGCAGCACAGGGAAGCCTCCACACCTTCTCCAGAGGCAGGGAAGGGAGACCCTTTGCCACTGCAGGTGGTGCCTGTCAGCCCTGTGTGCAAGACCCCCAACCCCAAAGCCCCTGGACCTGCCCAGCCCACCTGTGCCGGCCCAGGTGCTTCCAGCTGCCATGGCTGGACTGGGCAGGGCTGGTGACAACGAGCAGGGGCACTGCTGCCCCTCCCCACACACTTCAGCCACGCTGCCCTCCCCTGCTCTAGCCCTTGTGGTCCTTCCCTTCAGCCAGGAGCACATCACCCACACACCAACAAGTCAGGAGCCACAGCATGTCAAAGGGAAACCAGGACCAAAGGGCAAACTTGGAAGATTAACTCCATTAAGAGCACACCACTTGCCCTGTATCCCTGCTGTGCTCCAGCAGAACCATGCATGTATTTGAAGTATTAATTAGATCGAGAAAGCAAGCAGCACTCAGGCTTATCTCTGCAACAGGTCACAGCACCAGAGAGGTTTATTTAAAGTAAGGAGAAGAGAGATTAGA
Source organism: Campylorhamphus procurvoides (assembly GCA_013396655.1). Taxonomy (NCBI): domain Eukaryota; kingdom Metazoa; phylum Chordata; class Aves; order Passeriformes; family Dendrocolaptidae; genus Campylorhamphus; species Campylorhamphus procurvoides. The sequence continues at coordinate 633,703 of WBMV01001055.1, read as the reverse complement.
GCCTCAGGCTTTGACCATGGCCTATTAGTGTGTGACACTAAGAACTACCTCGTGCAGTTAGCAGAGTCCCAGCCCTGCCCCAGCCCTGGGTTACAGCACATGCAGCGTATCAGTGTAAATGAATTCATTTACCCATGACCAAGGTGGGGAATATGACCTTCTCACGCCTAGTGGAGAGAAAGGGAAAGTTTATGTACACAAAAAAGACACTCTTGAGCATAACCCTCAATGCAAGAACTGGGGCAAAGCAAAGGTGTTAAAGTAAACCTCACCAAATCCTGCTCTGCACAGCCAAGGGGGCTTCAGCACATTACAGGATTACTCACCTGAGCTACCCACACTTTCCTCTTTTCCAGGAAACCCTTTTACAAGGTGGCCCAAAAGAAGACCCAGATGTCACAACCTGGTGTAGTATGACCATGTGCAGATACACCCACTTGCTTCATTGGACTGCAAGCCTCACATTCAAACTTCAGCTTGTTTTATTAAAACAAAGCCAACTGGTTCAGATTAATAACTAAGAATAAACATCAACTCCAAGGACTCTGGCACTCAAGAGTGCAGGAAGGGGAACAAGGAGTTACTGCCCTGAGGAACAAGCTCCACAAGCTGGCTGTTTCAGTGTCAGGCCTCTGCAGCGCCCATCAGGGCCAGAGTCATTTTGTTCCCCAACTGGACTGACTTTCATAACCAATTAAGAGCAATGACAACAGCAAAAACCCCAAACACCTATCCAAGAACATCCTGAGGTGCTGTTCTGCCATTCCCTGGCATCTGGAGAGAAGCAGTTCCTGAAGGAACAAGTCTGCAGGAAAATGATCTTACACCAGACTCTGGGGAGTTGTAATGAAGTAGGGAAGTCCTGGCTCTCTTTGCCCCAATTCTCCAGCAAAGTTTTGGTGTCTTACAGGCCTCCACTACAGCAACACTGCCCTGTTGCAGCTCCTGCCTCTCACTGACTGCCCAGCTCCACTGACAACATGAGGGGCTTCACAACAGCTGGAGGCTCCTCAAACGTTTTAACCAGCAGAATGGCAGGAGTAGGAAAGTCAACAGAGCTGTAAAAGGATGTGGCCAAGTTACCTTTGTCTCAACCCCACCACTCAACAACCACCTGCTCTTTAGGCAGAGACTGCAGATGGGATCAGATCCACAATCACACATGATTCAGGGTCCAGCTGCAGGGGTAGAGGGGAGAGTGCAGGGCTGGAGAGGGAGGAGGCAAGGGGAGAGGAAAGGGCAGGGCTCACCTCAGAGCTCAGACACTGCCCCACGTGGGCACCACAGGCTGACCACGTTTGGGGACAGCTCAGTCCAGCCTCCAGTGACACAGGTTTTACAGAGCACCACGGAGCCTGCACACAGCAGGCACTGCCAGGGGCACAGATGGGACACCAAGGGGAACAGGACATGGTGTGAGGGACAGCGCCAGGCCACCCACCCTGATGGGGCAGCACAGAGGGGTGCAGAGAACAAGGACAGGACAACAGGGCTGTGCAGGATCTCCACCAACTTGTAGATGAGCCCGCCAGTCATTCCACCCCTTCTGCTACTCACCACCACCCTCCAGCTCTGCTGCAGCTCATTCAGGAGCCTGGCTTTCCAGGCCCTTTTCAGCCACAGGCTGCTCCTACCCCCAGGCAGCCAGCCCAGACAACAAGTATGATGACAATCTGGATAATTAAGAGTGACCCCCACCCGAGAGCGCAATCAGCTTGTTCCTCACACCACTACTCAGTATAGCCACGCTGTCTCCTCAGAGCTGCCATAACCCCTGCCCTGCAGGACCCCTCAGCCTTGCAGCACACACACAACCCAAGAGCCTCATTTGCACACGACAACGACTTCGTTAAGTCTCCAAACTCCTCCTTCCCAAAAGCAGCCAAGACAGCGGCTCTAAGTAATTCTGAAGGCCACTTTCTTCGACCAGCTCCCCTGCTCCCACACAGCAGTGAGAGGCAGGTCCCAGGGGGTGGCTGCAGGAAGCTCAGCTGCCTGCTGTGTGCATGGCTCTCCTCACACTGCTAACACCTCACTTCATTCTCTAAAATAAGTGTAGGATTGAGTATCAGCATTAAACTGCACTGGGTGAGGTTTGACAAGGAATATCAGCACTGCACAGGGAGTATGGATGGTATTTTGCCCAGTGAAACTGCAGGAACACTGTGCTTTTCACCCTCATACCCCACAGGGCGTTGTGGAACTGGGGAAACCCTTCTGTGGAACCACTTCCCAGGATCCCAGAGGAAGCTCTGACCATGGGTAAGTCATGTAGGGGAGTTTTTCCTGTGCAAGCAGTTCCTGGCTCCAGGGCTGACGCAGAGCAGGGAGGCTGTCCCGCCCCAGCAACCAGAATGACACCATCAGTGACACCTCTCTCTTCCCCTGATGGAGAGAGAAGTGAGCACCCAGGGCCCCACCCTCCAAGTGAACAGTGCTGCCTGCACCCAGCTGTTTCAAGGGAATCTCCACACCCCCAGAGCACACCAGTAGCTATGGCAACTCCACCTCTGCTGCCCTGGGGTCCCTCAAAGGGCACACTCATCACTAGCCTATGGTTTGGTATTACAGCCCCTGAGGATCAGGCAGCAGCAGGACAGAGCAGGCACTGCCACCCTGAGACAACCATGTTTGCTTTTCTCCTTGCTTTCCAGAAATCAGCACCATCACCTTCCCAGCACCCTGGAGACTGGCTCCAGGAATTATCTGCCCTAGGGGATTAAAGCTCCAAGGAGCATGCAAAAATGCATCCTGAAATGCAGTCCCCTCCAGGGCAGAGCCCTCTCTCACTCACCCTTTGTCGAAGAAGGAGGTGTGCCCTGGGTGTGGGTACTTGGTGCCGTTGCTGTTCATCACGGCACTGTTGACATTCCCTGAAATGTAGGATTTCCGTGACGCCTGGTCCTTTGCAAAATTTCTGCAAGCAGCTAATTTGGATTCTAAGGCCTGGGAAAGGAGAGCAAAAAATAATGTCAAAACAGTAAGACCACTAAGAGGAAGTATTTTGCTGCTCGAGGCGAGGCTTTGTGCTGACCCCAAGACTGCCATGATCAGAACTCCAGTGTGATCACCTTTGGCAAAAAAAATGGGAACAGAGCTGCCATTTCCTCAGTCACTCAACCACAAAGGAAACACACAGATGCTGATGCAGACTGCCAGAAATTACTCAGCTGCACGAGGGCTCAGATTTTACAGCATATGAACCCTTAAATAATTACCCAAGACAAGGGAGCCAAGTCCCAGGAGAAGTTACCAAAACTTCTGCCTTCTGCAGCTGCACATATGAACCCACAAGCTAATCACTTGTGATTAGCTGCACTGAGAACCTAGAGCAGAATCCTCTCTGGAGAGGGACTGGGTTTTGGAAAGTTGACTCTTTCAGCGAGACAGTACCTCCTGGCATTTCTTTCTTAATCTTGGCCTGCAAAACGAGGTCAGTTTGTAAAGCCCCACTGGCACCTCCAAAGAGAGGTGTCAGGACAAAGCAAGGGCAGCAGCTCCATCAGTCTCTACCTCATCTCTGGTACTGCCAAGCAATCCTGGGGAGATCATTTCCCCCTATATAAAGTGACAGTCTCTGCCTCATCCACTGATTCCTGGAAGGAGGAGGAGCTACACCCTCAAGATTCTCTCTTTCACTATAGAACATCACATGCCCATTCTGCCAGTACCACAGACTGAGGCTTATCCCGAGTGTCCAACTGCTCTGGCAGAAAGTCCTTACTTTTCCCACCCCCCTGTGCATGGAGGCATTCAGACACTTGCAAATGCAGGTACTGGAGACTGCAGTTGATCTCCCCAAAGGTGGGGTTTGGTCCTGTTCCACACAGAAAATATTCCATTAGCATGCTGTCACTGGTAAGTGAGCATCATACAGTCTCCAAAGAATCCATGGGAGCTTACTTAGGGAATATGGACTGTACAGGCAGGCACAGACAATCCCTGTCTCTGGGTCTCACAGCACTTCTCACCTGGCAAGAGCCACTGTGATCTGGGCCATGTGACACCCTGTGTCAGCTGCAGGCAGGGAAGCTGAGGGGAAACTTCCTGCAGGGACAGGGAGTCTGAGGCTTGGGATGAGGCACAGCCAGACCCAGACAGGTCCTGAGTATCCTGTAAGTGTTGCTAACAAGTGCATGAGCTGGAACCATGTGTCAGTGGCCAGCAGCCTGTGAGGGCAGGCTGGAAAGGAAGCATGCTTATTTGGCATTTCCTGTCCTTGCAGAGTAATCACATGGGATTGTGGTTAAGCTCCCTAAATCCCCTGCAGGCTCTTGCTCACAATGATCCCCTTTTAAACATGTCACTCCTAACCCAGAGCTGTCCTGCTGCCCTTTCAAACCCAGGACAGGCTTGCTGGCTTGAAAAGGCAGCAGCAGGGCAGGTTTTCATGTCCAACTTTGCTAAAACAACTGTCTGCACTGGAGTTCCTGCCCAGGTCAGTGTGGTTACACTCACAGGAAAGCCAGCAGAGGCCAGGCACTGAGTGCTTCCACTCAAACACAGCCACTGAGGTTCATTGACCAGCTCTTCAGAGCTCCAAACTCATGTGTCTATCCAGCTGAAAACCCTGAACAACACAGCAATAGATGTTTAAACCACTTCTTTCCTGCTTACAGTGGTAATCTCTTTAAAGGGTCATGCATTTCACTTCCCCATCAACTACAGAGGGGAACATTTGGCTTTCTCCTGATTTATTTTTTCACTTTCTTACCAAAGCTTTCTAGTCTTTTCTCATTTTCATTTTAATTTTCAATGCCTGTGAATACCTCTGCCCAGGACAGGAGATCTCACACGAGGGGACTCTGATGTTAGCTCCTCTCTCAGGTGTCAGAGGGCACCCAGAGAGGGCCAGCTCAGCAGCTCAGCCTCAGAACAGAGGGAGCTGCAGGCCCCAGTGAAGGGAAGCACAAGTAGCTGAGAGTGCCTAACTCTGTACACCCAAACACCTGAGAAACTTTGAACCCCAAATACAAATTTCATCACCCCAAACTGGCATCAGTACCTTAGTATCATGCTTTACCAATCAAAATAATATAAACAATACATTCCCACATACTAAACACTGAATGTGGATGATTTGGAAGGTACAGCAATGGGCCAGGGCTGTGTTGTGACAGAGCACAAGGACAAAAGCCCCAGAGAGAGCCCAGAGCTGGAACAGTCCAGAGCACTCACCCCCACTTTCCGTAGCAGATCTCCCACAATGTTGAGTGCAGATATTCTGGCTGAAGGAGTAAGTGGGCTGGTACCAAAGCCATTTGGTATAGCTGCAAACACAGACACATGTTATTAAATGCTCCACTCCTCCACAGTTCAGGCTTTTTTAACATTTAAATAAATCAACTTCTACACACAGAAAAGGGTAAATCTAAAATCCTGCTGCAAGTACTTGATACAATCACCCCACAGTAACTGCATGATCACCAACCACGGCAAAATGGTAGAGCTTAATCTCTGCCCACTGCCTTCATTCCCATTAGCCCCACATGCAGAGTTCATGCACTCTCCATCTGCAAGGCTACTGACCACAATCCATGTAATCCAGCAGGGCTCCCACTGGAATCTACTCCTTCTCATTTGAAAAATAATGTAGTAATCCCTGTGACTGTCCTGAGCCTTCCAAATGGGGAAGGGACTGGACTGACATCCCACTCATGGAGAAAACAGGACCCCTGAAGTGCCAGTGTGGAAACAGAGCCCAGGGACTGCCCAAACTGCTGCCACCCTCACCCAGCACTGCTCCCCACACCTGAGAAGGAACAGCAGCCTCTGCACTTCTCTGCAGTCTCAAAGATCCTCAGAGCTTTCCTGCAGACACCCACAGCAGAGAGCAAACCCCTGCCCCTCCAAAGCACTATCCAACTTCATTGTCCTTCTTTTTAATGCTATTTTCTCCTACTCCTTAAACGCACCTGATGCTGCACTGGGATTTAAACGTGGGTTTGGGATCCCCTGCACCCACATCCACATTCCCTCTGGAGCAGCTGGTCTGCCATGGTTTGTTGGCAGGCTGAACATCCTGCCAAACAGCTCCTAGGAATGATACCTTTTGGGGAAGGGAAACTATTTTCTGATCCTTTTCCAACGGGTGTGGCTGGCAAGGAGAGAGAAGCCTGGACAGCTGAATCCATCTTCTCACAGTCCAGAGTGGGAGAGCTGGGAGCTGATTTCCGGGTCACCTCTTGCTGCCTTTCCCTCACTGCCAGCTCCTGCCGTAGGTCTGAGGATTGAGAGAAGGAAAAAAACCACAAAAACTCATATTAGAGCCTGATTTCTCTCATAAACACTCTCTGTTCACTTGGGAGGGAGGAAGAGGAGACACTTTGCAGCAATCCTGGATTAACTGGATTGTGACCCCTCAGAGTAGTCACAGTCCAATCCCACCCCTTCCCATTCCAGCTGGGAGCAGGGATGGAGCTAACAGCCCTGCCCAGTGTGGTCCCTGGGATGGTTGCAAGTGACTTTGCCTCAGGAATTTTCCCCATCTGCACTGTGAGCTCCATGGAAAGCGTGGCACAAAAGCTGCAGGTGGACACAAATGCCTGCTGCTGCTGGACTGCACCCAGTTCCTGCTCCAGCAGGGCTCAGGAAAAGCAGGAACGACCTATTCCTGTGCTTCCAATTCCCAGTGTTATCCTTCCAGTTAATAATCCACAGGGTTCCACACCAGCCAAAGACAGTCCAAGGGTTTCATCCAGTTTTTGGTGCCTTGACAAGAGCAGACTGGAGAGGCTGGGTAGTCCAAAGGACAGGGAAAGAGACTGGAGACTGGGAAAGCCAGGTTTTACCCTCACCTTCTGCTCAGACTGCAGCTTATCCTTGCCCTGTCCTTTCACATTTCCACACCTTGTTGCTGCAATGAGAATCCAGCACAGTTCAACAATGGATCTATAAATCCTTAGCAGGGTCTAATGCAAACAAAACTGACAAGGGAAATGTTCCTTTTCGGGCAGAGCAACTGAACTTTCACACACTACTTATTCCTTGCCTTAATCTGCTACAACATGCAAGAGCAAAATTAATTGTACATTACAGCTTTTGGGCTGTCATAAATATTTAGAACCGATTTTAGGTAAAATAGCAGAGCTGAAATGAGAATCTGTTTGGGCTCCCAGAGAGGATTTGAGGCTGTTCCATTAGAAATATCATATTTGAGTTTCACATTATATCAGCTCTTTCAGTGGCTACTGTTCCTGCTTGCTGTCAGGGGGAATAACATGAAGCTTTGCTACACTAACAAATGCTAAAAATTTCCAAATGACTCATCTAAGAAACAAGATGTCTTTTTGGCTGATTATTCCAGCGTTCTAGAAACAGTCCCCTGGGTTTTGCTGCTTTTTCCAATTATTGTTGCCCTAACCTCAAATTACAATACATATATTTCTGCAGAAATATTTACATATTGTAAAACTTTTCATAACATAAAACCTCCCCCTTCATATTTATTACAACCCCCCTGTGCTTCCAATAAAGCTTTCAATTTCTGGGGCACAAACTTGGTGCAAAGAGATTCACAAAGGAGAACAACAACAAAAAATCCCAGCCTGCTCAGGGGAGTTTTCTTACACTCAGGAATTACTTTAGAAAGTTTCACTTGGCAAACAAAGTTGAACACCACTAATCCTAAATGCCATTACTGGCTCTGCACAGGCTTATGGACAGATTCACCTCCACTATCAGAGAAATCAGTTTCCCCCAACCATTAAAAAATGTTTCCCCAGGATCCTCAGTGTGAAACCCATTGAGGAATTCCCAGCTCTTGCTCATATTCCAGCACAGTACCCCAAACATCTCTGATCTCACAGGTCTAAACACAGCTTTTACTGGAATATTTTAAATAAACCAGGCAATTTCCAAGGGGTTTAGAAGGAACACAGGAGAGAGGGTTTTTCAAGCCAATTACTTAATCATTTACCCTATATTTCCCTGTGGTTTCTCTTCCTACACAAGGCATAAAATCACAGCAAATGGAACTTCTGAAGCACATTTCCTCAATTCTATGGTATCTGTGCAACAGAGTATTTTTGTCATCTGTGTTAAAAATCCTAAATTAATCTGGTATTAATTCTGCCCTACAGGAGGAATTTTTTGCCTCTTGGCTACACAGAACATACAAAAACCATCCTGTTAGTAATTCCTAACCCATCCAGTTCAAGTGTGATCATGTGAGGCTTTCTAGAAACATGAGCTTTGGTTGCTACACTCCCCTTTTAGCAAACCAAGACACAGAAGCAAGCAAGCAAACCATACCTCTGGCTTCATCCTTTAATCTCTGCACAGAAACCAGCAGCGACTCCTTGTCATCCAGTTCACTTTCTAAAAATGCATTTCTCTCAATAGCTTGGTTCAGCCTCTGTTCAAAGTCCTCCAAAGAAACTATTGTTGCCCTAGAAACAAAATCCAGAATATTGGGTTCTTCAGCTCAGCCAACATAAAAGTGCATTCAGAAACATAATAGAAGAAGAATGTTAGCAGGGCCTACAGTCACACTGGGCATCTGAAAGCCAAGGAAATGCTGCTTACAAAGGACTAATCAACTACAAAGAAACAGGGGAAAAAGAACAGGACAGCATCTGGCTCCCAGAGATATACCAAAGGTGTGGGAAAGGGCCAGTGCAGTGCAGCCATCCCCCTTTTCTCCAAGCCAGGCTCCAAAGGTGTGCATTTAATGAGTGTCCCAGCTCAGGGCAGAGCTCTGGACAGGCAGAGCAAGGAAAGCAGAGATCTGGGATATTACCTAAGAGCCAGCTCCTTCCAAACTTAGTGTCAGAAGTTAGTCATGAGCCTTGTGGAAACAGGTCCTCAGCCCTCAGATCTTTTTTCCAGATAGCCAGAGGCTCATTCCTGGTCTCCCTGATTCAGCGGCAGAATTCCCACTCAGCAAAAGGGAAGCAGGACCTACTCCCAAAGTGGGTGTTTCCACAGTAGCCTGTTCCAGCTGCTCTGGAAGGGACAGGAGCCTCCTTTGGCCTGCTTTATTTAAAAGCACTATGTAAAGCAAGAGCAGCTGACTTCAAAAGGGCTTTGAGCCACCAGGACCACAAATGTAAGTCATTAGCTGGGGGTACCAGAGGCAGTGGCCTGGTTGGCTCTGGCCCTGCTTGCACAGCTTGTTCCTCATAGGAGCACGAGCCACGCTGTCCCACGGCCTGCCAGGAACCAAGTGATGGAGGTGAGCTCCAAGGGCAACTGCACTGCACAAGCAACCCAAAGCCTTGGGGCTGCCTGGAGATTTTTGAATGTGTGTTATGCTGCCTTTTAAGGAATAATAAAATGATCAATCTGAGTGGCAAAGGAAGGATGTGGTGCCAGCTCTGAGGGTTTGCAGCCTTCACCTCTTTGCACGCTCCAGGTCATCGTTGGCCTGCTCCAGCTCCCTCACATACTTGTGCAGCTGATCTTTGATGGCCCGTGTCTGGCTCAGGTCATCCTCCAACAAGGACACCTGCTTGTAGCTCTGGGCATACTGGTGCTCCAGCTTCTCCTGGAAGGAAGAATTAGGGAGATAAATATCCAACATGCACTGTTCAAGAAGTACAACGGGATAAAGAAAGGATCACAGTCTTTGCGGGCTTCTGATTTGGGATTGCTGGTAATACAGAGCAAAAACTGGAGAGGAGAAGGAACAGGCTGTGAACATGAGAGCTAGACATGGTACAAAATCCCAACCTTCTCTCCAGGACACAGCTGGCTCTCAGGGATGCATCCCTGCATCTGCTCCCTACAGTCTGCACTGACAGCTGCTCCAGAGCCTCACCCACCCAGGAAGCCGAAGAGAAATCTAACTGCACAGCCTCCTCTTTCCCTCTGAGACAAGGCATGTCTGTGAGCAAAAATGAGAGCCACTGGAATCTGTTACAAAACCTTCAGGCCCACAAACTCACTTTTGGAAGAATTCACTGCCAAACACTGCCTCCCCAGCTCTCAGGGCACAGGCAGGGGCTTGTGGAGAAAGTACTGACCTCATAAAACATGTACTGACCTTACAGCTGGGAATGGATACACACAGTAATCCCATAAAAAGCAAGGAGACCTTCTCGGCAAAAAGACTGGTTTGCAAAGAAAGATGGCAAGGCAGTGGACTCAAACACACTTGTGTTGTTCCCTGTTGCTATGCTGATGTTCCCTGTGACCTATAAATCTCCTGCTTGGCACAGCCTCGAAAATTCAGAGCACAAACTCCATGACAAGAGTTTCACGATGTGAACAAGAAAAATTCTGCCAGGAATTTCCCTGCTAAGTCACTGGCCTTATTTGGAGGACATGCCATACTTAAATGTGGATCGTAAACAGGCAATTCCTTTACTTCATTTGGATATTCAGTGACCAAGAACAGAGCAGATGACCTAAAAGGAGATCCAACACATACCCAATGGAAGAACCAACACTATTACAGAGGAGACCTACCTTTAATGTTTCCACTTCATACTTCAGTCTTTGGTTATCTGCTTGCAAATCTCTATTCCTCTGCTCAGCTTGCACTAGCTGTGCCTCCAACTCTGCTTCTAACTCCCTGCTTCCCTCCTGGAATTCGGCCAGCTCTTCACGAGCCTCCTGGAAGCTGTAAGGAGAGGACTGCATCAGTGTGAAAAGCCAGCATGGCCCAAGTTAAACCAAAATCTGCAGCTCTTTGAAAATAAAAAGCTGAAAAAACAGGAAGTTTAAAGCACTTAAGTGTCATCCATAGACTTGTAAGGGGAAAAAGAAAAATGGGGAAATGGAGAAATTCCATTAAGCTTAGCTATTAAAGGAAATTAATTCTCTTACATCAAAACCAGCAGCTACCTCAAATGCCTGTGTGAACTCAAGGCTATTTACAGGATTCATGAGAGCCTGAGAACCACTTTGTACTCCATCAGCTTTCACTTGATAGAGACAATGAATTAAACAAACATTTGACCTGATTTTGGTCAAAAAATGAAGAGAGAACAATACTTCCAGCCTCTCTGCACTACCTGGAAACCTAAAAATCACGAGGAGTCTGGAAGCCAGCACACACGTACCTCAAAGCACTGCCAGTTACTACATACTAGAAGGAGCCACTCAACACACTTTGCTTATTAAATTGCATCTTCACCACAGGTAATAGCTCAGCCCTCAGCAAACAGCAGAGAGAACCAACAAGGCTCTAGGAAACAACACACTGGTGTCTAGACAGCATTTTCTGACACCCAAGAAGAGCTCAGGGTTCTCCACAGGACAGGCTCCTCCACATTCCCAACTGCTCCCTCCAAAATAAACCCCAAACCAAAGAAAATAAGCAACTTCCACCTTGGGCTCTCTGGGCTTGAGAGAGGTTTTAACTGGCTTCAGCTTTATTGCACAGGAGTTACACTGAGTGCACAAAAGGCTTCCCAAAGAAAACAAACTGGAAGCCTCCTCCAATGCCCCCCACTCCAAAAAAAACCCTCAAAAGGAACAGCATTACTCAAGACAACAGCCTCTCTTGCCACTTTTGGCACCCAAAAAGCCCTGTGCCCCCTAGAAGATGCAAACCACTGCAGTACTAGGAGGTATAATACACTTCAGTAAAATGCAGCAGACATCAAATCAGCCACTTTTCATACCAGTAATTCCACTACAACAAGCTGGAGGGAACGGTAATGACATAAGGCAAGCCCAAAGGCACCTTCCTATGATAAAACACCAAGATACTACTTTAGGCAGCACTTTAATTATACAAAGGTGCACATGATCATAAAAGGGCTCTGCTCTTGCTCAAACATGCTCAAAACATAGCCTGGAGTTCCTGGCATGGTGACACTGTGCAAGAAACACTCAGCTCCCACAAAGCTGGGAATTTTAAAGCTGGAAGTTCTTTACAGGGAATTCTCTTTTCAGAGATTCTTTCTACAATATTTATTATAATATACTAATCTTGGTGTGGCCTTGCAGAGAAATAGATTAAACAATGTTCTGGTTGTTAAGAACCAAATCCAGCCTGCAAATCCACAATACCTTTGTTTGTACTTCAAGGAAAGCTCTTTCCAATATGCAGTTTCCTCTTTTGGACTCGAGAAAGTTGGGATTTCTTCACTGTCCATGATCAACACGACCTGCAGGGCACAAACACAGGAACACACTCAGGATAAACACAGACCCCAAAGCCACTCCTAAACCCTGGGCTTCACTGCCACAGCCTTTGCAGCAGCAGCACCAGGACTTGGCACCTGCACACAGGATGTTAATGATCCCTCACAGGAGTCACCCAGCACAGAGACCTGCCCCAACAAGCCATGGAATTTTACCCAGCTTCTGGAAGTGCTCATGCAGCAAGAAGACCAGAAATTTTGGCTGCATTTTGTACCTGCCACCGACACACCAGCTGATGCCACAAACACACCTAGGACCACACAGGTAATACACTAAAATTTACAGCTATCCCAGATTCCACTTTAGGTCATAAAATGCTCTTAGAGATTTTTTCCTCCTGTCACCAACACTGCTATTAGGGCAGCAAGGGCGAGTAGTGAATGAGGATGGACACTGTGGTAACCACTGTCAGTGTGTGTGGGGATCAAAACTCAACTTCTCTTCCTCTGTCAAGTCCTGGCTCAGCCCTGCTTGTGTAAAACATGCACATCACTGAAGTTAGCCACGAGATTTTGCTCCTTCCAATACACACACAAAAGGAAGATCAGCCTCTCATAATGCTCATCTCATGGTCACATCACTCAGGGGAGTTTCCAGCCTAGAGGTGTTCAGAGGAGCAGTTTTCCATGCCAAGGCAGGGATGGTCCTCCCCCTCCATGAGGACCACCTTTCTTAGGCCTCTGGATGCCACTGGCACCCCTGTTTGGCTCTCAGCCAGCACAAAGTGGACCTTTTATCCATTGCTCAGGAATGGAGCAACACACAGTCCAGGGGATGTGGGACATTCAAAGCCACACACCAGGTCCCCGAGCTGATGAAGGAGATGAAGTGATAGCTGTGGCCCTGCAGGACCAGAAGTGCTCAGACCACAGGAGATGCACCATTGCTGAGCCCTCCTCAAGCAATCCCACAACTCTTTTAGGCATCTTTTTTTCTCCTCAAAAAGCCAAGACTTCAATTTTGTCATTAACACCCAGAAACAGAATGAGGTGAAACCAACTTCCTCTGTGCTTAAAGCAGAGGCTGAAAACAACATCAAGCTAATTGATCAGGAATAGCTGACCTAGAAGTCCTGACTTTCACACTCTAATGTGCATCAGTGTCCCCTCTCAGTCAACTCTGTCCCTTCAGGCTAAAATTGTTACACTAATATGTCCTGCATCGCAGTGACCCATATTTTTGACACCTATAAGTGGGACAAAACAATCCCATGCTTTCGTCAGAGGGCAGCCAGGCTGGCACTGAGCACACAGGCAGAATGGGCACATAGCAATCCAGCTGAGACTGCATCTGCCACAACCCAAGGGCCCAAATTTTTCCAGAGGCTGCCAAGCATCTCCAAAGCACCCCAAAACACACACTATGTTTATTTAACTTCACGGCTTTAAAGGGGAAGCAGATTTGTCAGGAACCACATCTCCACACTGCCCACGAGAACTGATGGTGTGCCCTTTCCTGCACTTCCCTGTACTGAGAAATAAAACACACCTGTGGAGCCATTTCAGTAACAAATCCCAATACTGGTTTCTTTGTGAGCACGTGTGTCAGCTGTTACCAAGCTCCATCACACCACAGGGACAAGCCCTGTGCAAAAGCCCGTTCCCCATGCATGTGGAACCCACATATCCCTGCCCAACGTGGTGCAGTTCCATGATGTGTGCATTCAGGTGAGCAGACACCTGGGGCTCAGAACTCCTGGACAGGGATTCCAGCTGCCAGGACGAGACAGAGGTCACCAGCTTGGGCACTGCTGGGTCTGTCCATAGAACTGGTCCAGCACTGACCAAGCCCTTCCCTAAGAGCCTTTGCCCCTTGCCTGCACAGCACTTGTCTCTAAACCCAAACACTCAGGAGGGCCTGGATCAGCAGAGAGCACATTCATCCCCTAATAAATGGGACAAAGCACAACACATGCTGAGCTCCCACAGCTCCAGAGGTGAGCTGAGCTCAGAAAGTAAGCAGTCAAGCCAGCTGTCAGCAAAATGCAGGATGTGGTTAGAAAAAGGCTTGTACAAGGAAGCAGATTACATCATTTCCCAGAAGTGGCTGAGATAAGGTCCAGGACTCCTTCCTGTCTGCTGAGGGCACACCCTTGGACATAAACACCCACGGCTCCCTGCAAGCACAGTAGGCTCTGGAAGGACAAGAAGGCACTCACAAGCACAGGAGGTATTTTTCTCCTCACTCCTTTGTCCAAAGACCCTTTGAGACACCAGAGGGAGGAGATTCAGTCCTGTGGTGGCTCAGGTCCCTCAGCAGGAACTCTTCCTTCACAAACCCACCCAGCAGAAGCAAGCTGACCTTTTCCAAGTTGGTTAAATGGTGATAATTCAGGGTTGCTCCTGCTCCATGTCTCCCATCATGCCTAATGCTATCAGCAGGGATTTGGGATAAACCCTGCATAAACACCTGTTCCAGATGCCAACACCAGCATGCACTGCTGAGCTCCAGCATCCACATCCCACTTTTGGTACACAGTTGAATCACTTTTCTTCCCTTCTGTGCATGAGGAGCAGGAGGAAGAGGTAAGAGCACACAGACACTCTGCAAACACCAGCCTGAGGGCGGGGAGATGCCAAGAGCTTCCAACACTGCCCCTGGCACACCTGTGGCCACAGGCAGACCCCTGGACTCCGCCAAGATTTGCCCATTCCCTCGGGCTTATCTGAGCACAGGGATGTGCCTGCAGGGAGTGACTCACAGGCTTTATCAGAACACTGCCGGGCCATTGTAAACACCTCACGTGTGGGACAGAGGATGCCCACGGAATACCAAGAGTTTAACAAAAACTGCTTTGCCTCAGCCTGCTGACAGTTGTCCCAGCTCCAGGCATTCCAGGAGGAGCTGAGAACCAGCACAGCCAGTCCTTCCTATTCACAGGCTCCTTTGCATACGTGGCACTTGCAGAATCAGGCCTTTGACCAACAACACTGAGGCTTTCAGGACACAGACAAGACAATGCAGCAGCGTCTTCCAGAGAAAATGAGAGCAGACTTCTGCTGCTGCCCACTGGAATTCATTCCAACACAGCTTAGCTATTCACACATTGCCTGGGAAAACACAGCTCCGTGGGCACAGCTCCAGCTCCAAAGAGCTCCCAGACAAGAGCGACGTTCAAGACATGGGGGCTCCTTTCAAGTCCCCCCCTACAAAGTCAGTGGGACAGAGTAACTCTCCACTGGGAAAAGGAAAGAACTTTTCCACACTGAAATCTCTAAAAAAAACCACAATGTGTAGGTTAAGAACTTGCCTAAATCCAGTGGGTTTTGTACAGGACAAATCTGTTTTCCCACATCCAAAAGCATCTTTACACGTGGGGTGTGCAGCATCCTCTGGATATCACAAGAGCCAAAGGCTGCATGCAACATGCAGCAGAAGTAACTAAACTAACACAGACAGCATTTTCCAAGTAACTTAAGGAATGTCGCATTCAAGGCCAAACCAAAATCTCTCGGGAGCCACCTTCCAGCTAAGCCATGAAAACACAAACACAGCTTGAAGTGTAACAGTGTAACCTCAAAAAAGCTTCCCCGGCAATCCATGTGACGGGAGCTGCTGAGAAGGTTTGGAGGAAATCTAAGACCAAAACACTAAGCCTGAAATATAACACCATGTTTCAGCTTCTACCCACCCCTTCCCACAGCGGGAATCTACTCCTCCCTGCTCCCAAAGTCAGCTCAGGCACTGAAACATCACAGGAAGGATGACTGTGAGCACTGCTCACAAGCTGCTGCAATTCACTCTGGGCGTACCTGCAGCATCTCAAGTGGCTGGATAAACCATTCCTCCTAATTTCAATTGCCTCACCCCCTCCCCTTTAAAAGCAGCTTATAAATATTGCCATGGAAAGGGAATGAGTATTATTTAACAAACCACAGTGCTGAACTCCCCCATCCATGCTTTGCTATCCCTTCTCCCCTGAAGGCAATGCAAACATCCACTGACCTTTGGAATTAAACAAGTAACCACCTCTCACAGGATGTGATCAAGAAGTTCTGCCAAGCTCACATGGGGCCTTCAGTTCTCAAGATAACAACTCACTCTGGTTATCACAAAAGTGCCAAGTGCCTGGTTTATGCCACAGTCCCCCCCACCTCTCACCTGTGCTGGCACCGTTCAAAGGTGCCACAGAGAGCAGGAAGGGTTGTCCCCAGCCAGCTCTTCTTCCTCTTCCCCTTTTTTGCCGATTCACAGGTAGAAAAGCAGAAGAATCCTTGTTTCCATCATTCTTCACCTTTTCAAACCATGACAACCAACAGGTAACCCCCAAACCCCTGAAGCTCTTGATTTTTTTCCCCCCAAACCCAATCAAGACTCAAAGCAAACAACCTGAGCCCTCCAGCCAAAACTCAAAAGCAAATGTGCGTTGTCTTTCACTTATTAGAAGATGGAAAACAAACAAACAAACCAAAGCCGTGGATTAGATTTCACCAATCAATTTGTGCTTGTTTTGCTCACTCTGGAACAGGAGCTGGTGGATTTCCATGCATTTTGGATGTCTGCTTGCATCCATCGCTGCACAGAGACTGAGCCTCTGTGAACTCAACCTTCTCCTGCAATACTATTTTTGAACTGAATGTTCTTGAGTGATTCACAACAAATGCCTCCTTGCCTCTTGCAACAGCAGCACAGCTTTCAGGAAAAGAAGAAAGTCACAGAGCACAGAGTCAGCAGAACACGCCTTCTGCTGCAATAATAAATCCTGCATTTCCAATTTTGGACAGCACAGGAGGCAAGAGATAACGAACCTGCTGGAACTTTGTGCCAAGTTCAGAGGAAAAGCCTTCAAGACAACCAAGCCCCATACAGCCAAAGCCTTGTTATCTCGACAGCCTCATTAATCAAATGTAACATGTCTGTTCTGCACCACATGGCCAGAACTCAAACACCTGCTGAATATGTGATATCAAATCATAGAAAAAAACCCCAGGATGAGTGAGCCAGCACTGGGGTGGAAGCCTTAAAACCAGAAGAAACACACTGATGCAAGAAGCCTCTTTTCAAAAATCAACTATCAAAGGGAGCAGAATTTAGTATTAAAAATATATATTAACAAACAAGGTAAGTTTAAGACATTTGACCTGTATTTGTTCCCAATTAACAGCACCAAAATGGCATAAAAAGGAAACCTGAAGAGATTGGTGCTCCTGATGCAGGTTCAGTATGTACAGAGGTGAAGGAAAGGCCCCTGGAGATTTGAGTGTCCCAGAACAGCCTAACCATGAGAACTATTTGCTCCAGCTCCAGACCCAGGAACCCCAGAGAGATGACTCTACACCGAGCAGAAGGGTGTGGAGTAAACAGCAAACGGAGAAGGGAATCCAGGCTGTGAAAAGGGCATGCTTCTTCCTGATTCAGTCTCTGCTCTCTGGCAAACCAGCCCCTGGGAAGGTCTGTGAGACATGCTGAACACCAGGAGCACTGACCCCAAACTCCACAACAGGCTGCAAGTGGAGCTGCCCCATACCTGAACCCCCCTCTGGAGATCACCCACCCAACATGCACCTTCCCCAACTCACAGGTGCCTGATTTCTCTTCAGACCTTGAAGAATCCCAGAACATCCTCCTCAGGAGGAATGAATTTATTCCAGAGCTTATGGCCCACAGACAGGCAGAGCCTGCACCAAATGACAGCACCCTGTGACTCCAGCAATTAACTCCATCACCATGACAACATCTCCTGGGAAGCGGGGGCCAGAGGGTAAGATGCTTCTGGACACTGCAGCATGACCAGTGACCAAGGAATTCCAAGGGAAAAGCACTCAGCAGGGATTTCTGCCAAGAGCAGTGAATTCTGGTCTTTTACATCCTACCAGTGCCAAGGGAGAAGAAAATTGATCAGAAAAATACTCCCCAAAAGACTGTCACAGACCAGCCCCCAGAAGAGAGGGGCTCTGAAGTGAGCATGTAACAACAGGAATGTTAAAAATAAAGCTCTGTGTTGAGAAGGAGAAGGAAGCAGCACAATCTGCTGCTGAGCTGTGCTGGCACAAGAGCCCTCGAGGGACACAGTCACATCAAGAAAAGCCTGCTCTGATGGGCCTGTGTGGCTGTGCCCACAGGTCAGTGCAGCATAGCGCTGGGGTGGGCTGAACACACTCCACAGTTTATCTTGATTGTGTTTGTGGTGTCACAAACATCAAGGACTGCAGACTGCAAAAATACCATTTCCTTCCTTAGTCTGACCTTCTGGGCACCTCAAAACCAACTGTAATAGACAGAAGGAATAAACTGCTTTGCTGCTGTCCTTCCTGGCAGTCTGCTTCCAGCAGTGTCCCCAGAGACAAGATTCCTTGTGGCACCAAGGTCACAGACATCATCAGTCTCGTGCTTTCTCTCCACTTTCGTATCTTCCTTTCCTTCTCCACCAAATGAGGAATTATCTTACATATCTGCAACCTCTAAGGAGTCAGGAAAAGAAAACACCTGAGGGCTTTCCCATGAAGAAGGAGGAAGGCAACTCAGACAGTAACTCAAGCACTTTGTGTCTGAACACTTCACCTCTGGAACTCTCAGTGACATGCAGGATTAAATCTCCACATGTGCAAACCAAAGGGAGAATGCCTGGGCTCTGCCTCCAAGTAAACAAAGTAAATATATAAACACACACCCTAGGCAAAAAGCAGGACACAGGGCAGTGTCCTGGCACTCCCAGGGCAGACCTGGCACTACGAATCCAACATCCACAATACCTGCCCACACCTGCCATATCCTGTGCAGCCACAGATACCTGGCACTACCAACCAGCATGTCTCTGCACTCACACTGCTAACACACCACATTTACCTATAAATACACTCACAGAATCCTCAAGGCTGGAAAAGCCCTGCCAGCTCATCAAGTCCAAGCTGTGCCTGATGCCCACCTTGCCCTCCAGCCCAGAGCACTGAGTGCCACGTCCAGTTATTCCTTGGGCACCTGTAGGGGTGGGGACTCTACCACCTTCTCCCTGGGCAGCCCCTTCCAAAACACATAAAAGCCTCCCAGTGTTTCTTCTGCCCTGGGACAGCTCCTTCCTCTCACAGCTCCTGATACCTCCAACAAAACACTGACCTTGACAAGGCCACCAACTCTCCCTGGTGTCCAGGAATTGCTTCTTGCAAGGGGGGGTGGGAGGGGAGGAAGAAAAAACAAGAAACAAAGGCAGACACACAAAAAAAATTCCCTCCGGTATCGCAGGAACTCTTCCACGGCAGTTTCACATATCTAAGCACCTCTGAGGGCAACAAATGTCACAAGGATACCAAAGTGGCGCCCACCCCATAACCAGTCAGGACAGTTCCAGGGGGCGCAGGCAAAACCTGTGGGTGGCAGGGACAGGGGCTGTGCCGGGGGAGCCCCTCGGGCCAGGGGATGGCCCCCTGTCTGTGCCATTCGGGTCACGCTCGTCACCGGGCTCGGTGTGTGTGAGACACGGCAGGGCTGAGGGGGGCACAACCCGGGGGAACCCGCGCAGAATTACCCAAAAATACCCATCGGAGCCCCCACAATCGCTGAGGCTGGAACAGCCCTCCCGGCCCACCCAGCCCACCCTGTGCCCAATGCCCACCTTGTCCCCAGCCCAGAGCTCCGAGTGCCACGGCCACTCCTGCCCTGGGCACCCCCAGGCTGGGCACTCCGAACCGCCCCTCACGGTGTCTGACCGCCCCTCACTGCAGAAATTCTGCCTCAAACAGACCCCACGCT
>WBMV01001055.1:598371-613508 GCA_013396655.1 Campylorhamphus procurvoides | reverse complement strand
AGCTCTCCCCCATCCCACCGGCCGCCCCCGGCCCGAGGTGGTCCCGCTCTGCTCCCTTTGCCGTGTGGGGATCTCCCCTTCCCCGTCCTCCGCCGCTCTGTCCCCGGTGCCCCTGGAGGGGCGGGCCCCTGCACCCCAAACCTCGGGGCCCCTGGACATCCATCCCTCGGACCCCGGGACGTCCATCCCTCGGGGCTCTGGACATCCATACTCGGGGCGGGCAGCGGAGCGGGCACGGGCGGCTCCTCCTTCCTCCGCATCCCGCGCTCCCCGCACGTCTTGTCTGTCCCAGGGAACTCGCTGTGGGCAGAGACTTTTGGATCCACCCAGGGACCCCCGCTGGCCCCGGGCCAGGCCTAGGGTAGCCGACAGCCCCTGGAACCATCGCTGTCCAACCTGCCATTCTCATTCCTTCCCTTCCCCTCAGTCCCACGCGTGTCCCCGCTGTCCCCGTGCCGCGGGCAGGGCAGAGCAGTGTCCCCGCAGTGTTCGCAGTGGGATGGGCCCTGCCCCGCAGCCGGCCCGCGGTCCCTGGCACTGACCTGATACTGCAGCTTGGTTTGCGTGTTTAATTGCCTGTCCCTGTAATTAGCTGTCGGCCTGTCATTAGCGCGGGCGGTGCTGAGGGATGCCCTGGTGCTTCCCTCGCTGCCGGCGGCGTGTCCGTGTCCGAAACCGCAGTCGTGCCAGCTGCCCTCGTCTGGACAGCCAGTGCCACCATGGCCACCTCTGTCCCCACATGTGTCCCCCCAGCNCAGGGACAGCACCCAGGGAATGGCTGGAGCTGTGTCAGGGCAGGGTCAGGGTGGGAATCGGGGAAAGGTTCTTCCCTCAGGGCAGTGGGCACAGCCCCGACACTGCCGGAGCTACAGCACTAACTGGACCCCCTATCCCTGTCCCTGCCCCTATCTCCATCCCTACCCCTGTCCCTGTCCCCATCCCTATCCCCCATTCCTATCCCTGTCCCTGTCCCCATCCCTATCCCTGTCCCCATCCCCATCCCTATCCCTGTCCCCAGCCCTCTACCCCATCCCTGTCCCAATCCCTGTCCCTCTCCCTATCCCAGTCCCTATCCCTGTCCCTCTCCCTATGCCTATCCCTGTCTCTATCCCTATCCCTGTCCCTATCTCTATTCCTGTCCCTGTCCCTATCCCGGCTGTTCTCTCGCCCCGGTCCCGGGAGGTGNAGGGTAGCCGACAGCCCCTGGAACCATCGCTGTCCAACCTGCCATTCTCATTCCTTCCCTTCCCCTCAGTCCCACGCGTGTCCCCGCTGTCCCCGTGCCGCGGGCAGGGCAGAGCAGTGTCCCCCGCAGTGGGATGGGCCCTGCCCCGCAGCCGGCCCGCGGTCCCTGGCACTGACCTGATACTGCAGCTTGGTTTGCATGTTTAATTGCCTGTCCCTGTAATTAGCTGTCGGCCTGTCATTAGCGCGGGCGGTGCTGAGGGATGCCCTGGTGCTTCCCTCGCTGCCGGCGGCGTGTCCGTGTCCGAAACCGCAGTCGTGCCAGCTGCCCTCGTCTGGACAGCCAGTGCCACCATGGCCACCTCTGTCCCCACATGTGTCCCCCCAGCCTCTCGTGGGCCATGACCTGCCGTGGGGTTTTCCAGGGTTGATATTCTGATGCCTTTCCTGCTTTTCCCACGGGTGGGTGCAGACAGCCTGAGGGTGGAGAGCGCACCCCACTCCCTCCCGAGCCGGGTGTTCAGGCAGCCCTGGCTGTCCCCCGACACCTGCACGGGCCTTTCTGGGTTACCCCGTGTGACCCGGGTATTGCACAAGGTCACAAATGCTGCCTGGCAGCGTCAGCGCCGGGCCCGCGACGTGCGGCACAGCACGGCCCCGAGACACCGCTCCTGGATTAGAGGCTGCCAGAGCTGGGGAAGCCACAGCGTCCTGCGAACACTCATCCTGTGGCAAACTGCCCTTGGAGCTGCCTCATCCCTCCTGGAAACGGAACCTTGTTCCTGGTCTGCATTTGTGCACCCACACAGCCCCACCTGCTCGCCTCGGCTGGCCGTCCCCTTGGCTCTCTGAAACCCCCTCTGGAGGGCAGGGAGCGACATCGAGGGTGCTGTGCAGAATCTGGAGGACAGCTGGGAGAACATCTCCTTTCCCAGGATCCAGCCTTATGCTGCTCCAAGTTGGGAGCAGCCAGCTGGTGGTGCTGCGTGCATGCACAGCCCAGCTCTGGGCAGATTGGGTGCCATGCTCTGAAAGCAGGCTGGGCACCAGTTCTTGTGCTCTGAGGGAGGCTGATGCCCACCACTGTGATCTGGAGCAGGCTGGGTGCCCACCACTGCAGTCTGGAGCAGGCTGAGTGCCCGGTTTTCCCACTGCACTTCAGAATCCATAAGGAAACTTCATGTACTGTTTTCATTGTGAATCCCACTTGGTGCAGTTTGTAATTCCAGAGCAGCCCCCAGAATGGGACAGAGGTGTGGTACAGCCATCTGCGAGACAATGGGGAGCCGTGGGGCTATGAGAGCTCTGCTCATCTGTTTGCACCTCTGCATATTTTTCTGTGGGAGGCACGGGTCAGTGCTGCTCCAGGCTGGGAGGTTTGGGGATACCTTGCTCTGCTGGATAATGGTCCACACTGGATGTGAGTGGATCTGCCACCTTGCTGCAATGAACACAGAGATCCTGCCTTGGGAGGCAGCTGGAAATGAGCTCTGAGGACAAGGGGGTGGTCTCCTTTATAGGAGAGCCAAGGCTGTATCTATTCCATCCTGAGTTAATTCCTCAAGGGCCATCCATGGAGCAGCACATTCCTGGTTTTTCTCCCTTGTGGAATCCTTTAAACCCCGTATCCTGTGCTCCTCAGTCCCTTCTTCCCAGGCTGCCTGCTTAGGTTCATGAAATACCCTTGCCTCTCTTCACACCCGGTGTCACCGCTGTCCCATCCAGCTGCTGACATCGAGCATCACCTCCAGGACCAAGGATGGAACCACCAGCTCCATCAAAGCCCCTTTTACCAGCCGGCCCCGTCCCAGCCCCGCGGTGCTTTGCCTCCGGTGACAAAGGCACAGCCCCGGCGGGGGCCGTGTTTCCCAGGGGTCCCAGTGTTCCTGCCTGGTTAACAGCGATTTTAAGTCAATGTTTACGTTGAGGTCACCCGATTGTGTGCCGGGGCTGCTCCCAGTCGTCTGCCTCGGGCCGGGCGCTCCTGCAGCACAAAGGAGCAGTCACTCAGCATTAGCGGCCGCACAAAGGGGCCGCGGTTCCCGCAGCACGGACCGCGATGTGTTTCCCCAGCAAAAAAACTCTCGCTGAAAGTCCAGGGAGAGACGCAGATTTGAGCAAAAGGGGGTCTCTGACAAGGCTGGGGGAACCCGGCGCAGGCAGCTCCCTGGTGCAGGTGTGTGGCTGCCAAAGGTGATTCCAACACGGGACGGGGGTGGGGGGCATGGGGCAGGATGGGCTTTGCCGTGGTGCAGGGACACCCGTGGAGTACAGGGTGGGTGTGGGGCCCTGGGGGATCAGTAATGGGCTGCTGCAGGGTGAGAGGCTGACCTGCACTTGTTCCTGTCAAAGGCAGCAACTCTTCTGCAATTCCAGTACTCCAGGAGCCAGGCTTGGAGGAAAAAAAACAAAACTGTGGCACAATCTGGCAGCCTAAACCACAAGGAACATCCTACTTGGGTAAAAGCCCCCAAATCCTCAACTCCAGTGGCCTTTTCTCCTGGCATTGGAGGGTTTCTATGCCTTCCCCAGTAGAAAAAGGTTTAAGGGAGCTGCCTGGAAAGAAGGCAGCTGGAGGGGCTGGTGTAAAGGAGTCAGGGAATGCCCTCTGCTGCAGGGGCTACTGGGGATAGAACATTCCCAAAGGGACATCTTATGGCATGGCAGAGACAGGTCACAGGGACCGTGGTTGATGTGATCCCCCAAATGGGTGAGGGGACAGGCCAGGGGACAGCCTGCCATGGTTTGGCCATGTTTGATGGTGGGTCCTCACTGGGTTTGTTATGTTGCTCCCCATCCTGGTCCTGTCCCTATGCCCAGAAAGGGTTTGGAGGGTTGGGGAGGGGGGGCTTGCAGGACCCCCAGAGTGACCCCCAGGGGAGCCCAGCAGGGCTGTGTTGGGTTTTGCACAGACAGAGTGGGTCCATCCCACCTGCTGCTGCTGAATATACACTTCTTCTCCCTCGAGCATCAGCCCCCTGCCCTCAAAGCCCTTTTGTTTCCCCATTACACCGTGGATTTCCACTGTGGGAACTCCTTCCTACTGGGAACAAGCATCCCCAGGGGGCTGGGCTGGGCTGGGAGGTGGGACCAGGGTCAGGGCTGGGGGACATGGGCCAGATATCACCACTGCCACGTGCAGGGGGGTTCATGCAGCCCTGGTTTTCCTCAGCATTTCAAGGGGTTGCATTTGGGCTGCCAACACGGGACGGGGGTGGAGTGACCCAACGCTTGTTGGGTGAGGGGAAAACACCTTTGGGGGATAGCGGGGACAATCTGGTGAAGACCCTGGAGACTGGAGTTGCCCTCCCAGGCATGGAAAACCCCATGGACTGGGTGGCTCAGCACCAACTGGTTGGGATAAATCCCAAATATCTGGTGTCAGAACAACACTCCAAGGGAATCCCATTAGACTCATGCCAGGCAGTGGTAGGTTTGAGCTGTGGTACGAGTGCAGGTTCCCCCACAGCCTGTGACAGGAGAACAGAGAGAGCTCAGAAAGGTTTGGGGATATAGCCAGCTGTTCCTGGGGGCTGGATAAGCATTCATGCCATGAAATGGCTGGATTAACATTTCCGATGGGCAGCAGGAAGAGCAGATCCCGTTCATCCTGGCGGGGAAGAGGCAGCATCCCAGCTGGCGGGACCACCTTCGCGCCTTGGTTCTCCCAGGCGTTTTTCCCATTTCATCCCGGACTTTGCTTTCCTGGTGTCCAAAGCCCATCCGAGAGCACCACCTCCTGGGCACGGCCGAAAGCACCGAGGAGAAGCTGAAGGAAGAGCTTTTGTTACGCATTTTGGACCGTCTTAGCTAAACTGGCATCCTGATTGTGGGTGCCCGTCCTGCCGGGTGCCCGAGGAGCAGGATGGACATACCCAGAAGGAAAAAACACCGGTTTTCCCACTCTATTTCAAGTAAACCAAGTGAGGGTTGGATAGATGAGCTCAGAGTATCCAAGACCCTTTAAAGAGCTTGAGTGCCCCTGAAGTTGTCTGACTTTTCCAGCTGTATGGGTTTATTTTCACAGCATGGAACTGGGTATCAGACAGGGCACTTCGACCCTCCACCAGCACAAGGCAGCCCTGGGAAAGTAATTTTTCTTCACTGAGCTTTCTCCATAGCTGGGAATATCCTTGGGCTGGGATCAAACATGGATTTCTTTCTTTTCTGCCTTGCCTTCACCTCATTCCCACCAATGTCAACAACCTGCTGTACTTGAGCTGGGGCTGGGAAGAGGAGAATGAGTTGAGCAGAAACTCCCCTAAAGCCTCAGCTTTGCAGGTTGAACGTGGCTGGGGAAACCTGAGGGAGTTTGAGAGGACTGGCCCGGACCTGGGAGGGATGGGACAGGCACCAGGTATTCCTAGGGGGATGAGGATGGGGATAAGATGTAATTAATCCAGCATGGAAAAGAGCTGGAGCAGAGAGAGGAGGGGCAACCTCCCTCCTTCTTGCCACCAGCCCTGCCCTGCAGCTTCCCTGGGGACCTGCTGAGGCCACTGGGCAGGGACATGAACCCCTCACAGCCACCATTCCATGGACCACTCATGGCACTGAGAGAGGAGAACACAGACATGCCTCAGGGATCCCCCGTGAAGGTTTTGGCTCACTTACAGGATTCCCAAGGTAGAGAATTCACCCAGCCTTGCCCTTGCACGTGGCTGGGTTGTGCCCGCATGGCAAAGCTCCCTGAGTGCATCCTACCACCAGGAATCCATCTGGGATTTTCCCACCAGGATCCTGGCCCCAGCTGAGTGAAGGGATGTGGGACATGTTGTTGCCCATTGGGGTCTGGGGAAGAACAGCATGGACTTATATGGAAATATGGAGAGCTGTAGTGATTATTTCCCTGGCAGCAGGCTCACACATAGAACAATATTCTCACTTCAAATATAATAAATATAATAAACATAATATAATAAACATAATAACATTGTTCCTCCTCCACACCTGGTAGCTGAGAGTGGAAAGTTTGTGTGATGCTGTGGAAGACAAGGGCTATCTCTGCAGCATCGTCCTGTTCTTGCAAAAGGCTGCAAAGCTCTGCCCAGATGCTGCTGTGGTTGCAGGAAAGGGACCTTGGCCACCCCAAATCCTGCAGTAAGGGCTCTGTCCTCCTCTGGGCCAGAAAGGTCCTTTATTCCCTGGCAGCCACAACCTCAGAACAGAGAAAGTCTCACCTGTGGTCTCTGGAGAGGAGCTGAGCCTCGTATCACCTCCTTGTTTGGATCACAGGATCCTGGTGCCACCCTTTTGTTTGGGTGAAAGGATGCTGGTGGCACCTCCTTGCTTGGATCAAAGGATCCTGGTGCCATCTTCTTGTTTGGATCAAAGGATCCTGGTGCCACCCTCTTACTTGGATCAAAGGATGCTGGTGCCACCTTCTTGTTTGGATCAAAGGATCCTGGTGCCACCCTCTTACTTGGATCAAAGGATCCTGGTGCCATCTTCTTAATTGGATCAAAGGATGCTGGTGCCATCTTCTTACTTGGATCAAAGGATCCTGAAACTCCTAGGTTGAGGGCTCTGAAACACTGGCCATGAGCTGGACTTCTTAAAGCCTAGGAAAAAAAGTGACAGGCAGTGCTTAGGGACTCATTTGGCCCCTGAACTTGGTTCCTTGTCCTTCAGGCACTGGCAGAGCAAGCCTTGTCACTCAGGAAAGACGCTGCATGTGAAAGTGGGACAAAGGCACCGGGAAAAGCCAGGCTTGGGAAAGAACGAAACTGCTGACAGAGCTGGGGCTGTGAAGTGCCAGAATCCCTTTGATTTTGGCGTGGTGAAAGCAGCAAAGGGAGGCAGACTCGTTTTTCCAGTGCCTATGTATAGAGCCATGAGCTCATAGTTTCCGACTGTGGGTAGCATTCAAAGTATGGGAAACAGGAATTTCCACCCCACCTCGGTGCCAGCAGAGAGCAAACCGAGTCTGGGGAGATGCCCCAAATCTGCTCTCACTGGCCCAGATCATTGTTCAGCACTGGAGATCAGGGTGGCTGAAAGCAGCCCTGCCACATCCAGCAGGTTCCAGGAGGGACCAGGGCAGGGGGATGCCCACTCTAGGGGAGACAGTGCAACCCCAGCCTTGGCACAATCTACCTGGAGGGGCTTCAGCCTCAATTTCTGATCCTCTCATTAAAACTGGGATAACAAGTGAAGTAGCTTTGTTCCCAAGCCTTAGAGAGGTGTAGGAGGTGTTGCTGTGCTGAGGCTCTCCTTCCAGTGAGAAGAGTTTCATGGTTTCAGAGGTCACCCCTGAGGGCACCAGGGTGTCCTGGTGGGGCTGCACCCACCCTTGTCCTTCCAGAAACCAGCCCTGTGTTGTAACCACTGCAACTGCTGCACCCTCAAGAGCCTGATACTGCTACCCACGCCTGAGCCTGGCCCTGCCATGGCACCCGGCACATGGAACCACCCCTGCTGCCCACAGAGACACTACAGGGTTGGGTCTTGCATACCAGAGGGCATCTCCCCTTCTGCCTTTCTCTGCAGAACCCTGGGTACCTTCCTGGGGGAGCACAGGGTTGGGATTGTCTCTGTGGAGCAGCTCCCTGCCCCAAGGGAAAACCTTCCTGTATCAGAGTCACAGAAGGGCTTGCGTTGGAAGAGACCTCAAAGATCATCTCATTCCACCCCCTGGCATAGCCAGGGACACCTTCCACCAGCCCACGTTGCTCCAAGCCCCATCCAACCTGGCCTTGGACACTTCCAGGGATGGGGCAGCCACAGCTTCTCTGGGCAACCTGTGCCAGGGCCCGCCCACCTTCAATGAGAAGAATTTCTTCCCAATATCCAATTTAATGCTGCCCTCTGGCAGTTTGAAGCCATTGCCCTTTCCAGGACCCTGCAAATAGTCCCTCGACATATTTCCTGTTGGTTTCCTTTGGGCACTACAAGGCCACAATGAGGTCACCCCGAAGCTTCTCCAGGCTGAACAATCCCAGCTCTCCCAGCCTTTCCTCCCAGCAGAGCTGCTTCATCCTCTGCCCATCCTGGTGCCTCCTCTGGCCTCTCCAGCAGCTCCATGTCCTTGCTGTGCTGGCCCCCAGGGCTGGAGCAGCTCTGCAGGTGGGGTCCCACACGTCTGGGTTTCTCCTGAAGGCTTTCCTTGATGAAGACTCTGGGATTTCTGGGGCATTCAGACTGCCTGACAGGTCCTGTGGGTTCATGGCCGCAGTGAGGGAGCCCATGTGGCACCACCACTCCTGTTCTGGGGACCTCCTGCTGATGTGACAAACAGCACGCAGATCCCTGTGGAGCCACTCGCAAGCAGCCACATGGCCACTGTCCAGGCTGAGGGGGCACAAGGGTGCCTGAGAGCAGCTGGGATTGAGGCAGGAGAGATCCATCCTGCCAGCAGTTGTCCCAAGGCTTTGCAGGGAAGTTGCCTCTTGGCTCCTTGCCCAGGACGGGCAGCACCCTGGGCCACAAGTGAGGCTTCTCTCTGGGTTTGCAGCCTGCACGTGGCCAGATGGTGACTCATGAGCCACCTGCAGCTGCTGAGATGTCCAAGCAGAAGCTGCTGCCTGCCCTGAGCCCTCTGAGCTGCTGCTGCTCCTGGACCACGGTTCAGAGGGGCACTGGAAGACCCCCAGGGCAGGTGGAAGGCAGCAGTGCCCCCCATGCCTGACAGAATGTCTTTGCTGGGCCATATACAGTCACACTGGGACTCTGGTGAAGGTCTGGAGGTGCTGGGCAGGGAGTGCAGGGCTGGGGATAAGGGTTGGGGGGATGAGGAGGGGAGGGGGCTCGGGGAGAATGATGTGGCCAGGCTGAGGGGTGGGAGTGGAGGTGAGGAGCCTTTGGAAGGAGCCCAGCCCTGGTGCAGGAGGCTCCAACTCACCCAGTTCTGCAGCAACAGAGGGGTTTGGGGTCCCAGCACCCCCTTCAGTGCTGGTGTCCCTGGGATTGGACCCCAGGGAAGAGCCTGGGTGCAGCTTCCCTTCAGAGGAGGGAAGGCAGGACCGTGCTCTGCCTGACGCCAGCTCCTCACCCACTCCCTGCCCAGTGTGGGCCCTTTAAAACCCAAACAGGTTCCTCCACATTCACTCTCCGGGAGCTGTCCCTGTCCCTGTCCCTGTCCCCGTTCCCTTCCCCATCCCTGCGCCGGTGCTTGTGCAATGCCCTCGTGAGACACACAGCCAACCCCTGGGACTTATACAGTGCCCTGGTGCCCAACACCTGGCTGTTCTACAGGTGCCCAGCCCCTGGGTGTTCTACAGGTGCCCTGGTGCTCTCCTGGGCCGTCTCAGTGCTGGGGCACAGCCAGGCCCTTTGTCTGGGGACAGCAGCGCATGGAGGGGCCCCTGCCCTGGGGTTCTACAGCAGGTAAGGGGACTCTGGGGTGTGGAGGAGAAGGTGCATGGGCTCAGGATCTCTTTCTGCAGCACTTTGGGGGAGTATCAAGTCTGTGATCCCTCCTAAACCAGAACAGCAGGATGACACTTTCTTCTCTTGGAACTTTCTTGGGAGGGGATGGCTCTTTGTGTTCCTGTGACTATTCCAGGGCAGGAGGTGACTCCCCTTCAAAAGAGGAGGGAGGAAGCCAGGAGGGGATGGCAAACCCTACAGAATCACTTAGGAGGATGTCCATGGGCACAATCATGTGTGAGAAAAAGGGTGCAGGTTGGGTGGGGTCTGAAAACGCAACAAGGTCTGGAAAAAACTGCAGGTGTTATGAAGTTCTAGTTCCTGAATTAGTCTAAGAGAAGGGAGCTGAGCTGAGCTGAGCATCCCTCCTCCCCTGTGCTCTCTCTGTTCTCCCCCTGCCTTCCCTAATGCTGCCCTGTGGGTGCTCCCTGTCCAGGGGGATGCAGGGCAGAGCTTCAGCAGCCCCACACTCCCCCTGCACTGGGGCCAGGGCAGGGCTGGCTGAGCTGGCTCTGCCCTTCCATCTGACTAACAGCTGACACTGGGCTCCCAGCCTTGCTGCCTGCACCAAGCTCCACAGTGAGCCTGGAGGTGTCAGTGGCCTGGCCACCAGCCTGGGACATCCTCCAACAGCCTGGAAGGAGCCTGGAGGTGGTGCTCTCTGCCTGCCCTGGGTATGTCACGCTCCCTCTCCATCCCTGTAGGGCCCTGCACTCCCACCTGCTCCACCAACCTGTCCTGCCCCTGCTCCTCCAGGCCCCTCTGTGTTCCCTGGGATGGGAGCACCTCCCTTTTCTTGGCAGGTTTCACTGTGGGATGGGAGTTCCCACCCCCAGCATCTGCACTGAGCAGGCAGACACAGCTCTATTACCAGGAGCTCATCCCTCTTCCTGTGGAATTTAACAGCCAAGGATTACAGTCCCTGAGGGCTCCGGAGCTGAGATTTTCCCATCATCTCTCTCTTGCTCCAAGGGCCACACTGAGACAATTAATGGTCCTGGGAATGGCTTGTGGAAACAGTGCCTGGTAGCCAACCCCTCCATCTGCTAGGGGCAAAGGGCAGTGGCAAGGAAGCGGGAAGGAGGAGGAGGAGAGATGAAGAGATGGATCATGCTAATCATTGCCACCAAGACCCTGATTTGTGTGCAGTTTTGGGCACTGCAATATAAGAAAGATCTGAAGCCATTAGAGAGTGCCCAAAGGAGGGATACAAAGGTGGTCCAGGGCCTGGAGTGGAAATGTGTGAAGACACTGAGGGCATTTGGGGTGTTCAGCTGGAAAAGAGGAGNNTGGACTGGGTGGTCCTTGTGGGTCCCTTCCAGCTCAGCATATTGTGTGACTCTGTAACCCACTGTGCCTGTCCCTCAAAGCTGGGGAGTGCCCGTGGCCGGAGCTGGGATGTCCGACACATCCTCCAGCAAGGAGGGGCCCCCGGCTGAGTGCCCTGTGTGCTATGAGAAGTTCCACCCGCTGGAGGCCACGCACCGGCAGCTCAGTTGCGGGCACAGCTTCTGCCACGACTGCCTGGTGAAGTGCCTGCTCTCAGCCAAGCTCGACGGCCGCATCCAGAGCAGCATCATCTGCCCCGTGTGCCGCTACATCACCTTCCTCAGAAGGACCAAGGCTCTGTGGCTGCCCAGGGGAGGCACCAACACCCGCGCACTGGAGATGTCTCTGTCACCATCCTCCTTGTCCCATCTCACCAAAACAGAAGCCAGCAACACGCTGGTGGTGCCCAACCACTTTGTGACGCCGGTACAGAGCTTTGCCCAGTGCTGCAGCACAGGGGATGGCCCCACGGACTCGCCGAGGCTCCCGGGAGCGCTGGCACGGGAAGCCCACATCTTTGTCATCAGCGACCATGGGATGCCCCTGGTGGACACGGACTGCGGCTCCCTGGGGAGGAGGAGCAGGGCAGACACGGGCAGCTTGGTGTCATCCAGCTCAGCCCTGGGGCTGAAGTGCTGCCAGTCCCCCATGGCCCTCGCCGTTCTCCTCATCCTGACCGTGGCCATGCTGGCGGCTGTGCTTCCTTGGCTCCTGCTGGTGAAGAGGGACTTGTAGCAGGAATAGGATCTTCTTGGATGCCTGAGTGGTGTCACTGATGCTGGCACAGAGCCAGGCCTGGGACCTCTCTGAACACTCCTGGGGAAAGCCCAGAAGCTGCTTCAGGTGAAACTCTATCAGCTGGCTGGGGACTGAACGGACTTTCAGACCTTCCTGCAGATCTTCAGGTGCTCGCAGTGTCACTGCTGGCATTTGCTGCCTCTTTTTGTTAAAGTATGGCAGGTCAAACCCTGCTAGTGGGTTCCTCCAGTGCCTTAGAGGAGAGGACCCTCCTGCACCCCGTGACAGCTGGGCAGGGTTTCCTCTCTATCCCAGCTCCAGGCGGGCTGCAGCTGTGGCACCTGGGCACCCAGAGCCCAGGCAGAGCCAAGGGGTTGTGTGTTGGAGGATCAGGGCTGTCAGGTTATGGCACTGTTGGTGTGCCCAGGCTCCCAGGCTGTCAGGGCCATCGGGGTATGTGGTGCCCGAGTTTCAGGCTGTAGCAGAAACTCATGGTTTTTCATCCCAAAGATGGATAAATCAGAGTCTCCAGCTACTGGGCACAAGGGCAGTGAAACCAGAGGATGGAGAGAGTGATCCTGGCCCCTCTGCCAGCCAGCGCTCCCCTCCCTGCAGTGCCATGGGGTGGGGAGGGATGCTAGCTCATCCCGCAGGCAGTCCCAGCCTTGCCCTCCCTCACCTCTCTCTGAGCTCCCCAGAATCGTGGCCATCCTCCCGGTGTCACAGCATCCCTCCTGCCCTGGCGGTCTGGGGACTGGTGCTGGGATGTGGGGCAGGGAGTGAACCAAAGCTCCAGACTGTGTAAAGGGGCAGATTTGGGATCTCACCTCGCTCTCCTTGTTGGAGTTCTGTGCCTTGGCAGAGTGACATTTCCTTGTCCTGATATCCCCCTCCTGAGGGTTCACACCCAGTAGCTCATTTTCCCCTGTGCCAAACAGGTCAGGCACTGCTCAGTAACCCCTACACCTCCTGGCTTTGCCCTCTTTGGCACTGACCCCAGCTGAAAGAGTCTCATGCCCTCATCCCGGGTTTGGGAGGGCAGTGAACACCAGAGATGCACAGCTGAGATTCAGAAAGTGCCATGCCTGCTCTCAGGGCAGGGTAAATGGGGATTGCTGGGCACTCCTGTGCCAGAGCTGCCTGCTGGTGCTGGGGCCCCTCCTCATATTTGTCCCCAGCCCAGAGTCTGCACCACCATCACCTTTGTCCTCCTGACCCAGTACCTGGGTCCCAGGGGTGCTGCTTTTG
This sequence comes from Campylorhamphus procurvoides, assembly GCA_013396655.1. NCBI lineage: Eukaryota > Metazoa > Chordata > Aves > Passeriformes > Dendrocolaptidae > Campylorhamphus > Campylorhamphus procurvoides. Next base: position 600,641 of record WBMV01001055.1, on the reverse strand, counting down.
ACCCGTCATCCAGGAATGTGTTTCCAGAGCTGTGGCACTTCCACGGGCACCCCAGTGTGAGCAGGACACTCGTGGGAGGTGACAGTGGGTGTGGGGCTTGCGCAGGGGTCCCATGCTCCCAAGGAGATGTTCTAGTTCAGGGTGGGAAAGACATGGCCTGAAATGCCACCAGCTTTTGGACGAGACAGAATATTTCAGGGCAATAAATAAGAACCACTTGGGGCTGGAAAGGGGGGAGGAGTTTGGGGCAGAGAAACTGATGGTGTCCCATCCCATACTTCAGGGTTTGAGCCAGGACACACTGCCCTGGTGTGCTGCTGACGGGGGTGTCACCCTCCCCGGGGTGTCACTGCTATCACCCCTGTGCCTCAGTTTTCCCACCCAGTCCTGGGGTGCAGTGACACTCAGCCCTGCACTGGGGTAAAGTGCTTGAGACACCACGCTGGAATGGAAACCCTGTTTCATAAGAATTGATGACCTGATAGTGATGTGTCCATGCCTCATTTAATAATAATAATCCCTGTTATTATTCTGTCTGGGCAATTGGTGCATGGTGTCAGGGCACCAGCCCCTTGCAGATCTTCTGGGAGGGAGGAGAGGGGTCCCCGAGGTGGCTGCAGCCCTGGAGATGCTTGGGCAAGGCAGGTGGGACAGGGAAGAACTTCAGTGGCAGCGCTGGGGTGGGATGGGATGGGTTGGGATGGGGTGGGATGGGATAGGGGGGGGTGGGATGGGGGTGTCTTTTGCTGTGTTGGGGTTGTGCACAGGAGCGGGGAGAGGGGACCAAGATGGACCTGGAGACTGGGTTCAGGGGCATCACCCCCTTCGGAGGCACAGAGGATGTATTCCACAGGGTGGCACTGCTTGGCCAGGGATGGCTGTCAGGGCTGGCATGGGCAGCCAGTCCCTGCATTGGGTGGATGAGGACCAGGCAGCGGGAAGTTGGATATACCCTGGGAATGCTGTGCTGAACATCCTCTCGCTGTCCCAGGGGTGGCATCTCCTGTGCCATGGGCACAACCCGGGCCTGTTCACAGCAGCATCTGTCACACCTGGTGCTCAGGGCCGGCTATTGCCCACTGTGCCCACATTCTCCCCAGCCCCACCTCAGCTCCAGGCAGTGCTGCTCATGGGCGGTGCTCCCAGAGGGAACTATGCCTGTTGTTTTAGATTGGAATCTGCCTGCATCTGGGAAAGCTACTCCCAGACTCTTCCTGTGCTGATGGAAAAGCTGTCATCATCCTGTTTGATTGCTATTAAAGCCTTTCTGAGCCCTTTTCTGCTGAAGGTCCCTGGGGGATGTGTTTGTATCTCCCCATGTGCTGTTCAACTCATCCTCTCCCCAGGCATGTGTCCATTAGAGAATACTGGGGCCAGTTCCAGCTCAGTCCTGAGGAACTCAGAGATTTGGTTTGTCATGGTGACCTGATGTCCCGAGGATAACTCATGGATGCAGAACTGGACATGGATTTCATAGAATCACAGTGTAGTTTGAGTTGGAAAGGACCTCAAAGATCATCTTATTTCACCATCCTGCCATGGGCAGGGACACCTTCCACTAGCCCAGGTTGCTCCAATTCCTGTCCAACCTGGTGTTGAACACTTGCAGGGATGGGGCAGCCCCAGCTTCTCTGGGAAACCTGTGCCTGAGCCTGCCCACCCTCACAGGTTTGAGCTCAAGTGGTGATGATTCCCTTGTGGAGCACCAGTTTGAGCTGGAAGAACAGTTGGGTGACAAGTGTGTGGGATGGATGGATGGATGGATGGATGGATGGATGGATGGATGGATGGATGGACGGACGGACGGATGAAGAGTCAGATCACAGTGGAGTTTAGGTAGAGGTGCCTCTGCAAGGATGAAAGGCTGTGAGGTGGATGGATCAATGGAAGGATCTTCACAGCTCCCCAAGTGGGACAGGCAGAGATACAGAGGACATGGGGATGATACACAGGATTATTCAAGGCAACCTAAGCCTTGCCATGACACTGTGACCCTCATGAATCACCTCCTAGGTCTTGTGGCACCTTTAGCTGTGCAAACATCAGGGTGTGGTGGTTTGACCCTGGATGAATGCCTGGTGTCCAGCAAAACTCCTTCAAGGCCTTTCTCCCTCCCCCCTTTCTCACCTTCCAGAGGGAAGGGAAAAAAAAACCAGCTAGGAATTTACGGCTAGAGATAACAACCGAAAGAGGAGCTTTGATTAATACCATCGGCGAAGCAGAACTTCAAATAATGCTTAAATTTATTCCTAACAAACTAAAAACTAAAA
>WBMV01001055.1:434777-598095 GCA_013396655.1 Campylorhamphus procurvoides | reverse complement strand
AAAAACCCTAATCAGAGAAACCCACGACACAGGGTTCTGTTTCCAGTCCTAGGAAGTCAGTTCTGGGATGTCCACAAGGCCAGGAAGGGGTCCCAGGAAAGCCTGGCCAGTGTTGCAAAGGGACAGAACCCAACCAGCTGAGGGATTGGCAGGTGTTCCTGCTGCAGCATTTAACAGCTTCTCCTGCAAAGTGTCCTACCAGTAGCTTTGCCAATCCTGAGTCATCTTCCACCACTCCCTCACCCATCACCCAAGGCATCCTCCCCTGCAGAGGAGCTGTCCTGCAGGAAATGGGCACATCCTGCCTATGCTGCAGCACCTGGGCTTCCTCGGATGCACTCCAAAGTGTCCCTGTCACCTGCTTCCCTTCCTCTGCCTAGAAGAGGTGGGGAGGGCTGTCTGCAGGCCATGCCATGCCTGTTGGTCCCTCTTCTCCCTGTGCCAGCTCATCTCAGCCAGGCTGTTGTCCCTCCATCAACCTCCAGCACGGACAGGACTGGACACACTGGCACATCCCAGTGTGTGCCATTTCCCTGGCTGGAGAGACAGCCTGCCCTTCCCACACTGACAGATCTTTGCATGATGGCAGCAGGGCTATGAACCCTGGGTAATGGCTGCATAATGCATCATTAGCAGGAGAAGGTGGCATTTTTATGGCATGGAGATGGGAGAAGTGGGAATTATGCAGGGCCCAGGAGTGCTTACTGGCCAGAGATCATCATCAGGGTCCATTAGGAACCAGCCTCAGAGAGCTCCAGCTCCATCAGCAGAGATCTCTCCATCAATAATTGAGCAGGAGGCTCCTCTGAGCTCCCTCCCATCCCTACACCCAGCCTGGCTCCTGGAGAGCCATGGGCGGTCGGGGGCTGGGGTGGGGGTAGGCCAGTGTGACCAGTGTGGGACATGGACAGGAGGTGACACTGACCCAGCTGGGTGTCTCTTGTTGGCTCCACCTCCAGCACATGGCAGCCACCCTTTTCCACTGGGGACATCCCATCCCTCTGGACTCTGTAGTGCCCAAATCTTTGCCTTCTCCACCCTGGTGGGGTCTCCTTCGCTCTCTGTGCCCAGTGGGCACAGACCAGTCCAGGAATGGCCATTGTGGGGGGAGGTGCCAGAGGACCCCATCCCTCTGTGCCAACACACAGGGCACAGACCTGGCCTGGGTTCTCCTGGGGCTTTGCAGGAGAGGTGCATTTTCTGAGGCCACAATGAGAACAGAGGTCTGTCAGTGCCTGAGGGGCTTGGCCAGTGTCCCCCTGTGAGATCAGTGCCCATGGCAGGGATGGCTTTCCAGGATAAGATCTCCAAACCCTCAGGTGAGGGATCCTGGGGACAGGAGGGGGCTGGAGCTCACCCCTTGGTGAGGGATTTGGGCTGATTTCTCTGCCCTGTGGCTGTTGGCAGCATGGCACACAGAGCTGTGGTGCAGAGGAGAGTGTGGCCCTGCCCTTCTCGGCATTGCCTGGCATCAGCACCCTGGGACTCATCCTGCTCAGCTGCCCAGGAGGTTTAACACTTCCCTGTGTCATTCTCCCAGATACTTTTTGTCAAAAACTCAGTGATCTACCATGAAAAAACACTCTGGAATATTATCAAAGGTCTGCACTCTCCTTCCAGTAATGGCTGGCAAAGACCAGCAAATGCATTTTCTGGGAAGAGCTTCTTTTGGACAGGTTTTGCCTTAAATGATGTCCCATTTTGCAGCAGCAAATTGAGCTGGGAAAACTATTTTCCTTGTCTCCAGTGTGATTTATCTGCTGGCTGATGGTGGGTGGTGCCCATGGTCACTGGTGGCAGAGCTGTGCCTGCCCAGCCCTGGGTGCAGGCAGGGCTCAGTGGGGCTGGGGGTGCCCTGGGGTGCTGCAGAGCCAGTCCTGCATACCAATGCCCTGTGCATGGTCAGATCCTGGTCCAGGAGCCCTGACATGTCTTTTCTGCAATGAAGCTGGAGACAAGCAGGGTTTGGAATCCACCGTGGAACGCCCAATGCTTGGAGTTGGGAGTTTACTGAGAAGCTGCATGCTGAGAAACATTCCTGTGGGATTGGAAAGCCTGGGATGACTTGACCTATCTATAACGTGTGGAGCCTCCTGGAAAACTCTTCCTGCCTTGTTGGATGCCTCAGTGGTTGGAGCTGCCAGCCTCTGATGCAATCCAGGATTGGAGGTGGCTGTTGTGATACCAGAGATCTCCAGGGATCCTTGTGGGAGCATTTTCTTGGGAACAGCTGATGACTGGGACTCCTGGAGGGAGATGTCACCCCCGGCCAGCCCTGGACACTGCCTGATGTACAGAGATGGTCTGAGGGTGAAGCCAGTGCTGGCCCAGTGTGCAGAGGGTGGAGGAGCAGCCCATCCTGCTGCATCCCACCCCACCCATCAGCCCGAGGCACCTCCACGGCTGGGTATCAGCAGCAGTCAGGGCTGGGGAGGGTTAAATCCCAGTTCAGAGCCCACTCCCTCAGCTCAGCAGCTGTGCTGGAACCAGCTGGAACCAGGGGCTGCCTACAGGACCAGGCAGCCCACTCCTCCAGACCAGGCAGGGTGGATGCAGCTGTGCAGGGAGAGACAAGGATCACTGCAGAAAGGTTTGTGCGCTCTGGGAGAACCTGTTCGTCCAGGATGTGCAAATCCTGCTTGTTCCCCCCATCCCCAGCACAGGGGTACGAGGTGCTGGGCAGGTCCCATGTGCAGGAGGAGTTTGTGGCCTCTGACAGGTATGGGGGCTCTGGTCCCTCTCCAAACCCCAGTTAGGCTGGCTCTGTCCCTGGCTGAAGTGCGAAGGTGAGCAGTGGGCTCACTTCAGAACTTCCCCAGACACTGCATTTGACACAGTTCTTGGCTGCAGGCTGTCTCCTTCCCGATCAGCTGTGGATGGATGTGGCAGGATGGGTATGGCTGGAAGGCTGCCCTATGGAAGGCTGGCTCTCATTTGCAGAGACAGTTCAGTTGCTTATCTCGGGGTTATGGGTTGTGAACTTCTGAAGCTGCCTCTGGAGTCATGGGAATTTGCAAAAATCTCGGAGATCCTCTTAATATGGTGTTATCTTTGAAGGAAAAAGAATTCATCAATATCCCACTGACTGGGACAGTTGCACTGACTGCAAATGCAGAAGAGCCAAAGTGCCTCTATTTTTTAGTTTCTTTTTTTTTAAAGTTTATTTGCACAGGAGGGGCTTCTCCATATTGCCAGAGAGGGGTTAGTGATGCTGATGTTTCCCATTGACCGATTTATCCCACGTGTGCTGCCACATTTTCCAGCTCCCCTGTGAAGAGCTACTCCTCCTCAGAGTTACTGCAACCAGAAATTCCTGCTTCAGCCCACCACCTCCTGCCAGGAGACAACCAGCTTTGGAAAAGGAAAGTAGCAACTTTAATGGAACAGTCCCAGAGAGGTGACACGAAACCGGTCCCCCCAGAACAGAACAGAACAGAACAGAATTCTGCAAACACCCTGCTCTGCTCTGCATCCTCAGCCTTGTACCTGCTCAGTGTGCTTGGTGGCATCTCTTAGCAGGACAACTCTCTGATGGATGTTCTGGGGAACTGGGAGGTGGGACAGGATTAGGGCACAGATATGCCTTGATTTGAGCCTTGAGTTCTTTTGAGGCTCTGGGACCTTCACAGCACAGCTGTGGGGATGAGCAGGGAGCCTTCCTCCCCAGGCATGGGTAGATGGCCCCAGGGGACAGCAGGTTCCTCCTCATGGCAGGGACTGACATCCAGCCCTGCCACCAGCCTCACATCCTTGGAATTAGAGACAGAGAAGAGCTGCTGGTTTCCTCCCCAAACAGGAGTTCCCATGCTGAACAACCCTTCCACAAGCCCCACTGCCCTTGCTGTTGGTGCAAAATGCCAACACCAGGGACAGCAAGGGCACCAAAGGCCTTATGCCACCCATGAAGGCTCACATGGCCCATGCTGTGGTCTGGGCAGCAGGGAAGGTGGGTGTGCCAGCTCATCCCTTCCTCTGGAGCCCCAGGGGTGTTTTCTGTGCATGTGACATGGAGCTGATGACATGGACTGAATGCAAAGGAATGTGCACAATGGGCCCCAAGCACATCTCCAGCACCTCAGAACAGGTTGGGGACATCTATCTGATGTGGTGGGAAGATCTCTCCTTCATCAGGTCAATCCATCCCCGCATGGAGCCTGTTTGTTATCAGTGTGCCTGGGCTCACAGAGATGTCCCCAAGGGCCAGCACTGTCCCTGGTCTGCAGAGAACAACTGAGGGGAGCACCAAAATTCATCACAGATGCAGGCTCTCCAAGAGAGTAAATCACAAATAAACACATTTTGGCAAAGTTTTAAACAACTGAGAGGAAGTGCCTGTAAAGGAAAGTGCTGAACTATTTGATAGGTGTTAAATGTTTGGTAGGTGTGATCTGTGTTTCTGTCCCACACAAGTGTCTTCATGGTCAGCTGGACACAGGAGAATGGAGACATGGGAGAACAAGACGTGTCCTCTCCTCTCACCTGAGTCAGACAGAAGTTGGTTCTCATGTCGAGCCACCACAGACTGGCAGCTGAGGCACTAAATCCTTTCCTGGCCTTTGCAGCTCTCCTTGACTCTTGCAGCTCTTTGAACCAAGGTCTTCTGTATTTCATCAAGAGCCACTCAGAAGGTTTCTGAGACCTTCTGAGATTAGGCAGAACACACCTAAGACCTCTACCCAGCCAGCAGGGGGATTTGCTTTGGAAATGCTCTGTGCTGGCTGACTTTGGTGTCTGTGTTGAGTGCACCAAGGTACAGAGCAGGTCCCCAGCCAGGCCACCCAGCTGCACCTTGCACCAGCTGGGAGCCCTGAGGATCCAGATCTCCCCCCACCTTTGGGGAGGTTTGCAGAGCTGCTCCTGGCTGTCAGCTGGACCCTGGGCATCTGTGGCCCACGGTCAGGACAGTGAGCAGAGGCTTCACTGCCACCAGGGAGCTCATGTTGTGCCCTCTGAGAGAAGAGCAGTGGACAGGAGGTGAGAGCAAAGTGCTTGGAGAGGATGCAGAAATCGTCCTGATGCTTCAAGGGGCATCTTTCGTGCCCAGAGCAGTGACAGGGTGCCCAGCAGGGCAGGGTGGCACAGCTCCTGCTGTGTTTTCAGTGCTGGTTTTGCAAGAGCAGCACAACAGAGTCCTTTCGTGGTGCTGTTCCTCTTCATCTGCTTCCTCCTCACATTCACACTCGTCCTTTCCTGTTTCCCTACAAACATGGAATGAAAAGAGATGTGAATACTTTAAAAGAGTCTGGTAACAGTTTAGAAATTCAAGATCTCTTCAGTAAAGGCATCTAAAATCAAAAGACTCAGGGGACTGTTTTCCACCAGCTAGATGTGATGCAGAAGCACCAGCAGACTTTCGTTTGCCAAGGGATTATTCAGGATGCCCAGGATGTCCGGAATGACCATATGTGCAGCCATCACCTTCTGAGCTGGGCATTGTGGGCTGCCCAGTGATATTCAGGATCAGGTCTCCACAAAAGGAGGATCTTTTCCTCCCTGGAAGGGTCAGACACAGGAGCTGACACCGTTGGGTTGATATTCTTTCCCCATGTGCCAAGTGGGGGATGCCATGGCTGCAAAGAGGACTAGAGAGGACCCTGGAGTGCACTTCCACAGCATTTTGGGACAGGAAGGCCTGGAGGATGCTGGTTTTGGGCCATTCAGCTGAGTGGGGTAACCTGGGAGGCACAGGCTGGTGAGGGAGTGGAGGAAGGCTGCTGGTTGCCAGTACCCTGCACACACGGGCTCTGTGCCACAGCCACCAGGCTATGCCATGCCTGTGGCTGGGAACACCCCCAGCAGCCTGGAGCAAACAGTGCGAGCACCAAACCACAAAACCCCAGTGGTGAAAGATAAGCCCTCGAGTCAATAACACACTGAGGTTGGGCCAGCAATGCTGGTGCGGCACAGGACCGAGGGACAGGGACCCACAGATGCCTCACTCATGCCTATCCTGTCTCTCTGCTCAGCCAGTGGGGTTTGAGGCCAGCAGGAAAAAGAACCTACATCCATGGCATGGAAAGGACGCTCGGGACCATCAGGGCTGGTGCTCTGAGGTGCTGGGGTGTGGGTGCTCACATGGGAGCTGGTGGGGCAGGGAGGCAAGAGAAGTCTCACAGTCCCTGCCAGTACCACGCACCACACATGGGAGATTTTGCTCCTGTTGCTGGGCCTGGCTGATTGCTCCTGCCTGTGCATGAGGCAAGTTGATGTCACCATGTCCTGTCTGTGCCCATGTCCCTCTGTGCCAGCTGCCTGGAAGGGGTGAAGGATGCTGAAGGCACCTTGCACACTCTCACACACAAATAAAGAGATGTGTTGGGTTTGATGTGTGCACCACGTGCCCACATGCTGGGGAATGGCTCTGCCTGGAGTCAGGTGAGCCGGGTGACTGTCACAGGTGACACATGGAGCAGAGAGGGGCAATGTGCAAGCAGGAACACCCCCCAGGGAATGCAGGAGCCTGGGGTCCGGTTCCCCAGCTAGAGGTGGGTGCACTGGAGGTCTCTGCTCTTCCATGGTGCTGGCTGTGGGCTCAGCAGTGCATGCCAGGAGCTCTGGCACGGGGCTGACAGAACTTTCTGTGTGTGTGACCATCACCTTCCATCTCTCACCATCCCCATATTTTCCTCTGCCCTGTGCTGGTGATGTGATGGACCATCCAATGACTTTGCTCCCCAACAAGTTCCATCCAGGAGTGTCTGCCCCACCAGCCCAGAAGACAGAAGGGACCAGTGGGGGGCAGGGACCTCACACCATTACCCGCTGGGTTCCCTCGGCAACGCCAACAGCTCTGTGAGTGACAGACTTTGAATGGTGACAAAGTCCTCAGCCAGGCTTTACAGGCTGGATCGACGGGCCCAGCACCAGCAATTAAAAATCCCAGAGCAAATAAAGGAGGGTGTTGGTGGCTGCTGTCCTTCCTTCTCTACAGCTGCAGTAACCAACTGATGCTTGTTACAGACTCTTATCCCGAGGTGCATCAAGGAAATTCTTGAAGGAGGTTGTCCCAAGGGCACATGGGTGGAAAAGCACCCTGAGGGGGAGGCCACACTTGGAGGAGGGTAAAGCTGAACTCCCAGCCTGGGCATCCTGGCATGTGAGGGCTGTAAAATGCCAGAACTCACACTGCAGCTTTCACCCTCCTGGAAGAGTCAAGAAAACTTCTTGTCTGTCTCTTGTGGGCACTGCCAACAGGACAGGAAATAAAGAAAAATCAGTAAATAATAAAAAAGGATGTTTCTCATTGGTTGTGAGAGGCTTTATAAAAAACTGTGCAAGGAAATCTCCCTGTTGTGACTCGAGGGTGGGATCATGTCCCTGGCAGCTTCCTGCTGATGGAGGTGCATACCTGGGGGCACTGGCCTGGCTGAAATACCAAAAGGGAAGAGAGGAGAGTCCGGGTTCTGCTCTGACACTCACCCAGGTGGCACTGGGGTACATGTCCCCCATCTCTGTCTTCTCTCTCTCTCACACTGTTATGAAATCATCAGGTCCTTGGGTGAGGGTTGGGGCATCCTCCTGCTGCCATGCCCGTTTTGCCATGGACCATACAGCTCAAGTCCCTGCAGTGGCACTCTCTCACCACACAGATATCCCACCTGCCTCAAGCTTTGCAGTGGTGTTGCTGCTCATATGTGGGGACAGAACCAAGCCCTTTGAGGCAGCTTTTGACTGAGCTGGACGTTTCCAGGCCAGCCCCAGCCCCTGCATGTTCAGTGTGTGGGTCCCTCCTTCTCACACACTGTAGGACCAACCAATGCTCATCTGCCTGATCCTTCTGCCCTCGGGGGAGTGCCAGACAAATCAGGCACATTCTGGACCAGGCTGAGATTAAGAAGGCATAATCTCAAAGCCAAGGTTCGGACATGGCACTTTGCACCCAGTTTCTGTGTACTCAGCATTTGTCACCAGCTGTGCACAGCAGATCGTACGGTGCCTGGGTGACACAACTTTCACTTGGTTTCCCCCATTCCTTTGCTGGAAAAACATTCCCAGGTGGCAAAACCCTCCCAGCAGTGCCCACAGTGTGATGGGGGTACACCACGGAGCGGTTCGGTTCGCTCACACAATTTAACAGAGGTTTTCGTGGTAAAACCAGCCTCAGTGTGGATTTTTCTTGTTGACCTTCTCTACTTGCCCAGGGTGTACTGCCAGGACATGGTTCACACTCCTTGCCCCACAAAGCTCTCATGAGAGGAGCAGCAGGACCCTCAACATCCAGCATTATCTGATGGAAATAAACCCTAGATGCCAACAACCTCCAATTTCCACCAAAATCCCCCTCCCCAGATTCGTTCAGAGACTCATCTCATCCAAACCAAGTTTCTGTCCATCGTTAATCAATTCCAGAGCATTTTAAACTTTGATGTTCCTTCTGGAAGTGCCTGTCACCAGCAGGAAGGTCTGACTGCCCTGCCAAGACCTCTGTGCTCCCCAACACTAGCAAAGCACCCCTGTGTGCACTGAGCTGCGGGTACCTTTCCCCTGGGGGTCCATCTGGCTGGTTGATGCTGTGAGGACCATCTGACCCTTTCCTGTGGTGTTTTCTGGATGCTCTTCACCAGCTGACTGATGTGTTGGATCTTCCCAGAATGAGATGTTCCTCCTCCAAGCTTCCTTTCTGGAAGCCACAAGTCAGCTGAAGTCCAGCTCCCTGAAGGGCACCTCGATGTTGAAGGTGTACCAGAAGATCCAGAAGACGAGGCTGAAGGCAAGCAGCAGTGCTCCCAGGTACACAAAGAAGTCCCAGGAGCTTAGGGGAGCAAAAATGCCCAGGAAGAGGATGATGAGCCCCACGGCATCGCAGAGCACAGCCACGAGGGCGATCACAGCACAGCGACCCACGAGCCTGGGGAGGCCCATGGTGGAGCCCCCAGAGAGACCCTCAGAGTGGGGGCACAGGGGCTGGCAGCATCCCTGCACTCCCTCCTGCTGTCTCAGCTCCCAGGCTGCCAAGAGGAAGTACAAATGTCAAAACACACCTTACAGAACAATCGGGAGGGACCACACGATCCAGCTTTAACCCTTTCATGGCCCTGCCTCTGCCTGGCCAGGGGCACATCCCAGTCTGTGTGAGCCCTCCATGGAAGGGACCCACCCCAAGGACACCCTGTGGTCAGTCCAGTCTGTCCCAAGGGTACAGCTCTGGTCCAGACCCAGCTCACAGTCGGGCTGTGCTCCTGTGATTTGAGACCCAGGGCACCTCATGTCACTTTTAGGCAGCATCTGCCATGCAAAAGTCCCAGTGAAGTCTGCAGGACACTGGCTCTGATAACCCAGTGACAGCCTGGAAACATCACACTGTTCGCCTCTCTTTCTAGGTAAACTGAGGTGCGGGAATTTGCCCAGGATGCCATGAAATACAACACCCTTGCTACACTTCCAAAAAGCAGGTCTTGCTGCAAAACCCCACATCAGACAACCTGTGTCACTGGCCATCCCAAAAACGGGAACCAAGCAGGCCAGGGATGAATCACCGAACAAGGCAAAAATCCCCAGAGCTCCTGGTTTGTCCCTGAAAACCCAGCATGGCTTTCTGGCATCCAGGGATGGCACTTTCTGCTCCCAGGTCGTGGTGTGCCATGGGGCATGTCTTTCCTTCCCTGTTTCTCTGGTCTGTGTGTGTTTGGCAGACAGGGAGAGCCTGGGGAAGGCAGAACCCTTGGCTCTGGGAAAGGCACCCCAAGGCACCAACAGTGCATGGGCTGTGGGGTGGCAGCTGCCTGTCCCACCTCTGGGCCAGGCAGAGGATGCCAAAGGTTGGCACAGGACTGTTGGGAACATTGTTGTGGCCTGGAGCAGTGCCCAGCCGGAGGTGGCCTTGGCCCCAGGGCATGTCTTACACCAGGAGTGTCCTCCACCATCTCCTTGCCAAACCAAAGCCTGTTTGCCACCTGGGCAGCCCCACCACTTCTCAGCCACGAGAGAGGTGATGGCTGGAGGGGGTGTGGGACATTCCCTGTCTCCTCTGCTGCCCAGGGAATCCCAGGTGTTAAAAGTCACCCTATTCCTGTCTGTCACCCCGTTGGGTATCTCCCAAAGGGTAAGCACAGGGCAGAGACTGCCCAGCACAGCCCTGGTCCTGTCTCCCAATCTCATCCAGCTCACACAGACAATGCTGGGGAAACCTTCTATTCCTGCATGTGCTGCTCCCTCCCAATGGCAAAGGTCTGCCTGATCCAGGAGGTTTGGTGTTCCTCTTGGCTGAATAATGGAAGTTTTAGGTACACAAATAAATAACTTATCTCTTATTCAGGAATTATCACCCTTGCAGGCCCAGTGGGGAATCTCCTCTTTGCCAGCCCAGGACTGGAATTATTACCAGAGGGCTGGAAAGAAGTTCAGCTTCTTTTGAGATCTGAAGGAAACATGCTCTGAAATTTGGCTTTGTGGGTGTTCAGACAAAAATGTCCCTTGCTGTCAAAGCCAGCCTTCAGTTCCTAGTGGCCTTCTCAGCTCAGCTTGACTTGCTGGACCAGGTTTCTTGGCTTTTGGTTGTGTGGAGGAGAGCCTGCACCTTTCCACCCCACAGGGAAAGCCACAACCCACTGGAATCAGTGTTCATTTTAACCAAAGTGAGCTCATTCTACCTTCTTGCCTCTGAAAGGTTCATCCATTGTCCTGCACATGGAAGGGACTGTGATAGGAGGCAGAGCCAGAAGTGCCTAAACCAGAAATTTTGACATTAACAGGTGTCAAGAGTGGGCCTGGAGCATTAGGGGACTGATTGCAAAAGTGCCACCTCAGCTCTGCAGAGAAGATGTTGATTGCACAGTCAACCTACCCCACAATGGACCTGACAAAACTGTAATGAAGTAGTGCCTGAGGAAAAGCCCTCAGCTTGTTGACAGCTCCTGCTCTCTGTCTTTTTGTAGTATTTTGTAGGTATTTTGTTTGATTAAGCACATGCTTAATGAATTTGGGAAAAGAACCTTTCCAGTTTTCATGAGGATGTGTCACTGCAGGGGAGGAAAAACCCCGAAGGACAGGAGGAACCACAGCAGCTTCTCAGCCTTATCAGAAATGACAAAGGCACATTGTCTCAGAGTGTGTGGACCTGACAAACCTCTGCCCTTTTGGACTCCACCACTGCACCTCCCTCATCCTCTTGGAGGACATCCAGCACAGAGGGAGAAACATCTGAAAGGCTTTTACCTGGTGGTCCTTGACTGCACTGCCTGCAGGGCCACTTTCCTCTTGTGTCCAGTTCTGTCCCCTTCTTTTCTCTGTATCTTTACCTTCCATTCTCTGAATTCCAGGAATTCTTCCAGATGATTACAAGAAAGATGTGGAGAGACTTTTTGCAAGGGCATGTGGTGACAGGACAAGGGGGAATAGTTTCAAACTGACAGAAAGTAGGTCTAGATTTGTAGGGAAATTAATAGGTCTTTGGATTTCTTTGCAGAGCAGGAGGAGCACGACCTTGGCCAGTCTGCTCTGTACTTGTGAAGATAAGCAGCTTGCAGAGATTGTGAGAACTCAGAAGACAAGTACAGAGACAGTAGTTTGTGGCTATAGCCAATGAGTGATTGTTTATGTGTGTAAGCACCAGTAGTGTTAATGCACGTACACTCAGAGAATAATTGTAGAAACTCCATTAATAAACTGAGCTTTGTAGTTAATCCATATTGGATCATCTCACTGCTCCATAAGCCTGCCTCCAACATAGATTGGATTTTGGGAAGGAATTCTTGGCTGCCTGGCACAGGTTGCCCAGAGAATCTGTGGCTGCCCCATCCCTGCAAGTGTCCAAGGCCAGGTTGGACAGGGCTTGGAGCAACCTGGGCGAGTGGAAAGTGTCCCTGCCCATGGCAGGGGGTGGGACGAGGTGAGCTTTAAAGTCCCTACCAACTCAAACCAGTCTTTGATTCCATGGTCAAAGATTCAGTTTTTATTGTAGTGGGAGAGCTGCGGAAGAAGCCCCAGTGCTCTTCTGCCCTTTCCAGCCTGAGTCCTGATCTCAACAGGTATTATCCACATGGGGCCAAGTGGACAGCACCCCAGGAATCCCACCCAGACCACCGGCACTCTCCAGAGGCAAACAGTGGGCAGGAAGATGGGTCTGATTCCAGGACACCAGGTCAGTGCAGATGTGTACACCCCCTGCTGCAAAAGGCTGGTGCCACCTGCATCTCAGCAGAGCAGGCAAAGAATCTTCTTCCAGGCTGCATCCCATGCCTGAGGTAGCCCAGCAATGAAAAGCAAAGCAAGGGAACTTGTGGAGGTTGTTGAAATGCAAAAACTGGGAATCACCCCAATCCAGAGGTCGAAATATCTCTGTCAACTCCCGCCCCTCCAGGGGAGACACTGAGTGGTGGGATGGTCATTCCCACACACCAGGTGCTCCCCAGGAGACTGCTGGGACTGGGACATTGTCTATCACTGCAGACCAGGCTTTCTTCAGGCTCCCTTCGCTGCACCCTCTGGATTTTGGGAGCCAGCTGTGGAAGGTGAGGTCCTGCATTGACCTTCAGTAGGGAATCAGCAGCCCAGGGTGGATGTGCCCTGCAGAAGGCAAGGTTTGCCCCTGGATGAAGTTCAGAGTGGATGAGCCCTGCCAAGCTGGACAAGAGGGCTGTGGTTTGGCCATGGTGGCATGAAGAGAAATGTGCCACACTGAATCAACGGTGTCACTGGAGAGAGTCACTCCCTGGGTTGGACAAGAACCTGAAGGTTTCCAGAAGTTCATTCATCTCCAATTGATGGCTCAGAAGACTGAAAAAAGCTGCATCTTGCTCCAAAAACACTTAACAAAGGACAGAAAGCTCTGTGTACCTCTTGTGCCTTTTTCTAGCCCAGTTCTGGAAAGATGATGTGAGTGGAAACCAGAACAGGTTTGCAGTAGAATGTGGCAAGAGTGAACTAGTTTTTCCCAGGGAAGAGTGAAATTGCTTCCCAAGTATGTATTAATTGGGAGCAGTAAGTGCTTGAGAGGACAGATGGAAGTGCTCTGACAACATCTTTGGCTCATGGGAGCCAGCCCATCCATGTTTAAATGCAGCACGTGGAGATAAACCAGGGAAGGAGCCTTCAAAAAGTGTGTCCTGTAGTGAAACACAACCAAATCCTGTGCCATGGGCTGGGCTGTTCTGGAATATCTTCCTGAGGATGAGGAGGAGGAGGATAGGCAGCACAGTGCAGCTTGAAGGAGCACTCCAGGGGTGGTTCACGCACGGTGACCCTCATCCACAGCTCCACAGCTCCACCAGGGATGGATGTACCTGAGGTGGGAATGGCTCCAGCTGCCATGAATGTAGGGGCTGCAGACAGCTCAGCCTGGGCAGGGCTGGGCAAACCCCCTCCTGTGGCACAAGGGCGCTGCTTTCCTTCAGGGCCAGCACATTTTGGAGCATTTTGGGATTGTGTCTCAGCTGCAGGACTCGTGTCTTCAGGAGAGAAACTGCTGAGCACTCACCCCCCAAACCTGAGTGTAGGAAGAACTTTCTGCATGAAATGAATGCAGCTCAGAGCAATCTATACTGAACTCTCAGGATGTGTCTCTGGGGAGGAATGGCAAACCCAGTACCCGTCCCTAAGGACACTGAAGATACTGAGGGGTTGGACCTCTTCATACCCCTGGGAAAGGTGCCCAGACACTGTGGCTGGACAGGAATAGGCCCGAGTTAGGAAAGGCTCCTTTCTCCAGCCCACCTTCCCTGCTGAGCCCTGGCTGCTGCTGCTGCTCTGGAAACCATCCCACAGGGAACAACCCTTCAAAGCATCCCCACACTCTGCCTTAACATACAAATTGGGTTTAACACCCTCTTCTACTGCAAGAAACTCCCATACTCCACGAGGCCCTTCCCATCCCTGCCCAGGTCAGCTCAGCCCACCCAGCTGTGGTGCAGGAGGGGTCCAGCACCCCTTCCCAGCCTTGTGCTGTGAGCTCTGCCTGTCACACAGCCTTGGTGGCTCTCACACAGCCTTGGTGGCTCTCACACAGCCTTGGTGGCTCCGTGGCAGTGGAAAACAGGATCTCTGACTGCTGCCCAGAAGCAGCAGGGGATGCTCCCGTGCGTCAGGAGCAGGGCACTGCAGAGGGTTCAGCAGATCCAGCTGGCCCAGCCTCAGAGCTGCAGCAGTGAGGGGCTGAGCAGGGATCCCAGCAGCGCCCCAGGGCAGCTTCTCTGCTGCTCCTGCACCTCCCTGGGGCCAAGGGCTGTGCCAGTGCTGCCTCCCCTGGGCAGCTCCTTCCCTGGGTATCTTCCTCCTTGGGCAACTCCTTCCCTGGGCAGCTCCTTCCCTGGGCAGCTCCTTCCTTGGGAAGCTCCTTCTGAGGGACAGATGTGTGGAGCTGGCACTGGGACAGCTGAGGAACACTCTGGAAGTGCTGGTTATACTGGCCTACAGTTTCCAGCCACCCCTTCCCTCCACTGGAGTTTTCAGAATCCTAAATGAACTTTTAATTGGTTTGGGTTTTTTTGCTGTCGATGTGGGGGGGCTATGTTTTTTAAGGATTCTTTATTGTTAAACTCTTTTTGCTGGATGTAGTTACCAAATTGTAGTCAGAGGTCCTTTCTCAAAATCCTTCCTTGGAGCATTTTACTGAATATGATACTTTGTGTACAAGTGCAGAAACTGTCAGTCCTTAGTTATAGTTCTAAATCTGAGAGTGGCAAACTGACCATATGTCTTAGTTCAAGGGGAGAACTAAGATATCTGTGTGGGCCAAGAAACAATCCCTCTCCTTTAAATTTAGAAAACAGAACTTTAATTAGAAAAAATATATATATATGAAAGGATAAGAGTTCTTAATCACAATACATATATATATCCAGAAAGAGCCAAACAACAACAGTTTGTAATAAACCTCTCCACCCCCAAAGGACAAGGCAAACAGTTAAAAAGCCTTTTGACTGTCTCCACCCCAACAAAAAAAGGGGGGAATGCAATTCTATCTACAGGCAGCAGGTGCCGATGTCGCACCTCAGCCGCTGGCCCCTCTCTCAGGCTGCGAGAACAGCACAAAGGCTTTTGGGCTGAGTCTTTATGTCAGGATATACATATGCACTCGTTCTTTTGTTAACCATCTTCACCGAGGTTTAGGGCGTCGGCTCCAAGCCTTTAGGGAGAAATTCCAACGAGATACCAAGCTATAACATTATAATAAACAGTGGGGGGTTTTCCCCAGTGTGTGGTGTATTGGGTTTCAGACTTGATTTTTTAACAACGAAAACCAAAGCAAAACAGAAGCTGCCTCAAGTTGTGACAGGGAAGGTTATAGATTATATATTAGGAAAATTTTGTTCCTCGAAATATGCTGCCCAGGGAAGTGGTTGAGTCACCATTCCTAGAGGTCTTTAAAGACCTGTATTTATTTTTTTTAAAGAGGTTTAGGCTCCATTTGAGTTGGGGGGAAGTCAAGCAGAACTAGAAGGAGGGTTGTTGGTTCATCCCATCCACAATCACTGCATTAAACTTGGCATAACCCATGGGCACAACAGCCCAAAGTGGGAGCCTCGGGGCTAATCCAGGCATGGGGCAGCAGGAGGGGTGCTGACCAAAGACAACACTCAACACCCCCCAGCCCCAAACCACCCTGTGGACCCGGCCAGGGCTGGGGAACACACACACACACACACACACACACACACACACGGGCTTTGGATACCCCTCTCCACCAGCAGAGGGGGGAACTCTACACTACACGATGGAAACCCAGGGCAATGGTCTGCACTGGGCTGCAGCTTTTCCCAGAGAGGATTTAAACTGGGAGCCACCAGGACCCATCACTGGCAGATATTTCACCAGTCCTGCTGCAGCAGAGGTGATGCCACACACACCCAGTGCCTGTCACAGGGCAAAGCTGGTGAGCTGCTTCCTATTTACCTGCAGGGCCCAGCCCAGCACTGCTCTCAGCAGAGCTGGGGAAGCTGCTTTCAGCTGCTTTGGACACTAGAGCTTTTGTGTCCCTTGGGCTTTATGGCTCCTTCCTTGGCTGGATACAGCAAAAGGGTGAGCACAGGCTCCAGCTGAGGCTGCTGAGCCTTGGCAGGGCTGCAAATGATGCAGTAACCCCTTGGAAGGACCTACGAGGACCAGAGTGTAACGGGTAATAGAAACAACATATAATTTGCTAATCAAATTAAAACTTGTGAGAAGTTTTTTTTTCTTGTTAAGGTTTTCTTAAATTGCTAAATGTTAAACCAAGATGTTGTGTATGCTATGCTAGTTGTGGGTTTTGGATTGCATTGATAAAGGAAGGATTCGCTGTCTTCATCTTTAAAAGCATCTAGCAACTCCTAACAAGGCCTAACACAGAAGGAGAGGACGAAGTGAAACCACAAGAGAACTGCTTCTAGCAGCGAGACAGAATTAATTGGAAGATTCAAATGAAAGCGGGAACGGGGTAGATTTTTGATTGGAGAACAGACACTATAAAANTTGATTGGAGAACAGAGAATATATAAAAGTAGACTGAAGATCCGTTAAGGTGTGGTCTGTGTGGAGCAAGAGACTCCTCAGACACCCAGCGCGCTGTTTTTGCTCATTTTACTTTAATTTTACTTTATTAAAGTTTAATATTCCAAATTTTCAAGATTATGGTCTTTTGCCTATAACAAGAGGGAGGTGGAGAAGCTGAATTTCTCTGTCTTGCCTTCACAGAGCCCTGCAGGTGCAGACTGACACATGCTGGGAAGGGCATCACGGGACCAGAGAGGGGCTGAGCTACACAGGGGTGGAGTTTAGACCAGACAGGTTAAATATTGAGGCTCAGAAGTCTCAAAGGAAGTTCCTGATTAAATGAATATGGAAGGAAGTGCTTTTTGGGAAAGCTGGGCTTCCCCCAGTCCTTCCACAGGGCTCAACTAGCACCCCTGTGCTGTCACAGGTTGNCCAAGAAACAATCCCTCTCCTTTAAATTTAGAAAACAGAACTTTAATTAGAAAAAATATATATATATGAAAGGATAAGAGTTCTTAATCACAATACATATATATATCCAGAAAGAGCCAAACAACAACAGTTTGTAATAAACCTCTCCACCCCCAAAGGACAAGGCAAACAGTTAAAAAGCCTTTTGACTGTCTCCACCCCAACAAAAAAAGGGGGGAATGCAATTCTATCTACAGGCAGCAGGTGCCGATGTCGCACCTCAGCCGCTGGCCCCTCTCTCAGGCTGCGAGAACAGCACAAAGGCTTTTGGGCTGAGTCTTTATGTCAGGATATACATATGCACTCGTTCTTTTGTTAACCATCTTCACCGAGGTTTAGGGCGTCGGCTCCAAGCCTTTAGGGAGAAATTCCAACGAGATACCAAGCTATAACATTATAATAAACAGTGGGGGGTTTTCCCCAGTGTGTGGTGTATTGGGTTTCAGACTTGATTTTTTAACAACGAAAACCAAAGCAAAACAGAAGCTGCCTCAAGTTGTGACAGGGAAGGTTATAGATTATATATTAGGAAAATTTTGTTCCTCGAAATATGCTGCCCAGGGAAGTGGTTGAGTCACCATTCCTAGAGGTCTTTAAAGACCTGTATTTATTTTTTTTAAAGAGGTTTAGGCTCCATTTGAGTTGGGGGGAAGTCAAGCAGAACTAGAAGGAGGGTTGTTGGTTCATCCCATCCACAATCACTGCATTAAACTTGGCATAACCCATGGGCACAACAGCCCAAAGTGGGAGCCTCGGGGCTAATCCAGGCATGGGGCAGCAGGAGGGGTGCTGACCAAAGACAACACTCAACACCCCCCAGCCCCAAACCACCCTGTGGACCCGGCCAGGGCTGGGGAACACACACACACACACACACACACACACACACACGGGCTTTGGATACCCCTCTCCACCAGCAGAGGGGGGAACTCTACACTACACGATGGAAACCCAGGGCAATGGTCTGCACTGGGCTGCAGCTTTTCCCAGAGAGGATTTAAACTGGGAGCCACCAGGACCCATCACTGGCAGATATTTCACCAGTCCTGCTGCAGCAGAGGTGATGCCACACACACCCAGTGCCTGTCACAGGGCAAAGCTGGTGAGCTGCTTCCTATTTACCTGCAGGGCCCAGCCCAGCACTGCTCTCAGCAGAGCTGGGGAAGCTGCTTTCAGCTGCTTTGGACACTAGAGCTTTTGTGTCCCTTGGGCTTTATGGCTCCTTCCTTGGCTGGATACAGCAAAAGGGTGAGCACAGGCTCCAGCTGAGGCTGCTGAGCCTTGGCAGGGCTGCAAATGATGCAGTAACCCCTTGGAAGGACCTACGAGGACCAGAGTGTAACGGGTAATAGAAACAACATATAATTTGCTAATCAAATTAAAACTTGTGAGAAGTTTTTTTTTCTTGTTAAGGTTTTCTTAAATTGCTAAATGTTAAACCAAGATGTTGTGTATGCTATGCTAGTTGTGGGTTTTGGATTGCATTGATAAAGGAAGGATTCGCTGTCTTCATCTTTAAAAGCATCTAGCAACTCCTAACAAGGCCTAACACAGAAGGAGAGGACGAAGTGAAACCACAAGAGAACTGCTTCTAGCAGCGAGACAGAATTAATTGGAAGATTCAAATGAAAGCGGGAACGGGGTAGATTTTTGATTGGAGAACAGACACTATAAAAGTAGACTGGAGGTCCGTTTAGGGTGTGGTCTGTGTGGA
Organism: Campylorhamphus procurvoides; assembly: GCA_013396655.1. Lineage (NCBI taxonomy): Eukaryota > Metazoa > Chordata > Aves > Passeriformes > Dendrocolaptidae > Campylorhamphus > Campylorhamphus procurvoides. The sequence continues at coordinate 579,506 of WBMV01001055.1, read as the reverse complement.
GCAAGAGACTCCTCAGACACCCAGCGCGCTGTTTTTGCTCATTTTACTTTAATTTTACTTTATTAAAGTTTAATATTCCAAATTTTCAAGATTATGGTCTTTTGCCTATAACAAGAGGGAGGTGGAGAAGCTGAATTTCTCTGTCTTGCCTTCACAGAGCCCTGCAGGTGCAGACTGACACATGCTGGGAAGGGCATCACGGGACCAGAGAGGGGCTGAGCTACACAGGGGTGGAGTTTAGACCAGACAGGTTAAATATTGAGGCTCAGAAGTCTCAAAGGAAGTTCCTGATTAAATGAATATGGAAGGAAGTGCTTTTTGGGAAAGCTGGGCTTCCCCCAGTCCTTCCACAGGGCTCAACTAGCACCCCTGTGCTGTCACAGGTTGCCCAGGGTGCAGTTGTCCAGCTGCCCTTGCCAGAGGTTCAGGCTGTGGCCCATCCCAATCCACAGCTGGGCACCTGAGCCCCCACACCAGCCCTGACCCCCTCAGCCTCTTCTCCTGCATGCCTGGGATGCTCCAGCATGGAAAGGGATGGAAAGTTTTATCACCCCTAAGGGGCCCTGAACAGGTTTTGAAACCGAGATCAATGAGGTGAGGGGACACACAGAGACATTGTCAGCTGCCTCTTGCTGTGTCCTGGGAGCCCCTCCAGCCCTGGTAGTTGGGGCTCAGTTCAGGTTCAGGCTGGGTTAGAACCAGGCTGCACCAGACAGGCTGGGAGCAGGCTGGGATTCCTCTCATTTCCTTCAAGGCAGGATGGAATGGGGGCCTGGGATGGAGGTTGATGCCTCTGAAGCCCCTGAGCCTCCAGTGGCCTGAATGCTGCAAACCCTGCCACACAGGGAGCAGGAGTTTTACATCCCAGTGCTGCTGCATGAACAGGAGCAGAGCTTCCAATCCCCTGGGTCAGAGCAGTGGCAGTGAACAGTCTCTTGATGCTGACTTTTGTGCAAGCTGATATTCCAGCTGAGGAAAAGGAAAAAAAATAAAGAAGGAAAAGCACAACTACTTTTGCTGCTGAACCCGCAGCTGTGGCCAGGGGAACTCCCAGCCCTGGGACTGCACACCTCTGAGCATGGCCAGAGGCATTTCCTACCCTGGAAACACCCAGGGCACAGCAACACCACATCTGGCTGAGAAAGAGCTGGATTCACCCTCTCTGACACGGTTTGGGTGAAAGTCCTGCTCCCTCAGCAGGGTCTAGGGGCACAGATGGCGCTTGTTTGCTCAAATCTGCCTCTTCCAGATTTCCTTTGCCCTTCTCAGTGTAAATCTGAGCTGGTTCCAAAGTTCCCATGTACCTAACACCCAGTGGAAAATAGGAAGGGGGGGTTTTCCGTAGGGTTTCAAGCTCACTGTAAGCACTGAGAGTTCTCTGAAGTCATTGCCCTCATTAAGGACAGGGAAGGCTGGTGCTTCCAGGGAGGGATGGGTGACTGCATCTCTTCCTGGTGGGATGTCCCAAGGGGATGGGAGCACCACCAGCATTTCTGGGTGCACAATGAACTGGCAGCAGGAAATGAGATATCAGCCCTTGCAGCCCCACCAGCCCTTGGCCATGTTTCCAGGAAGGAATGGTGGAAGTTCTCAGTGGAATAGTCTGTGCCTGCAGACATCAGTGGGCACTGCTTCCTTCCACAGCTGAATTCCTGATACCTGGAGGAGGAGGATGAGTCTTAGTGCTATTCCCAGCAGCAGCTGCAGAAATCTCCTGATTGCACGAGGGATGAGTCCAGTTAGTGTGAAGTGAGGTCGTGGAATCCCAAAATGGTTTGGGTTGGAAGGGACCTCAAAGTTCATTTTATTCCACCCCCTGCCATGGGCAGGGACACCTTCCACTAGCCCAGGTTGCTCCAAGCCCCGTCCAGCCTGGCCTTGGACACTTCCCGGGATGGGGCAGCCACAGCTCCTTTGCCCAACCTGTGCCAGGGCCTGCCCGCCCTCATGGGGAAGAATTCCTTCCCAATATCCCATCTAACCCTGCCCTCTGACAGTGGAAAGTTATTCCCCCTTGTCCAGAGTCCCTCTCCATCTCTCTTGGAGCCTCCCTAGGCACTGGAGTTAAACCACAGTTTAGCATCCTTGGAGGGAGGGCTGCAACACAGGTTTGAAGCATCTTCAGGAGGTTTGACTTCTGCTGAGGGCCAGGGATGCAGCAGATTGTCAGACACCCTGGGCAGGGTGGCATCCCCAGCACAGCCTGCTGGGTGGGTTGGCAGGGCTAGCCTTTGAGAGGCAGGGAAATATTTCCTCTTTGAACGGCTCTGCAGAGATAATGACTTTTTAAATGGATTTTCTGTTCTTTTTATAGAGCAGAGGGAGCTGGCAGATCACATCTAAGCTTGCCTTAGTGAATGCTGGCCATGATTATATTTGCTGGAAAGCCAGATCTTTCCTTTAAACATGGTTTTCTTGGGTCTGGTCTGAAGTATCACATTGGGATTCAAACAGGTTTCAGTGGGAGCAAAGAGGAATTTGGGGGAGCAGTCAAAGTGATTTGTAGGTGCTTGGGAACAGCCCAAAGACCTGAACTGCCCTATGATCTGATAAAAGGTCCAGCAGTGGCTTCAGCAGTGGCAGGAGGAGATAGCACGTGAGCCCTGCCTCTCCTGGCATCTGCTTTCCGAGGGCTTCTCCAGCAGCCACCACTGCTGGGTTACAGGAGTTAGAGGGCACATTCTTCTCTCCTGCTTCTGCTTTCTCCCTTTTTATCTGTAGTCCATAAAACCATTTTGAACCCATGGATACTCCCTGCCTCTGCAGCCTCCCAGTCCCAGAGGGGTCCCACAGCACAGGGACAGGAATTCCCTTCTCATCAGCCCTGTGGGTGTTGCTGGGTTGCAGCAGGACAAGCATTTTATGCCAGCTCCTGATGCAGCTCTTGTGCACAGCCCTCAGGATACCTAGCCTCTGTGTTTCCCTAAGTTCCTGCAGCTCATTTCAAGAGAATGATGCAATTCCCAGCACTGGGAGAACCATTGCAAAGTCCACCTACCTTCCTGGCAGTGACCAGGCATTTCCATCCCCTGCTACAAAGTGAAGAGTTCCCACTTTGCTCCTGGAATACCACCTGCACCTATCTCCCAGCCATTAATCTGACTTTCCCCTCAATTAACACTTCTCTCCCTTTACCTCCCTGTCCCACCATAGACCTGGACAGCCAATGGTAAGACCCACCTGAGAAATCCTCTCCTCAGCAAGCTTTGGCCCTGGGCTATTTTCTTTACCCTCTCCTGGGCATCGCCATCCTCTTGCACCTTCCTGTGCCACCCTTGTGCTGCCCACACCTCTACAGAGGTGTCCACAGAACCCTCCAAGCCCTGACACCCCCACCCGGCACATAGGAGGGACAACACCCAGACAAACCTGCAGCCCCAGCCCCTCTGGTTGTCCTCTCTCTGTCCCAGGTGAGCCCCCCCATGCTTGGTTGGTGCCACACCATCACCTGCCCCGTGGGTGCCACCCCCATCCCCTGATCTGTCCCAGACCCTCCACACCTCAGCCTTCCCTCCCCACCCACAGGCACAGAGCAAGGACATGAGACCAGAGCAGTCATGTGCAAGTCCTTTGGGAAATCTTTCCTTTAATGAAACCTAATATTTCTGTTATAAATGACCAGTCTGGAATCCAATTAAATTCTTGGTCTCACTGACTTCTTGTAGTAACTTTTCACTGTCAGTCTTCTTATTCTTGGCCATGAGACACGAAGAACATGCATCCTGCTGGGACCTGGGGATGCTACTCATGCTGCTCCGTGATTCCCCCCTCCTGAGTTCTTATGTTCATCTGCTCTTCTGTCTGTGCTTGCCCCCAAGGAGGAATTTTCAGTGAGTATCATCTGGGAATTGCAGTGAAACCAGCAGTGGCTGCTCCTTGTGCCAGGGCAGGATTGCAAAAATAAGCAAAGTGTGGAACAACACTACGAATGAGGTTTGCTGGGTCCAGTGCCAGATCACATCCCTTGGACACTCCATTCCCAAATCTGACACTGGCTGGCCAGGGCACACATCTGCACCAGCCAGGAAACAAAACTCAGGGCTAGGCTGGGCCTGGGCCAAAGGGCTGTGTGTGCTCAAATCCTCCTGATCCAGCTGTGGCAGCTGCCAGGCTGGGATGGGTCACCTCAAGCTCTCCCCACCCTGATGGAGAGGATGTCCAGGCACATGGCACTGGCCAGCCCTGGTCACATACGGGGGGTAGCCTGGCAGGAGGGTCAAGGTGATCCTCAAGCCCTAATGCTCCACTTCAAGGCTCTGGAACAAGGGCATCTTGCACCATATTTGCAGCAGAAATGCTGATGTGGCGCCAGGTTCAGAAATAAGGGAGTTCACCCTGAGTTTGCCCGGAGGAGGTTCAGTGTTTCCTGAGAGAAACCCAGCTCTCAGCCCTGAGCACTGTTTCCACAGCTACAGTTTCCTGGTGCTGCTTGACAGTGGACACATGTCCCTTGTGAGTGCCCTGCTGGTCTGAAGCAGCAGGGTCTGGCACCTTCTGCTTCTGCTCTGTCTCCTGATGCTGTGCAGAGCTCTCAGCCTGTTGGGCAAATTAGAGAGCTTGGAGGAATTGTGGCTCCAGGATGTTGCAGAGACTGAAAGCACAAACTGATCTGAAAGAGCAGCTGAAAGAGGAGGAGGTGGCTCTGTCAGTCGGTGTTAAACAGGGGGCTCGGCAACCTTGGCTGCTCTTAGCTGGGCATTAACCAGGAGAATGAATATTGTCTGCACATCATTCCTTGCGCTTTCCTCCAGAGTTCCTCGGGAGCTGTTGGTAGATGTGGGATAGTGGGTTAGGGAAAGCTGAGGGCTTACATGAGGTTTCTCTCATCAGCAGCTCATGGGGGGTTATCAAACCCATCTCTCTGAAACCACAGAGCAAACACATCCAAATTCTCTCTGTGCACCCCTTGCCACCCTCCCCACCTCCCAGGGCATTTAGAAAAGCAGCAGGGATGCTTCTGCTTCCCTGTGGAGGTGCAAACTACAAAGAGGAGCTTGCTGAGGTCTCTTCTATGTTTCTCTTCTGCTTCTGACCACCACTGACCACATTCTCGCCCCACAGTGGGTGCCAGGGCCTTTGAGCTAGTGCTTGTTGAGTCCCACCAGGCTGAGGAAAGGCTGCCTTGGGATCCAGATGGGATTAGCACTTTTGTGCCTGAACCCAGGACTGGGAGCTGGACATTATGGGCCTATTTTTATCATCTTGCTCTCCAGACTGAGACCAGCCCTTCAAACTGAAAATTGGGGTTTAAAATTTGTCTTTTAAAGTAAATCTGGCTTGCTGAAAATACAAAATGAAACCAAATCTGTGCAGAAAGGATCTGTGCTTTCCTTGTTGCATTGTCTCAGGCACTCATTTATTAAAGGCAGAAATAGAAAGGGGAAGGTCACAAAGGTGTCTCTCTTGCCTGTGGTCCAGCTCTGGTGGCACAAACAGGTGATGGTTTTGGTTCCTGGGTAGTTCTGACAGACACCACCAGTGCAAACAGACAGATGTGGCCAAACAGCTCTGGTCCTGCAGACCTGGGGGAACAGCCCTCCTACAGCACCCAGAAAAAGATCCTTGTGATGCTCCTCTTTGCCCTGACCCTGTGGAGCAATAAACAGAGCCTGGGAATGCTCCACACCAAGCACAGAATGATCCAGTTCATAGCCATGTCCCAGCAGTCGCTGTAACAGGGCAAAGAGCCCCTCACTGCAAGAAAGACACTGAGGGGATTCAGTGTGTCCAGGGAAGGGGCTGGAGCAGCAGGAGAGGCTGAGGGAGGTGGGGAGGCTCAGCCTGGAGAGAAGGAGGCTCAGGGTGGATGGTCTCTACAGCCACCTTAGAGGAGAGGGGAGGCAGGTGGGGATGGGGGATCACACAGTGGCAGGATGAGAGGAAACAGCCTCAAGTTGCACCAGGGAAGGATTCTGTTGGACATCAGGAGAAGAAAGGGTTGTCAGCATTAGAAGGGAGGTTTGGAGGCCCCGTCCCTGGAGGTGCCCAAGCTAGGAGGGCTTTTCTGACCTTACTGATTCTGGGGTTCTGTGAACAACAGGGACGTTCTGGCCATGGACACTGCATCTTGTCCTCTTAATCTTTGGTGATGTGTGTTGACCATTCTGGTGGTCTCCTCTGACACAAAGTGGTCTGGAACTATGTTGTCCTGCTTCTCCTCTCCACTAACCCTGGATGAACCACCTCTGGCCTCCCAGTTCCTACACCTGAATTGCAGTTTCCAGTCAGCAATGTTCACACCAGGCTTGGCTCACACTCTGCAGTTGGATGGCTCCTCTCTGCTGATGTCTCCTGCATAAGATCCTGGGGGCCTCCAGGTAACTTCAGACCTTTGCTTTAGCCCAGGTAACTTCAGAGCTTTGCTGTACCCAACCTGTGCTGTTGGGTCACTCCCTGGACAGAGGGTGACACAGAGAGCTTGGAACTGCCTTCCTGGGCTCACCTGAAAAATCCTGCTCCCTTTTTTTCTGACATTACTTGGATGAAATACAAAGTTCATTTTCACACTGGAGACCATGTAGGGAAGAGATTTACTAGGACAAAATCCTCTAGGAGAGTATAAGAATGTGTTTCTTTTTATGGCTAATCAACACAGCTTGGTAGAGGGGCAGGGAACCTTCATGGGAAGGTCCTGGGGTGTGCTCAGTGGTTAAAGAAGAAGGACTTGAGGCTCTGTAGAAACTGTGATTTCTGTCTCTGCTTCTGCTTCTTCCGTATGATGGGGATCCACACGAAGCCACAGACCAGGAGCATCAGCCCCAGTGACAGGAATGCCGGGCCACACATTTTATAAACTTTTTTGTTCTTGGTGAGGAAGCAGGACAGGCTGGTGATGACCATCCCGAAGAGGAAGATGGCTGCTCCAACAGACACCACGATCACAGGCTTGTGGTAGATCTCCCACTTGCTCCTGGATGTGCTGGTCCACACGGACTCGCTGCGGGAGCTCATGCACAGGGTGCTGCCCGTGTTGCTGGTCACCAGCTCCTTGGACTGAGGGGACTTCTCGCTCCCATTAGGGCTCCTGGGGGGAATTTCCATGGTGACAGGGTCTGAGGAGAAGACCTGAGGTGAACAAAAGAGAAAGCAGGGCAGGGCAAGAGATGGAGGATGGAGGTGTTCTCCATGTGGTCATTGGGGAGTGCAACCCAAAGGAAGGTGGAGGAGGTTTTGAGTGTCACTGCAGGGACAGAGGAGCACCAAATGTAGGAATTGGCAATGGGGCCCTGAGGGCTGGACAGAAGATGCATGTGAAGTCCCACTGCCCACCCATGGATAGTGGGACTCCTGCAGTCCCTGTCCCTGTCCTTAGACCTTCCAGCTCACCAGCTTCCAGTTCCCACAAGAGTCCAGTGGTGGGGTCTCCACTGGAACCCACTACCCTGAACCTCCCAGGGCTCTTGGCTGCTCTCAGGGGCACAGCAGGGTGCTGCAGGCAGGACTGGTGCTGCTGCCTATGTCCTTGGACCTGCCTTCCTTCCCAGACCCCAAATTACACCGCAGCACCTTATAATATGATCATGTCTCCTTTTTCAGAGAAACTGAGGCATGGCATGCCATGCCAGGAACACTCTGAGCTGAAGGGTACCTTTGGGCCCACAGAGCCAGATGTTCCTCACTGCCACACCCAGCTTTGTAGCAGCTGCAACACTGGAGCTTCTCACTTCCCACCTCAATGCTCAGATGGGAGATGCTGGTCCCAAAGGACTTGTTTCTCCAGCTGTGAGCTGGAGCAGGTGCTGTGGGAGAGCTCCTGAGCTGGGCAGCAGCAGGACACCAAAACCCTCTGCCCTGTGACAGCTGGTCAGCAATGTGGCTTCTGGCACATTAGTTTTTCATCAGCTCGAGAAGGAAATACCTTTTCCCAGAAACAAAGTGCTCCTAGCAGTGAGAAAACATCATGGTAAATGGGAAGGGCTGAGTGCTGTGTTACCCACTATTTCCTCAGGGCTCTGCTTCGGAGCCTGCAGGGGTCTGGACTGGAAAGCGTTTCTGCTGCTGGGAAGCCCAGTGGGGATGAACCCACACAGGTACCAGGGCTGAGGAGGGCAGGTCAGGGACATGGATGCTTCACACCCAGGAGTCAGATTTGGCTTTGCAAAGCAAACTGCTGCCTGAGCTGGCAGCTTTCCTGCCAGGGGCTCAGTGGTGTCTGCTGGGACTGCCCTGTCCTCTGCTGTCCCCACCTGCGGGGCTCAGGGGTGCTCTGCAGTAGGAGTACAGCAGCTTGGAGCACCTCCTTTCTGCCAGCACCCCCAGCTCGTGGGGCTGGCTGCCAAGCCCCAGAGCTGTACCCTGGGTGTCCCCTGTGCTCCCCAGCTCTCACATCCATGCTGGTCTGGGCACAGCACCCCAGTGGGGCTGTGATGGGTGGGCAGTGCCACCAGGGCTCCGTGCACAGTTCCTCCCAAGCACCACACAAGCTTTGAGCCTAAGTGGGCTTGATCCAAAGCAGGTAATTTATATCCCTGCCTTGGCCCTCATCTCTCTGTGCGTTTGCTCAGCCCAGCCCAGCTGCTGTCCCATGGGGTGGCTCTCCAAGAGGTTCACACCATGGCTGATGCCAGGATGGATTTCCCCCCTGCCTGTGTCACAGGAAGGCTGTGGCTACAGGAGGTGTAGGGCAGGTGACCACAAAGCCTGGCAGCTCCAGCACTGTTCCTGTTGCTGCTGATCAATGTGAGAGCAAAGACCATGTCAGTGCAGCCACACAGAGGCTGCAAGGCTGGCACAGCTCCAGAGGCATCATCTGAAGGAAACCTGCCCATATTTGAACCCTACTGGGCCCAGTGCCCATCCAGAGATGCTGGTGAATGGGTGCCAGCCAGCACTTCCCTTACTCTTTCACCTGTGTCCCCTCTCAAGGCTCATGGTTTGCTCTGGGAAGAGACAGATGGAATTTTTCAATATAGTGCCCCCAACACAGACACTGTTGCAGGTCTGGCAGTGTTGATGCATTTTGTGATGTTTCAGGTGTGCCAGACTTGGGCCAACAAGCAAAAGGTGAAAGCCAAGAGCAACACACAAAATTTACATCTCTCTTGACTTCAGTTTTCACTCCTCTCTGTTGGAACAGAAAAGACAAGGACAGAGGAGGGGACACATTTCTGCCATCCTGATATGGAATTATGGAGTCCCAGAATCACTGAGGTTGGAAAAATCCTCCCAGCCCACAGAGCCCACCCTGTGCCCAATGCCCATCTTGTCCCCCAGCCCAGAGCTCTGAGTGCCATGGCCAGTCCTGCCTTGGACACCTCCAAGGGTGGGGAATCCAAAGCTCCCTGCACAGCCCCTTCCAATACCTGACCACCCTTTCCAGGCAGAAATTCCTCCTGATGTCACACCTGCCCCTGCCCTGTTCCAGCCTGAGGCTGTTCCCTCTCTTGTCTGTGTTCCCTGGGAGCAGAGCCCAACACCCTGCTGGCTCCCCATTCCTGTCAGGGAGTTGCAGAGCCAGAAGGTCTCCCCTGAGCCTCCTTTTCCTCAGGCTGAGCACATCCCCCCCCCCAAGCTCCTTCAGCTGCTCCTCATCACACTTGTGCTCCAGATCTTTCCCCAGCTCCATTGCCCTAAATATATGTCTTCTACAGCCCTCGATCAGGGCTCAGCAAGGACTTGACAAGACAAAGAAGTTTGGTCAGAGTAGCAAGTTCTGGCTTCTGTTCTTCCTTTTGAGCTGCTAATCCCACATCTGCCAACTGGACTATTGCTGTGGAGCATGCTGGTTCTCCTAGTGCAAATCAGACTCTTCCTGAAATGTCATCCTGGGGTGCTGTGGCATTTCATGTCTTTGTCGTTGCAATGTCTGTCATGGAGAGGTTTTATGATCAACCCACGGTATAATTTTAATTTGGCTCTGTGGTTGGAAATTTGCTTTATTCTCTGGAATAATCCCCAGATTTGACACCTCAGCAGTCTGATACAGGCTGTCCTGTCCCATATTGAGGCAGCCCTCTCCCTGCTTGCCTGGGTGCTGTGTCCTTCCTCTGCATCCAGGGAGCTCTGCAAGCACTTTGCCTTCTGCAGAGCATTAATGTCAGGCTGCTGCTGAAAGCAAAATCTCCCTTTCAGGTTTCTATTTCCGCTAGAGTGGATTTATTCCCTCCTTTTGTTTTCTGGCAAAACCACCCTTCTCACCACAATTCCCAAGCACTGCTCATGTTTCCAGCACTTCCTGGCAGAGCTCCCTTTTTTGGTCACACTTTTAACCATTGATAGCGAGGGAAGGATTTCACTCCCTTCCAGTGCCTGGGGGCACTGAGAGCACTGAGAGGAACTGCAGCTCTTGAGAGAGTTGATGCAATTCCAGTTCCTGCCCTGCCCGTGCTCCATCCCTAATTCATCCCAGACATGCTTGTGTTTGGAGATGTGAGGGCTGGCCTGAGCAGCCTGGCAGGGAAGTGCTATCAGATTTCTCCCCAGTTTTTCTAACCACTGTTGTTGGAAGGAGGGAATCAGCAGATGACTGTTTGCTAATCCTGAAAATGTCTCCAGAGCACATCTCAGATTTCACATCTGATGTGGCTGTCGTGCTTCTGAAATCCTGGCAGCTCTCAGAGACTGAGGTCTTTCCTTCTCCCCTCCATAAGGAAGAGCCTCATGTGATCCTGTTTCATCTCCCTTTGCTCTTCCAGTGCTTTGTGTGGTGAACTGGGAACCCCTGGAGGCTGTTTGCTGGTGCTGCTGGGGCCCCCAGTGACACAGCACAGCACACCCACCTTGGGGACACTAGGGACACCACATGGTGGTGCTGAGGGGGAGCTTTGGGCTGAGCAGAACATCCATGACTCTGTCCCAGGTCCCCCAGCCCGTCCTGGCCATGCATGGCATTTCCTCACCTGCCAGCCCCAGGAGCCATTCTGAGCCCTGACAGCCCAACCCAGGTCCTGGGATGTTGTAAATAACCTGCAGATGTGATCAGAGATGTGCTAAAAGTGGGGCAACAGCCCCTTCTGAAGACCCTGCCCTGTGCACAGCCCTGTGCCCTCCCAGTTATGCAAGAGCTGGATTTGCCCTCCCAATCCAGTCGTCAGCCTGGCCACCTCCTTTTTATGTGGGGAGGCAGCCCTGGTTCTTCAGGAGCTCCCACATCTCCTCTCAAGTCCCTGCCTCGGCAGTTTCTGCCATTTCCTCATCCCACAGTGCACATCTGGGAACACCAGAGCTCCCTCAGGGATTGGTGTCCATCTCCATCTGCCTCTTCCTCATGAAGTTCCCTCTCAGTGTCCCAAAGTGGAGCTGCTCTTTGCCCTGGGACTAAAAGGTGCCATCCCATGGAGCACTGTGGGGACCTGCCATGGGTGCTGGGGTGGGGCTGCCCTGTGCAGGGGGTGCAGAGGGGCTGCAGCACCTGCCCTGTCTGTTAATACAAAACACTGAGGGAAAAGTTCAGGATTTTGCAAACCAACCACCAAATATTGCTGGAAATCCAGGACAAATTCAGGGATATATTTTGCCACCTTCTCTGCTGTCAAGCCGCTGCCCTGAAGAAAGTTCCTCACCTCACCAGGGGGTGGGACAGGCAGCAGCAGAAAGTCCTCTCCAAAGCGGGTTCCCCTCCAGACCCACATTCCTCTGTGAACCAATGGCCATGAAGCAGATGATTTTGAGGAACACCCAAAGTGGGCTCTGCACTCCCTGGATGTGGCTCACTCTGATTCATGCTGGAGAGAAGTAAAGAGACCAGCCCGGACTAAGGCTTTTCCTGAGGGCCCACACTCTGCCAGACTCTCCCAAGAAGACACAGCAAGTGAGCTCTGCTCTGCCTGGCAGCAGTACCCCAGACTGGTGGCTTTGGGGTACAGCTCCAGTGCTGTGGAGATGTTGGGTGGAGGGCATCTGAGCACAGGTGCCCTCACTTCCCCCACCTGGCTGTCTAAGATCTAGATAGATACTGCCCCCCAGAGAGGGACACTCAGAGCCTCCCCATCGCCCCTCACTAGGTTTCCAGTGCCCTCCTGATGGCTTGTGATGGTGCCCTGGCAAACAGCAGCATCAAGTGCTCTGAAAGCCTTGGGGTAAGACCCAAAGGGTTTGTTTGTCCTTCAGCCACAAGATGTGCCCAGCCTGCCACCCCAGTGGGTGGGCAGCAAAGTCCTCACTGATGGGTCCCAGCTGGGAAGAAACTGTAAAGCTGGGGAATGAGGAAAACCAAGAAGTTCTTTTTGGGGTATGGCTTTTCCTGCTGCTCTGAAGCGTTTCAGCCAGACTCTTGAATCAGCCCTGATGTTAAACCTCGGCACAGACCCCCCAGATGCCACTCATGGTCCCTGTGTGCCAGGAGCAGGGGTTTGCTGCTCTGGAGGACCCCTGTGACTGTGGGATGGCTGGGGAGGGAGTGGCTGCACTGATGGACATGTGCACACACACTCAGCAGAAACTTTTTGGCAGTGCTGCCGAATTTATTTTGGAGAGTGGCTGTCAGTCAGGTGCCCAGGGAGTGAGACTATTTAGGGACCCAGCATGCCCGAGGTCGCCAAGAAACCGAGCAAGCTGGGGACTAAGGGGCTCCTTCTGGGGGAGGTGGGGACCTGTCCTGCCCTCAGCTGCCCCATGAGGAGCAGCCCCACAGCCCCACATCTGCCTGGGGGACCTGCAAGTGGGGAGGTGCTAAGGGGGACAGGGCAGGGACTGAGTGCTGAGCCCACTCACCCTGCTGTGTCACTCTGAGCCCACTCCCCACAGCTTGTCTCTGACTCACTTACCCTGCTGTGTCCCTCTGAGCCCACTCATCACCCTGTGCCCCTCTGACTCCACTCACCATGCCGTGCCTCTGTCCCTGCTGTCACTGGGCTGTGCTGGCTGGCCGTGGAAGGGCAAGTGGCCAGTTGCCCTCACCATCCCCTGTGTGCTTCAAGGAGTGCTCCCACCACCAGCTCCTGTGGGCACAAGAACAGGGAATCAGTGTCCAGCCTCCTGCCACTGTGTGCCAGCCCCAGGAGGGCTGGTTCTGCTGGGAGACAACAGGGAGATTGTGCCCATGCAAGGCATGAATGCTAAAGCCCCATATCCTGTGCCCGTGCCCTGCTCTCAGAGAAGGAGGGTGCTGGCAGTGGCTGGTGCTGCTCCCAGACCCAGTGTGGCAATACAAGGCAGCACACTGGGGGGGTTTCACAACCCCTACAAGCCCCACCAGGTCTCGGGTGTAAACTGAGAAGGACCCAGTGTCCATCTGCTGGTGAAGGGCAGCTGGGCTGGGCCCGGGCACCCACATCCCTCAGGAGAAGCTCTCCAGTATCACCCAGACTTTGGATGGTCCCAGCAGCACGTTCAGGGACTTGCTGGGCAAAGAACACCTGCAAGTGCCTTTTTGGGGTTCAGTGAGAGGATGACTCCGAGCCTTGCCTTGCTGGATCCCCTCTCCCTTTCCACCACGCCCAGAGCCAAAGCCATGGAAATCCATGCTACTTACGTGGTGAGCAGTGAGGGCTGGCTGCCCACCCCACTGGCCGGGGCACAGGCTGCAGCAGCATGACCCCCTCTCCAAAGCCAGGCTCATCCCAAGCCCCACATCCCTCTGGGTGTTGTCTGCTGGGCTCTGTGAAGTCTAATAAACAATGGAGCATCCCAGCCTCGATGATCTCACCAGCCTATCAGGATATTGTTTAACTCCTTGTTTCCCTGCCTCTGACTCCTCCAGAGCTTCCCGGGGAGGGGTTGATAATAAGCTGTGGTTTGGGAAGCAGGCCAGTGGTGTGGCAGGAGTGGAGGGTGGGACGGTGCTTGGAGCAGGAATCCAGGACTTGGGGCTGATGCTGATCCAGATCCAGGCTTGGATCATCAGCAAGTTCCTGAAACGTCTCTGAACTGCAATTTCTGCCCTCTCAAAGCAGGGAATCATAGCCAGCGACTGCAAAGTGCTTTGAAGCTCATCAGTGAGGCATTAGAGAGATGCAAGATATTAGCAATTATCTATTAATTAACATCCTGAGTCCATTATTGGGATGGAAGAGAGAGGTGGTTCTGGAATACTACTTGCTTTCATAAACCCAAAGCCAAACTTTAATACCCTCTTACAACAGTGTGAATCTACTTTGTCAGAGAAGGGATCCAGCCTGGCACAGACACTGCTGGTGCCCAGGGCCTGGTTCCAGGGATGGTGGGGCCACCTCCATCCCTGAGGGCCCCTTGTTGGTTCGGTACAGTAACAGTGTCTAAGCTGCACCGCAGACCTGGTCAATGGGATGGGATGGGATGGGAAGAGGCTGTGGAGCTCTCCTGGGAGTGGGCAGGATCCACAAGGAGGGCCGGCTGGGCACAGAGTATCCCAAGGCAGCAGAGGGGGCTGGAGGGGACAGGGAGAGTTCAGAGGGGCAGGGTGGGGGGGCTCCAGCTCATCCAGGTGTGGGGAGCTCAGCCAGGAGGGCCAGAACCTGGTTGAGGTCCTTCAGGTCAGCTCTATGTGGCCCTTTGGCCAGCAGTAGTGGACATGGGACAGGTTATGGAGCTCTTCAGGAGCTGGGGCAGGGGCAGGGAGGGGCAGAGGTGGGATGAGCTCCAGCTTCTTATCCCTGGTCTGTCCTCACCTCCTGATGGGAGATGGGTGGGTTAACTGAGCACAGTGGCCCTGGAGGAACTGGGTGAATCCATTGCCTTTTGATCTGAGAACAGCCAAAGGAACCAGGTGTTTTGGAATGTTCAGGGAGGATTTATAGGAACAGGTGAAAAGATTCTCTAAAACTGGGAGAGCTGAGGGCTTTTGGGTTCCCCAGTGCAGGTCCAAGGGGTAAGTTTTCTGACCCAAAGATGCAGTTGGCATAACAAATAAAATACAAATGGGGTGTAAATACTTAATTTCATCTCTTGCAGCAGCACTTCACACCCCGGTTCTACACCTTCTCCAGGCTGAACTGAGCTGCTTCTGCACTGCTGCGGAGCATCCAGCCCTGTGCTTCAGCAGCTGCCCCATCACATGGGGCATTTAATTTAATTTAATTTAATTTAATTTTTTTCCTTCCAGACTGTCCCCATGCTTCCTGCAGTGTTCCTGGGACCTCCATCCTGCCCCAAGGACCAAGGAGGGAGCAGGAAGGGGCAGGTCACCAGCCGTGGGATGGTCATGGGCAAGAGTGCCAAGGTCACCTGGTCAAGGCACCAGGAGTTGGACATTCCCCCGGGATGGCTCCTGCCCCCTCAGGGCTGAAGTACATTTCGTCAGGGCTGGGACATTTCCTGTGGGGCCAACCATGGACTGGATGGGCTGAAAAAATGGGGAATCGCTCCCAGCCCGTCGCTCAGGCAGGTGCTGGGGGTGCATCCCCAACCCTGCCCGGGTCACCCCCTGCCAGGCAGTGTCGCTCTGCCCTTCCCCTCTTGCCCATCACTGTCCCCTCTCAGCCCATCACTGTCCCCTTGAGCCCGTCACTGTCCTCTCGCATCTCCCGAGCGCTGCTCCGCAGTCGCTGCTGCCACCGCGCGGGGACACGGGATGGCAGCGCTGGGGACACCGGCACAGGCTGAGACCACCGGGGACAGCGGCTGACACCGACACGTGTCGGAATCTGCGCCTGGAACGGGACAGCCCGGATGGACGGACAGACGGGGAATGAGATGCTGGAAAGCAGTGCCAGGAAAGGGCACTGGGGGTCCTGGTCAGGGGCCAGTTGGCCACGAGTCAGCAGTGCCCTGGAGCCAGGAGGGACATCACTGTCCCGGGGGACATCAGGACCAGCAGGGCCGGCTGGGCGAGGGAGGGCATTGTCCTGCTCTGCTCTGCACTGGGGCGGCCTCACCTGCAATAGGGGGGCAGGTTGGGGGGACACAGTGAAGGGGAGAGATTGAGCCATTGCAGAGTGTCCAAAGGAGGCTGCAAGGATGGTGACAGGTCTGAAGGGATCATATGAGGAGCAGCTGAGGGCACTTGGTGTGTTCAGCTGGAGAAGAGGAGGTTGAGGAGAGACCTCCTTGGGGTCTGCAACTCCTCCCGAGGAGCAGGCACTGATCTCTGCTCTCTGGGACCAGTGACAGAACCCAAGGGAATGGCTGGAGTTGTGTCAGGGCAGGGTCAGGCTGGATATTAGGAAAAGGTTATCCCCTCAGAGGGTGGTTGGGCACTGGAATAGCTTCCCCAGGAGCCTGTTCTCATTAGGAGAATATCCTGAGTCGGAAAGGACCCACAAGGACCATCCAGTCCAACTCCTGGCTCTCCACAGACACCCCAACAATCCTACCTTGTCCCTGAGAGTGTTGTCCAAACCCTCCTGGAGCTCTGGCAGCCTTGGGGCTGTGCCCACTGCCCTGGGGAGCCTGGTCAGTGCCCACCACCCTCAGGGGGAAGAACCTTTTGCTGAGATCCAACCTAAGCCTGCCCTGACACAACTCCAGCTGTGAGAAAAATCTCTTTTATTAGATTTAGAAAAACGGCAAAAGTCTGCAAAAGAAAAGGAATATAACAGACAGGAAAATTCAATTACAACACGTGTTGGGTGTCCAGGTCACACAGGATCACTAGGAGCACACCTTCCCATTCAAAAACTGTGCTTTTAAACCTACCCAAGGTCCAACCCCATTTTACAACATGGGTTGGGGGGCGTTTCTTCTTCTCAGATTGGCTCTTCTGTGCCCTACCTTCATGCCAGGGTTGGAGGCTCAGGCAACATGTCAGCTTCCATCTGGCCGCATGCTCAGCCACCTGGCATGAGGTTGCATCAGCTCTATTCCTAGTTAATATGTAACTGCCCTTTTCCCGATTCTTAATCCCTGGCATACATTCCAATACTAGACTGGATGCCTTACAGCTTCTGCAAAATGTCTATAGGTTAGTAACAATCAAAACCAAAAATAAATCTTAGGTTAGTAACTCTCATTCAGTTTATTTGCTTGTAATAAAACTGGGTTTTCCAGCTGAAAAAATGACTCAACCACTCCTCGTCTGGCCCCTCTGGGCCCTTCAACACCTTCATATCCCTCCTTTGGACACTCTCTAACAGCTTTACATATTTTTTACCTTTCTTATATTGTGGCACCAATATTTGTGCTGCCACCCCTCCCTCTCCCCCCCCCACCCCCCCGGCCACATTTGCTGCTTAAAAAAGCATATTCTTTGGTAAAAAAACCCATATTCCCTACCAAAGTCTTTTCTGGTGGGACGGGAGACCACTTCCCCATGAATATGGAGCTGCTAGACGGTATGGCCAGGACAAGGGAGAAGACCCAGGCTGGATGGAGCAACAAGAGGGAACACCCCTGCGTGGCTCTCCCTGCTCCTGCAGCAGTAGATGGTGCTGTTGCTCTGCAGGATGGGGTTGACAGGGACAGCTCGCAGTGCTGAATCCATCCCAGGTCGCTGGCAGGGGAACCTGCCCCCCAAGAAGCCTTTTGCAGACCCTCCTGCCCCCTCCCCAGCAGGGGCACTCGGCAAACCTGCAGTGCAGCTGGGTAGGCATGGCTGGACCACCCCCCATCCCAAGAACACAGCATCCCTTTCCCAATGGTTTGTCTCACAGCAAAGGGAACTGGCATGACCCAAAGGGTCACCAGGGAGTCCTGAGCACACCTGGGGGCAGCCAGTGTCCCACACCTTCCTCCCGTGGGTGCAACTGCAGCCTCCACTCCACTCATGGCTCGGGTGGCAGCTCTGAAGTCCAGCACGGCCGGGGCAGGGGTTTCCTAAGCAATTCCTTCTGGAGCACCTCAGCACCTCCAGGTGGCCTCAGCACCTCTGAGCCGAGCCTGGAGCTGCAGGGAGGGAGCAGCCAGCCCTGAGCAGAGCACAGCATGGCCTGGAGCTGGATGGAGGGGTTAGGTGTGGATTTGTTTTTCTTGCCTGTAGAGACAATATTGCAGAAATCAGATTTTCCAGTTGGAGAATTCCAAGCCTGAAAAGGCAGATGAAGGAAACCAATGTTTAAATTCAGACTATAGCAGAAAACTTAAAATGTTAATTAAAAATTTAATTTCAGGATAGTGAAGGGACATTTTTTCATAAGGATATTTCCTGGAAAAGTGACTAGTGGGCAAATGCAGCCTGTTAAGGATGTTCAGCTATTTCATAGTAGAAGCCACATGAGAGGGAGCTCAGATGGGTCAATGGTCTGTGTGGGGCTTTTTTCCAGAGGGATTGGACTGGGTGATCTCCAGAGTTCCCTTCCAACCCCAGCTATTCTGTGATTCTGTGAGTTTTGGGTTCCTTTGTAAAGTGTTTGCAGAGCAACAAGGGGACCTGAAGCTTCCAGCCTTGCCCACGACCCACAGGGGCTTTCCCAGTCCTTCCAGGCAGGCTCATCTCCAGCTGACCATGTGGGAGCTGTGCAGAAGGATGGGGAGATCTGTGTCAAACAAGGCTGGGCATGGAATAGGGGAATCCAGCCAAAAACCTGGCAGGGAGAGGTGGCAGGAGACAAAGCTGGTGGGAGCATCCCGGTGTTGTTGCAGAACCATCTCAGAGGACCATGGGATGAGCCTGTCACCAGAGTCACGTCCTGATAGTCCTCCTGGCACCAAGTGCAGGAGAGGGACTTCAAGGAGAGGCAGGGCAGAGATATAACTGCCCTGCAAGCCCCAGCGCTCTGCCAGGGAAATCTGGGGGCTGTACCCTTGGCTTAGGTGAGCAGACTGTGTGGGAGGCTGAGATGATGCTGAGCTGTGCCAATATCCTGTATTTTCCAGGTTCAGCACCTCAGCCGTGCACTGTGCTCCCTTCCCAGCCTGCAGGGAAGTGTTCTTTATGTTTGAATTACTGCAGGGGGATAGATAACAACTCCATAATTAGGTTTGCACCTATGAAATCTTATATTTCTTCTGCAGCTTGAATATTTATGCAATCACAGAGCTTAGCATGTCCCAGTTCTCTACATTATTTATTTATGTTCAACAAAGACTGTAGTTGTTAAATCACAATGTTTTCAATAAAAGAAAATGAAAAAGAAAGAATAGAAAACTCACCTCAAGCCCAGAAGTGTTTTTATTTCCTCTTCCCCAAACTTCAAGCCCTTACCTTGGATTCTTTCTAGTTTGAAGCCCTGGGGATCTGTTAGCTCCAAATTCAGGATGTGTTGTACAAATACGTATCATTTGTTTCTCTAAAGGAGAAAAAGACTTGGCCAAAGTGGGAACTGGGGACTTCTTGGTGAACAGTGACCTCAGCATGAGAAACAGGTTCCAGCTACTCCAGTTACCATTATGGATCTGGTGTTGAACACTGAGCAGTGGAGGAGTGGGGGAGTAGAGGAGATTACCCTGATCCACATCTACAGGGTGATGGTATAAATACAGTGATAGAATGGTTGGTGGCCACTTGGCCACAAGTCAGCAGTGCCCTGGAGCCAAGAGGGACATCCCTGTCCTGGGGGGCATCAGGGGAGGGAGGGGATTGTCCCGCTCTGCTCTGCACTGGGGCGGCCTCACCTGCAATAGTGGGGCAGGTTGGGGGGACACAATGGAAGGGAGAGATTGAGCCATTGCAGAGTGTCCAAAGGAGGGACACAGAGATGGGTCAGGGGCTGGAGGGGAAGTGTGTGAGGACACTGAGGGCACTTGGGGTGTTCAGCTGGAGAAGAGGAGACTGAGGGGAGAGCTCATTGCAGGGACAACTTTGTAAGGAGGGGCAGAGGAGGGGCAGGCACTGATCTCTGCTCTGTGGGGACCAGGGACAGCACCCAGGGGATGGCTGGAGTTGTGTCAGGGCAGGCTTAGGTTGGATCTCAGCAGAAGGTTCTTCCCCCAGAGGGTGGTGGGCACTGCCCAGACTCCCCAGGGCAGTGGGCACAGCCCCAAGGCTGCCAGAGCTGCAGGAGGGTTTGGATGATGCTCTGGGGCACAGGGGGTGACTCTTGGGGATGGACCTGTGCAAGGTCAGGAGTTGGACTGGATGATCCTTGTGGGTCCCTCCAGCTCAGAACATTGTGTGACTCTGTGGTGGGAGCTGAGACAAAATTCACACACTGGGAGGACACAAGGTGTTCTGGCCTCCTCCTCCTGTGTTGTGTATCCCTGCCAAAGGAAACTTCAGCCACGGTGCTGTGATGTTTCTGCAGCTTCCCAAGAAACCTTGTCCTTCAGAGTTCCTTGCTCTCCTACCCATCCTGTCACCTGAGGCTCCCATGGTCTCCCACAGCCTCTATCCCCTGCTCATCCATGACCATCATTTGTGCAGGGCACGGAACAAGCAGCCAGTGGAAATCGGGAGCATTAGTGTTTGGGATGATTTCTGTTTGGAAATGCTTTGGACATGGATTAGGAATCAAAATAAATTTATTAGACAATTACCCACTGTAATTAGATGAGGACATTGAGAGACATTTAACCACTGTTTGCTGCTGGAAAAGTGGGCTGCAGGAGGACGTGGTGGCTTTAAAGGGGCTCCTGTATTTATCTCTTCATTGCTTTTTTAAGCATACATGGTTTATTGCATTATTGATTGAACAGAGCTTTGAATAATCAATATGGCTTTAAGAATTCAGTGGGAACAACAGAACTGCAATTAAGTAGAGTATGTGGAGAGAGCGTTAACCCAACTCATTAATTAATGAGGTCACTTTTTCAAGTGTTTCATGGGAGACCTTGGGATAAGAAGGTGGCAGTGTATTGTAATCCCTTGAGATATTTTTTCTCCTTCTTGCAAAGTTATCTCAGACTCCCTGCCCTGTGCTGGTGACCTTCGTGTGTCCTCCTGCAGCTCCTTTGTGCTAAAGAGAACAGGATCAGAGTTGAAAGGAATTTCAGCCTGTCCAGTTGTCCGGGATTTTTCCTTTGTGCCAACCAAATCCCTGGCCATGGGTACACACCCAGGACCAGTGGAGTCAGCCCTGTCCCCTCTCACCTTGTCTGGGGGAGGTGCCTTCTTAGGCCAGGCAGAGGCAGAGCCTGCTGACACATCTGTGAGGTGCCTGTGAGCTGTGATCTCAGAAAGGCTCAAACATTTTGGGTTATACAAGTTTATTGATGTGCTTGGTTGAAAAAAGTGGATGCCTGGCCAGCTCTGGAATCCACAGACCATGGGCTGATGGGTTGTGTTTGACCCTGGCTGAGGATCAGCTCAGGAGGGAGAAAAGCAGGGCCATTTGTCACAGACTGCTCAGAACAACCCCCTGCAGCTGCTCACACCCCACCACAGATGGAAACTCGGGAAGAAGAACCTGATGGATCCTTGAGCCAGTTGAGTATTTAGGGAAAAGTGATTCATGCTTCTATTTGCAAATAAACCCATATAATGTCTTTGCTTGCACTTTGCAATATGTGCTTTGCTCAGGTAGGAAGAAAAGTGCTGATGATCCCAGGAAGGTTTGCAGAGCACGAACATTTCACAGCCATTCTGTTCCTGCTTGTCCAAACATCCCATCACAACCTCATTATTCATCCCTCCCTTACACAAAACTTTGGTGCCCTCTTTCTAATAAAGAGCTAAAATGCACTATTTTAGGCTTTCTCAGTGAATTGCTCATGATTAAAGAGATCAGCTGGGAATAGTCTATGATGTTGAGAAGCCTCTGTATGAAATATTGAGCAGTGCTTAAGAAAGTCAACTGTAGTGAGGTATTTGTGTCACAGAAATGGGGCTGGGCTGAGAATAACAATTAAAAGGAGACACAGAAAGCATCTGATGACTCATGGGGAGAAAATGGTTTCAAGCTGGGCCAGGCAGAGATGGATAGTGTCTGGGTCAGATTGGGCAATGGCCTTGATCTGTTTTGAGATGGGGTGGTGTTGTGGAGGGAGTCCTGCACCTCATCCTTAAAGAAGTGACAAATAAAACTGAGTTAACAACGTTCAATGGCAAATGCAACAGTAATTTACTAAGATCCAGTGGCAAAGTACCCTTGATTATTCACTGCATAGAGGACAGGGCGAGGCAAAGCTGTTGGGGAGACCCTGACAGTGCCACAGGCAGTTCTCAAGTGGTGGTGGCTGTAAGGAGGGGCTCAAGAAGGACCACAAGACATGGGATGACAGTGAAGGTTCAGATTTTAGGAAGGAAAAAGGCTTGTGAGGGGAAATGGGTTTTGAACAAATTATTTTGAAAGTGTTGCTGTTTGGTTTCCGGAAAAAAAAAAGCAGGGAGGGGGGATATTGCATTGTCCAAAATGGGGGGGGTTTATTAAAATTGATGTAGTTGTTTCCCCTGCTGGCATTGCTGGGCCAGAACATTGTGCCCTGTGAGCCCTAGAGCACCAGATGGAGACCCACATTTCACCTACAGCCCTGGGCAGGACATTTGACACTCAGGGCAGACTTTGGTCTGCACTCAAAGACCTGCTTAATAACAGGAAAAAATCGTGTCCACGAGTGATATGTCCTTCTTGACCTCATTTGGCTTCTGCAGATGTGGAACCCTGGGAGTCCTGGCACATCTCTGCCATCCAGGTGTCCTGTAGATGTGGCACTTTGTGATGTGGTTTGGTGGCCTTGGTAGAATTCGGTCAAAGATTGAACTTGATGATCTTGGAGGTGTTTACCCACTTTAATGATTCTGTAATTCTGTGATTCCAAGGCTTGGGGTGCTTTTCTGCAGGAGACAGCACCACTCACTACTGTCCAGTGCTGTTGACCTGCTCACTGACAGGTCCAGGAGTCCCGGCCCAGGCCCTGCTTTGAGCATTTCTGACAGCAGGCAGAGCCCAGTGCCAGCTCTTGGGACTGAGCTTGTAGGGCACAGTTTCATCAGCACATTGAGAGTTGCTTTATTTCCCTTTGATATATTCCCTTCCCCAGACAGCAGGACTGACGTAACCAGCACAATTCCTCCTGCTCTGGCAGGCTGATGCAATGAAAACAAGAGCTGCTGCAGGGTGACACACTTTAAAATGGGAAGGGCTAATGAGACTCTGAGCAACAATAATAATAACAAAAGGAAATATCCTATTTATTAAAATTCTTCTCCAGTGGCTCCCAAGTCCCTGATATTTATTGATGGCCAGCAGAGGATTAACTCAATGCAATGGAGATTTTTACATGTGAGGAAGGATGAGACCTCTTATTGCCCATCACCACCAAGCATCTCCCATGGACCATAAAGCCTCTGGCTTCTCCTTGGCTCCCAACCAACTCCTTCCTGTGCCCTGTGGAGGGTTGTGCTGGGCCCACCCTCACTGCTGTTTGGCTCAGATCTGCAGTCTGTTCCAGGCAGCCCATGATGTGGGATAAAGCTGAGCCTATTTCTGCTCCAAATGGCTCCATTGTATCTGGTTTACATAAGGAGCTATAAATACCCAGCCCTGCTCTCTGCTTGCTGCATTCTGTTTCCCTTGTCTGCGTTTTTAATTGTTGTGGCAGCTGTGGCATTTTTGCATTCAGTGGTGAGATCTGTCTGCCTGACGTGCTGGGAGGGTATCTGAGACCCTTCAGGGCTGGCAGACAGCCCCCAGCATGGTCAGGTCCTGGCCAATGCCCTTGAGCTTCAAGAGGAGGAGGGTTTGGAAAGACAGAAGGAATGGGATCATTCAGCTTGTGCCACTGTCCCTGTCCAGGCAGGCCCCAGCTATGGCATCTTTTCTTCCATCTGGGCAAGAAGACCAGCCCCAGGCATCTTCCCCAGCTTTCTCCAGCCCCAGGGGACTTTTCATGCTGGTCTTTAAAGGACTTTTCTTTGCCAAGCTCAGCAATACCCAGGCAGGTGCCAGGGGCACAGCCACCACAGGGAACAGCCCAGCCCCTGGATCACATTCCCAGGACCTGCCTCTACTGAGCAGTCACCTTAAGGTCAGCCTTGACCAGGTGAAGCCACGGTCAACATTGAGCTGTGTCTCAGGCCAGGTTGGACGGGGCTTGGAGCAACCTGGGCTAGTGGAAGGTGTCCCTGCCCATGGCAGGGGGTAGGACAAGATGAGCTTTAAGGTCTCTTCCAACCAGACCATTCTGTGATTCCATGACTCTGTGAGCCAGTCCAGCTGTCCCTCCCACACTGTCACTGACAGCCCCTTCTCACCAAGCACTGCCATGTACCTTTGGGATGTGGCCTCACACTTACATGCACATTTGCATTAGTCAGCAGTAGTGCAACAAGTGGATTGTTGCATTACTGAGCAGCATCAAGGGCCCAAAAGTGGATCTTGTGCCTCCTTTCCCCTTCAGCAGTCTAAAACAGGCAAGCACCACTGGTTTGCAAGAGACCAGCTTCAGTTCCCCATCCCTGCAGGCCTGATATCACAACCTTCACATCACACCCCTGTCTCCATTTCCCTGTTGTAGTTGGCTCTGCTCCCAGGGAACAGGGACAGGAGGAGAGGGAACAGCCTCAGGCTGGGCCAGGGCAGGGGCAGGGGGGACATCAGGAGGAATTTCTGCCTGGAAAGTAGGTGGTCAGGCCTTGGAAGGGGCTGCCCAGGGAGGGTTGGAGTGCCCAGCCCTGGAGGTGCCCAAGGCAGGACTGGCTGTGGCACTCAGAGCTCTGGGCTGGGGGACAAGGTGGGAATTGGGCACTGGGTGGGCTCTGTGGGCTGGGAAGGCTTTTTCAGACCCAGTGATGCTGTGATTTGATGATTCTATACCTGATACCAGGATCTCCTGCATGAGGGGATGGTCAGACTCTGTCCTGGGACTGCCAAAGGATCCCCTGACCCTGGCTTTGCCCTAGTCCTCCACCTGGACTTGCACAAGCCCTTCCCAAGCAGCATTGGCTCAGCAAGGATGAGCAGGAGCCACCCCCAAGGGGAAAGGACCACTGTGGGGCCAGGCAGGGAGAGGCCCACATGCCTCTGTACATCACAGCAGTGACAGGAACTTGTTTAAGAATGGTGTTAATGGGCATGTCTTTCATAATTAAGACTTCAATTAAATTCTTGAAAATTAGGCAGAAATATCAAATAGCACATTAACTGGAAAATTCCCAAACAGTGTATCCTGCGGCCTTGGGATGGGTGGGTTAATTATCCCTCATTATATAGATCTGAAATCAATCTCAATATCTCTCTGTCATTACTGTTTGGCAAAGCTGGTGGCAACTTCTTGTTTTCCCAAATTTTCTGCTGCTGTAGCCCAGGTGGGTCTCAGGTGAGGCTGCCAGAGCTGAACCCCCATGCCCTGTGCGCCCCTCTGGCTCCCCAGCCAGCACTGCCCTGTGCCAGGGGCTCAGCATCCCCTCCCTGAGGGATAAGGGAGAGGGCTGGAGGTGCCACCACACTTGTGGGATGACCAGGCCTGGAGAAACGGAGCAAAGATCCCAATTCCCACATGCCCAGGAGCTGCCCACAGACAGCACCCAGGTCTGCATGTCCCTCTCTCCTGCCTTCCACAGAGGTTCCTCTAAAGCACAGCTATGAGAAGTAGGAAAACTGGTTTTATTACAAGCAAATAAACTGAACAAGAGTTACTAACCTAAAGCTTATTTTTGTTTTTGATTGTTACTGACCTGTAGGCATTTCGCAGAAGTTGTAAGGCATCCAGTCCAGTTTTGGAATGTATGCCAGGGATTAAGAATCGGGAAAAGGGCATATTAATTAAGAATAGAGCTGATGCAACTTCATGCCATGTGGTCGACCATGTGGCCAGATGGAGGCTGACATATTCCCTGAAACTCCACCTCTGGCATGGGGGGGCACAGAAGAACCAATCTGAGAAGAAAAAATGCCCCCCCCCCCCATTGTAAAATGGGGTTGGACCTTGAGAAGGTTTAAAAGCAGGGTTTTTGAATTGGAAGGTGTGCTCCTAGTGATCCTGTGTGACCTGGACACCCAACATGTGTTGTAACCAAATTTTTCTTTTTGTTATATTCCTTTTGTTTCACAGGCTTTTGTTTTTTTCTAACTTTAATAAAAGCAATTTTTCTAACACAGCCTTGCCCAGGAGTGGTCTGGAAGGGATTTGTGGGTCACCAAAGTGTCCTTTCTTTGAAGTGCCCACCCCAAATGATCCATCCTTGAAAAGCCACAGGACATAGGCAGCATCCCTGGGTAGGAGCTGGAGCTCTCCTGTCTCCAGCCTGGCTCTGTCCCTGCCAGCAGAGCAGGGAGTCTTTTAATCAGCACTTGGGTTTTAGTAATTACATTATTTATTGCAATATGAAAACAGAATAATAATGATAATCACATGAAAGAAATTAGCCTGGCCAGGATGAGGCTGTTAATTTTGCTGTGTTGGGTTGAACAAAATCGCTTTCTGGAGCATTTTGCTTGGAATGGCCCTGCCCTTGCTAAACCCACCTATTAACTGCTGGCTGCACTGCTCCTGCTGAGCCACTGCCTCAAGGTCACCACAGGCACCTCTCCATGGGCAGAGCAGTAATGCAGGGCCCAAGGTCACCCCAGGAATAAACACACCTTTCTCTTGCTATAAATCTCATTTATTCCATGTGCTCTGAATGTAGCCGCTTTCCTTTGGCTCCAGCTTGCAATTTATATGCCAGTGTTTTCACTGCTGGAAGAATCAACACACCGGGACAAGACTTGAAATCAGCAGGATCCGGTCCTGGCCAAAGGAGAAGACTGGGATTTATTTGGAAGGTGAACTCCCAAGTTTTATCTGCAAATTAAATTGTGTGGAAGAGCTGGGGGGCAGGGTGGGAGCACCCAGTCCCAGGCAACATTCCAGGATAGGAAAACCTATGAGATCCAGCAGATCCTGATTCCCATCCCATCCTGTCTGACCCACCTCAGCTGTATTCCCTGTGCATCCACAAATCACTTTTTCCCAGGGCTCAATCCCAGCCCAGTCATCCTGGGGCTGCAGCACCTTGGGTTTAAGTCTTTATGAGCTACCAAGTGAGAAAAAAATTAGGGAAAAAAAAACTCCTCTATGTCTGGGGGGCCAAAAACCCCGGGAAAAATAAAACTTCCCATGTGCTTTCAAGCACCAGCCCGGTGCCTGTGGCTGAGGCTTCCATGTGAGGCTGCAATGAAACCCTCCCCTCTCTCTGAGCAGAAGGCACTGAAAACAAACAAGCAAATCTCAGAAAACTCAAAGGTGGTTGATTATTTTTAAGCGTTTCCAGTGCTGTCACCTCCGGTGATTTTAATTTCAAGCTCTGAGATCTGGGAGTTTCTTTCAGCCACGAAATCAGGCTTTGTTTTGTTTTGTTTTGAAGACGTGGGGGTGGGAAATGCAGTCTCTGAGTGGTTTGACACCGGAACAGTCACAGAGAGTGTGCTAAAGAAGAATTTCTTCCCATATTAGTTTTGTAAAGTGCAGACTCCTCAGTTCTCTGCAGTTGCCAACATCCTTCTTTTATGATTGAAATATTCCACCAATTATTTCAGTTTTTAGTTAAAGACCTATTTTTATTTATTTGTTTATTTTTAATTACAGACTTGCAGTACTGAGTTTTCCAGCCTGAGCTGATGCTTGGGTGACAGCAGGGGTTGGAAAGGACCACAGCATGCCATGGTCAAGCACTCCACCTTGTTCTCAGCTCTCTCAGCCGGCACCTTATTTTTTTTCCAGTTGACACCCATTGCTTTGTGTCCTGTCCTTGATGGACTCGAATCCCCTGCTTTGTTCCCCTTTGCGGCTGTGCCTGGAAACGCTGTTTTCATTCAGTCTTCCTGAATGCACTTCATACATTTGTCTTCCACAGACCTGGTTGTCATGCCTGACTTGTCTTGAATTCTCCAGTTGCTCCACATCTTTCCTCTGTCACAAGATCCTGCTACTCCAGTGGGTTCCCACCATGCTGAGGAGGGAGGCAGAGCCATCCCACAAACCCTCCAGGTGTTGGTGTTGCTGCCTTTCCTACAGCCCCACAAGATGCTCTTCCTCCTCCAACAGTAGGACCTCAATGCAGGTCACAGAGTCCCAGAATGGTTTGGGTTGGAAGGGACCTTAAAGAACATCCACTTCCACCCCCTGCCATGGGCAGGGACACCTTCCACTAGCCCAGGTTGCTCCAAGCCCCGTCCAACCTGGCCTTGGACACTTCCAGGGCTGGGGCAGCCACAGCTTCTCTGGGCCACCTGTGCCAGGGCCTGCCCACCCTCACAGTATTGTTTCTTCCTGGCATCTTATCCAAACCTGCTCTCTACAGTTTGAACCCATTACTCCTTGTCCCATCAGTTCAGTTCCCGATGAACAGCCCCTCTCTGACCTTCTTGTAGCCCCTTCAGACACTGGAAGCTGCTCTGAGGTCTCCACACAACCTTCTCTTCTCCAGGCTGAACCGCCCCAGATCTCCCAGCCTGTTTGATGCACTTTAGTTGTGGTCAATTCTACTGAACTGAGTGGCTGAGCTGTTAGATTCTGGAGAAGACTTGTACCAAGGTTCCAGAGGTAGTTTAGAGAAGCTGTGCATCTCCCAGGAGGGTTTGTTCAAGTCCTGCAGCTCCTTTTCTTTGCATTCAGTTTGCTCTGAGACTTCTCATGGTAACTGTAAGGACCTGGAGACCTGGGCTGGGGAGTGTTTTAGCTCTCCTGTGTCCTGGACTGTGCTGACCTGCAGGCATCACCCACTGCCCACCCTGCTGCTCCTGAGGGTGTAGTCCTGATATTCTACAGCTTAGTTATTTCTGGGATGGAGATAGATCCCTGCTGCTGCAGAGGGAGAACTGCTGCTGGAACACGGGGAGGTGGAAACAGTGGCAAAACTGCTGTGTTGTTACCAGGTTTGTCCTTAAACTTGAGTAGCAGGTGGGGACATGAAAGACAGAGTGTTGTGGAGAGACAGGACATCACTCGTTCTGGAGTTACAGCTGAGAAGGGAAAAGAGAGCATCAGTTCTTCTCCTGGGGGAAAAAGTCTCCAGGCCTGAGAAGAAGAAGGATCAGTAGTGTGGTCCTTTAGCCAAGATGAAACATTGGTAAAATGAGATTTGCTTTCTACAGCTGCCTCAAAAAACATTGTGTGAGGTGGGGTTGGTCTCTTGTCCCAGGTAACAAGTGACAGACAAGGGGAAATGGCCTCAAGTTGTGCCAGGGGAGGTTCAGGTTGGATATTAGGAAAAATTTAAAGCCAGGTTGGACAGGGCTTGAAGCAACCTGGGCTAGTGGAAGGTGTCCCTGCCCATGGCAGGGGTGGAACGAGATGAGCTTTAAGGTCCCTTCCAACGCAACCCATTCTGTGATTCTGACCCTATGAAATCCCTTCACTGGAAGAGTGGTTAATCATTGGAACTTAGGAAAACATTGGCTCCTTAGGGAAGTGGTTGTGTCCCCAATCCTGCAAGCGTTCAAAAAATGAGTGCACGTGGCACTTCACACTTTAATGGGCATGGTGGGATTTGGCTGAAGTTTGAACTTGAGGTTTTATCTTGGAGGTCTTGTCCATCCTTGATGATTCTGTGATCTCAGCCTGGCTCAGGTTGGGAACTCCCTGGCAGGACCTGCATCAGGCCATGTCTGAACAGAAGGGTGTGTTTGGAAGAGCCCTGCAGGTCCCTCTGTGGGGCTGTGCATCCTCCAGCTTGGAAAGACACCCCAGATGGCCATGGCCATTGCTGAGAACCCCTGTTTGCTTTCAGCCCCCCACAGCAATGAGCACAGTGAAATCACTGCAGGGCTGGCTGCCTCATCTGGAGGCCTTTCTTCCTACCAGGAGCACATTGGGCACAGAGGGAGCAGGGCAGAGCAGGTCACCCTGGTCACATCCTCACAGGGTGAGTGGAGGAATAATCCTGAGCCTCTTAGTGACTTCTTTTAATAAAGTGCAAATCACAAAACAGGAAAGGCCCCTGGGATTTAATTGTGTGCCAACCACTAAAGAAGGGCCACTAATTTTCTCCCAGCTCATAACATAAAGTTTCCCACTATATGAAAGCTTTAATAAGGTTACCCATAAACTTTATGTGTTTGTAGCAGTCCAGGAGATTACAATTATCTTATGCTTGGAACAGAATAAGGAATCCCAGCAACAGGAAAAATGTCATCCCTTGCAAAGGTTCCCAGCCAAAACCCATAATTAACATGTTCTTTAATTTGCTGGGTCGTAGCTAAGGCAGAGCCATGACCCCCTTGGGGAAGGCCCAGGGCTTTGAGAGGGGAGTTTGAATTCCCCCCTCCTAGAGCCTGGGGTTAACCAGAGCCTTGTCTGAGACCCACAGGCTGCCTCTGAGTGCCCAGGGCTGGGATGGGCACCCTGTGTGCCCCCTCAGCAGCAGCTGCTGGGGAGGGCTCAGCAGGACACTGAGATGGTTGGGGGAGCAGATCTCCTTCAGCACTGCTGTGGAACTGCCCTTTTGGCCTCAAGTTGTGTCAGGGCAGGCTTAGGGTGGATCTCAGCAAAAGGTTCTTCCCCCAGAGAGTGGTGGGCACTGACCAGGCTCCCCAGGGCAGTGGGCACAGCCCCAAGGCTGCCAGAGCTCCAGGAGGGTTTGGATGATGCTCTGGGGCACAGGGGGTGACTCTTGGGGATGGTCCTGGGCAGGGCTGAGGGGTGGACTCGTTGGTCATCGTGAGTTCCTTCCAGCTCAGCTCATTCTGGGACTCTGTAATTTAGCTGAAGGTGTTTTTCCTGCCCTTGAGCCCATCTTTCCCGTTCCTGTCCCTCTCTCTCACTAGGTGGAGATCTTTAGTTGTCCACTGGTTCTCTCTCTGCCATCGAGAGCTGCTGAGATGGTCCTTCAGATCTCTCATTTTCGCCTGGGACACACAGCTCTCTTTGCCCAGGGCAGGCGGGCTGACAGGAAATAGGTCTTTCTGCTGTTCCACTTTTAGAACATCCTGTGTCTAATTTTTATTTATTGGGCTGATGAGAATGAAAACACTTGAAAGAAGATTTGCCTAACAAACTAATGAAAAGTAAATGAGAGCATAAACAAGGAGAGTGAACAGCTCTTGACTAGCAGAGAGACCCTGCTCTCAGCAGAACACCCCCAGGGCTTCTCCAGCACATCCTGGCCTGCCTGGGGCTAAAACTCAGCCCAGGCCCCCTCAAGCCAAGCAGTTTCTGATTTTTACCACATCATCTTGAGCAGGAATGTTGCTGAAGATAAAGCTCTGCCTGAGCAGCCCTGAGCAAGAAAAGAAGTCCCGACACTCAGGTTTCTTTGGAGAGACAGAGGGGGCTGGGATTGGCAGGGCCAGCAGCAGGATTAAGCATCACTCTGTTCCCAATTTCTAGCTAGAGATAGCAGAGAAAAATGAGATCCCATGGGCAGAAGGTCAGTGTTTCTCCACGAGAATTCTCTCCACTGCAGCCGGTAACTAATTAGGAGACCAGCTGAACCCTCAGCGTTGTCAGAAGATGAATATTAAACTGGCAAAACTTGCTTGCACACATCTAGGGGCCTTAAAATAAAAAAAATAACATTTCTAGGAAAGTAAAATACCGGGTAATAAAAGGTCAAAAGGATGGGGCGACCACACAGGGCAGATTTCTGGATTTTTACTTAGGGATTCACATGGAAATGCAGATGAAAAATGAAGGTTCAGTAAAAAGTAACGTGTTTATTTTTTTTTGCCACAAGGGAGCATTGAAGAGTTTCAGGATCTTCACTGGAAGGCAGAAATGTTCAGCTGGAAATTAATATTTTGTCGAAAATGTTTCAGAAAGATATAATTCGGGGGCTAATCTGTTCAACGCATTGCTGGAAGAGTTTTAAGCCTTTCTTCAAAGGAAGGACTGAAAAGTGTCTTGTAGAGAGGGATTTCTCAGGGAAGTGAAACCAAAATGCTGCTGAGTGGACCAAGACAACCTCTTTTCACTGAGTTGGGGTTTTTGTTTCCCCTCATCACACCAACAACAGTCAGATCCCTTTTTCACTGGGGAAGGATAAATACCAGTAGGTAAGAAGAGAAACCAGTGGAGCTGAGCTGGGGGTACTGGGAGTGTGAGAGGCTCCTGCTGAGGCTGAGCTGGGATGAGCTGGTGGCTCTCCAAGTGTCCTGGCAGCTGGAGGAGAGGGATTGGAGTGCAGAAGGGCTGCAAGACAGGGGTGCAGAGATGGGGAGTGGAGGGAAGGAAGGCTGCAGAGCAGAGAGAAAATGAGCTGAGGGAGCTGGAGCAGAGGGGCAGGACCCGGGGCTGGGCTGAGGAGGATGCCTGGTGGGTCTCAGGATGCAAACCTTGCTTTGAAATCTTCTCGGCACAGGAGAAAGGGTGTGCTTTTAAAAGGAAACAACATTTGCTGGGAATATTTTTTTTTTGCACTAGAAATTAAAAATTGTTTTATTTTTTTATTTTCTTCACCCCCATCCCCTTTTCCTCTGTCTTTGCCTTTGCAATTGCCTCTCTGCCTTCACCTTATTTACTTTTTTTTCTTTTTTTTTTTTTTGGGTGCTTTTCCTTTCTTTTCTCCTTCTTTCTTTGCACTTTCTCTCCTGGAACGAACAGTGATGGTTGCATTGAAATACTCAGACAAGGCAAATGCATCTGTGCTCTTTGCAATCATTTCTGTCAGAAAGACTGATGGACATGTGCAAATGAGGAAAGACTGAGAAATTGCTTTGACTCCGTGCCACAGATTTCCTGAGGAGCTGAGCTGCAAAGTCTCTGGCCTCTGGAAATACAGGGTGGGAGAGTAATGTATTTAGGGGTTTAATTTGAAGAAATATGAGAAAGATAGGGGAGCGTAACGTCTCAGAGTGGGCACAAACCCAGGAATTCTTCAGTCCCTTCGTGTTTATCTCCATTTCCATGCAGCTAAATGTGGGGAAGAGATTAGACTTCCCAGAAATTACCTTTCCATGCAACCCTTGAGTGTCCGGACTGCCCCACGGCCTCTGGGGAGAGACTCAGCTCCTTCCAAGGGGTCCTTCCTTTGTGTCTCTTCATCAGAACAACCTTTGTACAGCCGGGTTTGCTCCTCTGAGGTGCCCGTGCTTCTCCAGGGACTGCAGGGGGAGCCTTGGCACCAGAATTGGGCTGACAACTCTCAGATGGGGTAAGAAAATTGCCAATTCTGTTGGAAATCCATGAATCGAGCCCCAAACGGGGCATAAAATCCAAGGGTACAGTCATTGGCCAACTGCTCGGCTACTCAGAGCAGAGCAAAGCAGGTCACATTTTTGTGAGTCCTCTGAAAATTGAAGGAACAGCCTCCTCAGAGCACCTTCAGTCAAGCTCAGCGCTAAGTTTTCCAGCCCTGGAAGGAGGGAATAACAATCCATTTGTTACTCAGCTTCCAAGACCTCCCAGCCAGGGAGGTGGTGGAGGAGGAACCTCTGTTGAGGGACACGGTGAGGGACAGTGACCCATTTCCAGGGTTTCTGGTTCCCAGGCAGTGTCTGTCGCTTTGGCAGCAGTTTCTGTGCTCTCCTGATGTATCCTGAGAGATGAGAGTCTGGACCAAAGTTCCAAGAAGGAGCAAGCCCAGCTTGTGTTTAACATCCCAACTGGTTTCCATTGACAGTGAGCAGTTTATTCTTTTTGGGTTGAACAGAGGGATACAGAAAAAAGCAAGTGACGCTGCAGAAATCCGTTTGGTTTCAGAATAAAGCTATGCTTTAAGGAAGAAACAAATTCAATGCTGAAAAACACAGAGTGAGAAGAGTTTCTTTTACAAACTTGTACTCTCTACTCTTCAGAACACTTCACTTGCAAAGAGCAAGAGACTATTGGAAATCAGGCACAGCTTTAGCAGGCTGCTCAGTGCTGGTTCAGAGCCACACCATGATGCTCTCCATCCAAGGAGGGGGTGCAATGGGGAGACAACCCCTCTGCCTGCAAAGGGACCCCTTGGGATTTGGGTTCTTCCACTTGGTCAGTAAAAGCAGTTGCTGTGACTGATGTGCAGCCACAAACTGGACTGTGCAATTAATCCACTCTTGCTCTATCTGAGTGCAGGACACTCCAGTCACGGAGCTGGTCTATTGGCACAGGACACTTCTCCACTCTGCTGCCATGGCTCTCCCAGGGTGTGTTTCTCTGCTCTAGGGAATGTCTCTCCAGGGTGCCTTGCACAAGCACAACCTCCCAGGGACACAGACACCCTCTCTGCTGTCTGTCACCTCTAGGGCTCTAAGGGCTTGCCCAGCCCAGAACAGCCCAGGCCACAGAGCAAGAGAGCAGACCTGAGGTGCCAGGAGGCAGAACTTCACCCACCTGGGGTTTGTCCCACCCAGGGTAGGTGGGGTTTGTGCCCCTGGGCTCATTGGGCTGAGGTCTCATCCCCCTTTCTGCCTGTGAAGTGGCTGCTCTAACCAATGTTCTGACATAAAGGGAAGAGGGTCATGAAGTTGATAAGGGGACTGGAGCACCTCCTCTGTGGACAGGCTGGGAGAGCTGGGGCTGTTCAGCCTGGAGAAGAGAAGGTCGTGTGGAGACCTCAGAGCAGCTTCCAGTGTCTGAAGGGGCTACAAGAAGGTCAGAGAGGGGCTGTTCATCAGGAACTGAACTGATGGGACAGGGAGTAATGGGTTCAAACTGTAGAGAGCAGGTTTGGATAAGATGCCAGGAAGAAACAATACTGTGAGGGTGGGCAGGCCCTGGCATAGGTTGCCCAGAGAAGCTGTGGCTGCCCCAGCCCTGGAAGTGTCCAAGGCCAGGTTGGACGGGGCTTGGAGCAACCTGGGCTAGTGGAAGGTGTCCCTGCCCATGGCAGGGGGTGGAAGTGGATGTCCTTGAGGTCCCTTCCAACCCTTAACATTCTGTGATTCTGTGATGGATTCCCAGTGTCACCAGGGTTGTGTTGCTTCCCTGCCTCCAGCTGTGCTCCCTGGTGCTGGAGCTGAGACCACTCAGAGAACAGGACACTCCCAGCTCCAGGACATCAGAAAACATCCATGCATAGTGCTGGGATATCAGCCAGGCCTGGTCATCCAGCATTAGCATGGAAACCTTGGCACAGACCTGCATAGTGAGCAAATGGAATTACCCTGCTGCCCCTTGCAGATGTGGAACAGCATCTCTCACCTCTCTGATGCCATCTGAGAGGTACCAGGGCCCAGCAACTTGCCTGGGGAAGAGAAGATATAGAGGCTTGGGATGAAGGGATTGTCAATTCTCTTCCCTCTGTCACCTCTCACTCATGGAACTGAATTCTTCCCAACTCTTCCTCTGTCCCTGAGGCTGAGGAGAATCACCTCAGCTGTGCACAGTGGGACAGCAGCAGAGAGGTGGTGGAGAGCTTTCCTTCCTTTGCTGTCCCAGGGAGGAGATCAACTTTCCGTGATGCTCTTTATCTCAGAAAACCTTACCTGAACTCTTCTCCCAGGGACAAAGAGTGTGGGGGAGTGTGACTGTCCCTCAAAAGGTGTAAATTCAGCCCTAGGGTGTGGCCCTGGTTGTTCAAAAGCACCATGAACAGGATGTGTCTGGGCTGGAACCCTCTGGGAGGTTCAGCAAAGCCCAGGAACCTATTGCAGCCCCATACAGGTCAGGTGTACAAAGCTGGGTCCACTCCTCTAATTTGCCCACCCCTGCCAAAAACGCCTCATTGACGAATAACATGATGTCTTCAGACATTCCTGCCAGGATTAATTTTCTAGTTGGCACACAAGGCCAATGACAAAAGCTTTTGCCAGGAACAGTGGAGAGCAATTTCTAGGGTGGCTGATCTCCTGTTGCAGGCAGCACCATTGTCACAGGCAGGGGAGGAAGCAATTATCCTGCAAACACACCAGCTGAGCCTGGAGACAGATCCAGCAAGGGGGGAAGAGCTGGATTATGTGGCCACGGTGAAACATCTCCTCCTTAGCCCTGCAGCACAATAAAACTCAGCCCAAGCAGTTCAGGCTCCCGTGTGTGCTGGGCGTTCAGCTGCTCCTGGGGGCTGCAGGAGTTTGGAATTAAGCACAGAACTGGGTCTGGGAAGACTTTTTTCCATGCACAACCCCTCTGTTTCCTGGAGTTTTATTAAAAGACTGCTGTTGCTGCTGTAGCTGGAGGGCTCAGCGTGCAGGGAGCTCCTCTGGGGCTCTTCCCAGCTGGGGAAGGGCAGGATGTTGTGTAGGAGTGATCAGTCTGTAGTGCTGGGATACAGCCGGCAGGCAGGCCTGCCACAAAGCCCCGTGTGGTTCCTGCTGTCCATCCCCTGCTCCATGTCCCATCCTGGACTCACATCAGTGGTGATGACTTTGCTCCCAACAGGGAGCCCTGCAGGGACTGACTCACCACATAAGGTGATGGAAAGACAACTTTAAGACCCTGTTTGAGTCCATCCTTGCTGGGATACCACTGCCTAGAAACTTTCAGGGTATGAGGCAGCACTCAGCCAGGTAACCACGACTAGAAACTCCCCTGCTCTGGCTCCCACAGGCAGAGTTTGCTGTAAAGCTGAAGCCAGGACTCAGAGAAGCCTGTGAGCCACTGCAGCATGGGGGGAGTGTGTGTCCTCTTCCAGTACAGGGTGTCACCTTGGTCTTTCACCTTCCCCATCCCCTGTCCCTGTGCTGTGGCCTCTGGGCTCTGTTTTCTTCTTGCTCTCCGGTGAAATATTAGCTAATGATAAAACAGTGCAGCTTCCTTGGCTGACCTCAGAGCCCAAGACATCTGTGCAGAATAACTTCTCTGGGATGCCCCAAACCTCCACATGAGCACCAGGGCAGGCTGAGACAGTTTCTGCTTTGCCTTGCCTGCTCTCTCTCCCTGCCTGACATCAATAAATTCCTGCTCTCTCCTTTTTATTCCACTTCATTCATGAGAAACCAGGATTTTCAGTAATTCTGCAGTAGGGGCAGTGTGACTAATGTGAGCTCCTAAGGGACAATAGGGGCTGGCAGCATGTCCTGTGCCTCTGAGAGCCAGCAGGTCTGTGTCAGCAGAGCACAGGGAGCAGGCTGAGGAGGTGCAGGAGTCGATTCCCCTCTGCTGAGCACTTGTGAGGTCACATCTGAAGGGCTGTGTCCAGTTCAGGGACTGGAGCTCGATGTGCTGAGGGCACAGGGGAAGGTTGAGAGTGCTGGCACAGCTTAGTGTTAAGAACAGAAGGCTGAGAGATGTTCCTGCTCTTGCCTGTTGCCCAAGGGAGGTTATGGGACAGGTGGAGGCCCTTGGTGGAGGTTCATTGCAAAAGGGCACAAGGCAACAGGCACAACAAACAGGAATCTCACCAAATGTAAGGGGAAATAAACATTTCACAAGGAAGGACACTCAGCCTTGAGGTAAAGGCATGGAGAAAGGTGTTAACTCCATCCTTAACTGCTTGAAGTTGGCCAACCTCTTCTGTCTTTGATAGTATCCCTCTTCTGAACAGGGCTTGGACTGCAGACCTCTGGCAGTCCATCCTGACATGAAATATTCCATGAATCTGTCATTTTAGGACTGTCTGGGGTGTAGAATGATCTTGGAAACCTGATCCCAGCAGGGATGAGTTGGTTCAGCCATGAACCAGTGAGGAATTGCTTTCTTGGTGTACCACCCCAGCTTTATACTTGATTTGCATCTTTGCTGCAGGAGATGGAAAAATAACTAATTCATTCATTGAGGAAATTCAATTAAGCAGCAGTCCCAGGTTCGTGAATATTTAAAGGGCTGGAGATGTGCTGTGAAGGTCATTGGTTGGCCAGCTGTGCAGAAAATCCCTTGCAAGTCTTTCCTAAAACTTTCTGAGGTAAAGAGCAAGGCAGCACTCACAGAAGGTGAGATCTGCTCTCCTCCAGGAAAAGGAGCAGGGCCTGTGACCCACTTTGGGGCTTGGGTGGAGAGTACCTGGGGCATAAGCTGAGCTGGACCATGTGTGGAACATCTCCCTGCAGAGGCAGCTTGACTGCAGCTCAGCCCCTGTCTGTCCAGACCAAAGCTCACACAGCTCCTGGCTGCTGCTGCCCAGTCAGGCCTGGGTTTTTTGTATTTTCATGCCCTAACTAGTGTGAGGTCATGCCCTCATGGCATGTGAGGTCGAGGGCACAAGGGAGTGCAGATGGGAGACTGGTGAGGTTTGAGTTCCACAGCAGGTCCTCATCAGCAGGGCCATAGAGAGCACCTTGTCCAGATACAGCCTGGTGAGAGACCTTCAGGCCACCCCTGTGTGCTGAGCAGGGCTGCTCACACAAGCACAGCCCATGCCAGGGTGGGATGCAGCAGATTAGCACCCTAATCACTCACCTCTGCATGCCCCACTGGAGTAAAGTGCCCACTGAGCAGCCCCTGGTGGCAGCTCTCTCTCACCTCTTACCTTGGAAATTTCAGTTTAGGGTTTTTCCTGAGCTTCTTTATCTATCTTACAAGCCCAGAGAGCAGGAACTGCCCAGCAAAGGGAAACATGGCAGCTCTCCAAGGACAATGCAACAGGATCTCCGTGTGCTCCTGCCAGATCCAGCTCCTCTGTCCTACCCCCACCACAACCCAGTGACCCAAGGAAAACTGTCTCTGGCAAACTGAGCCTTTGGGACACATCCAGAACCTGGAGAGTGGAACTTACAGAGCCAACGTGAGGCTCCTTGCTCAGACTGGGGGGTTTTGAGAGCATAGTCCCTGTTTTACTATTTTCTGTCAGTGGCACATCCAGAAGCAGCATCACCATGCCTGTGACCAGCCCAGGATCACAGATTCCTCCAGTGACAGTCACTGTGATGGCACTGGTGGCACCACCACAAGCAGAAGTGGGTGCTCAGTGAGTTCCTGTGTGGAGACACAACCCTTAGCACTAACCAGTCATCATTTAAATCTTACTCAGTAACTGACAAACTATTTTTCAAGCTGCTGGGATGCGTAAAGATGATTTAAAGGTCACAAAGACTTGCTGCACAGCAGAAAGCAGCTCCCGCTGCACTTCCATGGGTTTCTCTCCAGGGATCTGGGATGTAGGTACCAGAAGGCACAAACATGGTACCCAAATGATGCTCCCAGCGTCTCTTTTTGCCCTTCCTCTGTCCTTTCTTGGTATCAGCTTTCAGTCCTGATGTACTTCTGATTTCAGAGGCCGCCTGGGCACCAACCCTGTGATTAATTCTTTATGCATGCTGTTTTTTTGGGTTTTGTCATTCATGATTCTCCAAGGGAATGACCTGCCAAGCAGTATTTGTGCTCAGAGTGTCCACACTGTCTATACATGCATAAGATGGCAATACAAGTGCCAGTGACACCAGTGTCCCAGCCAGCCCAGGGTTCTGTCCCTCTGCAGGAAGTGGCCAGGACCTCACGACAGGACCAGCTCATGCTTTCCCAGAGCACTTTCCCCACTCCTGAGGCAGAGTCCAGGGTTAGCTCCAGTCTGGCCTTCTAGGACAGCAGCATTTCCTGCACAAATGAGGTTTGCTGTCAGTGCAGGAGATCCCATCATGCTTCAAGAGCAGAGCTGTCTGTTAAAATCCTCACCCCAGCAATCTGAGAGACATTCAGAACTTGATGTGACACAGTCCAAATTATCTGTCATGGTCCTCCCAAGAAATGCCCTGGTGCATGAAGCTCTGCCTAGGTTGATCATCCAGATCCATCTCTAGATCTCCCTGACAAAGTCTAACTTCTGAGAAGAGTTCTTTGGGTTAGAAGGTGCTGAATAACACCATTATTATGTATCTGCTCCTGCAATTAAATTCAGGTGCTCCAGTGCTTTGGAGAACTTTGCTGTATTGGCCTTTGAGGAACCACCTCCAGGGCAAATCCTTCTCCAGCTGAAATCTAGGATTTGACATACAAAAGCTGCCCTTAGCTGGGGACAGGAATGTCTAGGAAATGGACCTTGAAGCAATAAGTAAATGCAGCAATTTCTGCTGGAGTGCAGCTGCCGAAGCAGTGAAAGACAGAGAAATATGAAGGACAGGCTGCTGTAACAGATGAGCTCTGTCAACAAAAGAAATGTCATGTCAGCCTTGGATGAACATGCTCAAATCAACAGTGGACATTGGATTGACTCAGCTGGTGTCAGGGTGTCCTATTAAGAGATGGATGACTTCAGAGGGAGAATTTCTCAATCCATTTATATGAAGAATTCGCCTCTAAATTCAAAAGGAGGTTCTCAGAAGAATTGCTTTAAAATTTATAACCCAGGATCTGTATCTCCTTTGTTTGCCTGGTGAAGCAGCAGGCAGGGAGGTGAAATATTCCCAGAGTGTGTCTGGACCTCACACAGTTGCTCAGGCCTTGCACACTCCACAGCCCTCCTGCTGCTGGGATCCATCAGTCCTGTCCCCTCCTGTCCCTGGCCCTTACTCTGGTGGAGCCAACATAATCCAAGGCTGGATCATAATTCTTGTGGTAGGGTTGGTCTCCAGACAACCCTTGTCGCAGGATTTGGGAACTGTAAGTATCTTTTATCTAGCATGGCTTTCCTGTCCTGAAAGCTGCAGTCAGGAGGAAACAATTGGCATTGGCAGCCTGGGAAGGAGGATGGGGAACTGCCACCCATCTCTGATCCCCTGGATTTTCTCATGTCCCCTTTCTTCTTTCCCAAGATCTCAGGCCACCACGCTTGGTTTTCCACTCTTCCACTGGTGAAAATCAGCATCAGCTAAAGGAAACGAGATGAGTTCCCATGGCATTTAGACACCTCAACTTAGGCACCAGTGCAATTCCTTCATCCTCATTTCCTTCATCTCCCCCCCGAGAAGAGGCACCAGTGTGGCCACAGGAGTGATGGCAGTCACTGAGGGTTTCATCTGAGCTGAGGGAGACCTTGGTTCAGGTCCTTGGGATGGCCTGGGGTAGGAGCATTCTCCTGCTGTTCCTTTCCATGGCATAATTAGTGCTAACTGTGTCCAAAGGGAAGGTCCTTCACATTCCAGCTGAATTCAGTCAAGAGTGGTGGAGGGGAGAGGGCAGGCACACCTGGGCTTTTGACCTTGCCCAGTGAATATTCTAAGTGCTTGTGAGTGGAACCACTCCAAAGGGCCAGCCGTCCCTCTTGTCCCTCTGAGCTCCTTTTCCATTCATTCCCCATCCCTTATTTACCAGCTGCACCCTCAGCACAGCCTGACCTGGGATCAGCAGGCCCTTGTTCTCTGGCCACAGCCGCTTTTCCTGACTGTACACCATCACGTGGTGTAAGCTGAGCTGGACTTCCATGGCCTTGGAAAACTCGTGGTGTGGGTGTTTTTCCAGCAAATGCTGGGCTCTGCCTGCTGCCACCCCTACTGAATTTGGTTGGTGGCTCAGCCTAAACCCTGCTGTCTGACCCTGGGGGGGAGCAGGGGATGGGTTCCTCCAAGGATGGCTTTAAACAGCGCTGGTCAAAGTCACTGTCAGGATCAGGACAGCTTTGTGACTTTGTCAGACATTGAGGCTGTTTTGGGGTGTAGGACCCACAGGGGGTGCCAGGGGCTGTGTGCCCACACGTGCAGGGGCTGAGGTCCCTGGGCATGTGTTACCACCCTGCCCCTACTGCTCACCACAGTAGTGCCCTTGTTTGGTGATTCTCTCCTGCACTAAACACGTTCTTGGGGTCTGTTGCCACAGTCAGAAAGTAGAGCTGAGCAGCTCCAGAGCAGAGCAGGGGGTTTGTTGTGTCCAGGTGCCACTTGTGTTGGTGGAGAAGCATCGCTGGAGTGCCAGGAGATACCTGTGTGGAGGATGTGAGGTGGAAATGGGCCCCTGTGTCTGTCCTCTCCCAGTTTATCTCTTTCCCTGAAGGGATGATTGTGGAGCGCAGGAAGGAAGCACAGACAGAGGTACACAAGGTAAAAGGATAACCAAATAACCCCCTGGACATGCTGTTTGCAATTGTTGTATGTGAGAAGTTTTGAAGTGAAGAGAACGCTGAAAACCCTGGGAAAAGCTGTGGCTGGCACAACAAAGGGATGATAAAACATAAATTCAGATGAATATAAAGAAATGAATGTGTTGTGAATTTGGGAAGAAGCGGGGTGAATAGTACATGAGGATGGTGAACTCATGGTATTTTGGATGGTATTTTTCAGCACTTTGACAGGGAAGAATGATGTTAAACAGTATCTGTCACCAGTGAAAGTATTTATATCTGCAAGCACAGAAACCCCAGGCTGGAGAGGCTGGAAAGGGAAGCTTCCCTAGGCCAAAGGGCCAGGAGATGCTGGGGGGGCTCTGAAGGTTGTAATTGCAGATGAGTGATGTTTGTTGTGATGTTGTGATGTTTGGGGACGCTGACCCCTGTCCTCAGTGACCTCTAAAAGCTGAGATGAGACTCAGACAAGAAAGAGTGGGAAGGTATTTAACAGCAGTCAACAACCTTAGAGAAAGTAGGTCTCACCTGACTGATCTGATGTTTTTTTTCTTTTTAAATGATGTGCAAAATAGATGGATAATGGTTTCTACAGAGGTGTGGGAAAGATATTTCATAACACTGGGATGGCAAAGCAGCTCTGTCCAGAACAGACAAAGCCCAGGCTGAGGGAAGGAGGGATCCAGAGCCTGCTGGAATAGCAACAACACTCATTTTTTTTCCTATAACCCAACAACCACAAAGCAGATTCTTTCAGAGCCTTTTTGCCTACAGGACATCAGTTTGGTGTTAGTGCCACCTTTTCTTTCTACCTGATTTGTAGCAGTATCAAAAATTGTTTTACTTTTCCTTTGTAGTATTTGTCTCCTTCCATGGAATTCACCTTCTCCTTTATCATGATAATATTTTCCCTCTGTTCTGTTTTTTTCTTCATCTCCCTGTTTTCCTTCCTGCTTTGGGAGGTTGTGTCCTTACCAGTGTAATTTCTGTTTGAGAGACCCAGGGCAGATTCATCTCAGAGATTTAGATGTCTTTAATGCAAATATTTACTTCTGAGCTTGTCCAGCTTCCCTTTATAGCTCGCAGAAGGGTTTGGATGCACACCCAGCTCATCCTTCAGTGGGTGTCTGTGCTGGGACAGATGAATCACGTTCTAGAAGTTTCTCCTCTGTCCCCTGGATGTTGAGAGACCTGAGGGTGATGAGCTCAGATGTTTCTACAAGGTGACACGAATCCTACTCTCCAGGGAGGAAACATTCCCAGCCCTGAAATGAGGATTCTGCTTCCCAAAACAACCTCCAAATTATCCACAAGGGGTTTTGTTTTCCCTCTCAGTCAACTCCCAGTGTCCTGCAGTGGAAATTATTTTCTCTTTGTGTGATCTGAGTTTTAGATCTCTGGGTCTGACTGGGTTTTCATCCAAGGTTCTTGCACTTTGAGGTGCAGTGGGAAGTCCTGTGTCACTGCTCAGTGCTGAGATGGAGAATAAAGATTGGGCTCCTGCTCAG
Source organism: Campylorhamphus procurvoides (assembly GCA_013396655.1). Classification (NCBI taxonomy): domain Eukaryota; kingdom Metazoa; phylum Chordata; class Aves; order Passeriformes; family Dendrocolaptidae; genus Campylorhamphus; species Campylorhamphus procurvoides. The sequence goes on along the minus strand of WBMV01001055.1, from coordinate 536,690 downwards.
TGGATGCAGCAACAACTTGGAAGGTTTCTAATATTATTTTGTTCCTTCCTTCCTCCTTTGTGATTTCTTTCTGCGTCAGTGTTTTCGTTCCTTCAGAATGTTGTAAAATGACTGTGGGGTTTTTGCAGGTATTTGTGCCTTTCTCTAACAGCTGACACTGTCTATGTTCTTAAAAACCAAACAAATATAGATGTATACACAGATGCACAATCCTTTCTTTGGCTTCTCACAGGGTTCTCTAATTGTTTGTTGCTGTCCTGTCCTTGGAATGTGCTCTTTTGATTTTCCTCTGCACACTCCTTGTGTTTTGACAGCTCAGTCACCTGCAGCTTTGTTGTCTTTCTCTCCCAAAGTCTCACACTGTCTTGCAACCAGAAAACTGTCCTGGTTTTGCTCAATTTAAGTGAGGATCCAGATTTCCAGGGTTGGATCCCTACTGTAATTCCTTCAAATTTAGAACTTGGCCAAACTGGGACTCACTCTGGAGTCTTCTCTTTCCAATCCTTCCAGTTCCTCACTGATACTTGTCTCTCATTCTTGCTCTTCTTCAACTAAAATGTGCTGTTTGCTCATTGTCCAGGTATCTCCACAAACCTTCCTGAAAGGAAAACTCTTCCTTGAATTTCTCCCAATGATCTGCCATGTTACTCGAGATCATCAGCAGCTCTTGTGCCCGAGCTTCTCCTGTACCCTTCTCTCACTACCCCTTCCTCTGCTGGGTTTCTGCTGTGGGCACTTTCCTGCTCTGCCCTCCTTTTTGTGCCATGTGGGGGTGAAGATTAAACAGGAGTCAAGCAGGAGAAGGAGGAATTTGTGGGGGAAGGAGAAAGTCCTCATGAGTAGAAGATACTCAGAAGAAACTGGATGTCTGAGCATCCCAGTGAACCAGTTGCCTCTACACAGCAGAGATAACTCAAATCATTTGCAGTGAGACGGACTGGGAAGTCTTTAATTCAAGAACAATAATTGTTTCCCCCCCCATTCAATAACTTGTAGGATGTGTGAGTAAATCATGCCCCCTTGCACTTCATAGCACTACCAAGAACAAAATACTTTCATTATGCAATTTATTTAAACAGTTATAGAGTTTAACATACATTTACCAGGATCTTTATTTTATAAATTTGACTCTCATTCAATTATGCATCTTTATTGATGGGTTGTGTCAAGCTCACTTGCACACAAGTTCAAATTCAATCAAAATACATTAAACTAGCATTGTTAAATGGACTTTAAATTCCCCATATGCAGGGAAAAATCTATCTAAACTTGGTGTGCACTTGAAATGAGTTTATCAGGAGATTGCTGTAGTTAGATGTGTAACCAGGCCCCTTCGGGTCACCACCTTCTGCAAACCTCCAGAACTATTACGAGTCATTCTTGGGCATCTTCACATCTCTACAGAGAATCCTGCTGGTTTTCTTAATAAACATTGCTGGCTTTGGGCAATCTTATGGAAACTTCATGTTTGTGTAAGAGCCTCCTTCCTCCACCCACACCAGGACAGCTCTCACTGTCCTCAGAGACACCTTCCACTAACCCAGGTGACTCCAACCTGCCCTTGGAACTTCCAGGGATGGGGCAGCCACAGCTTCTCTGTCCAACCTGTGCCAGGGCCTGCCCACCCTCCCAGCCAAGAATTCCTTCCCAGTATCCCATCTATCCCCTCCTCTTTCCTCTTTGTCCCATCACTCCAGGAGCTTGTCCCAAGTCCCTCTCCATCTCTCCTGGAGCCCCTTTAGGCACTGGAAGGGGCTTTCAGGTTTCCCTGGAGCCTTCTCTTCTCCACTCCAGGTGAACCCCCAGCTCTCCTAGCCTGGCTTCAGGGCGCAGATGAGCTGGTTCTCTGTTGGATGGAGCACCTGGCAGAGCCCACCTTGGGTTTGGCTGATGGAGTGGGCAACATTTTCAGGCCACAAAAGCCATTTGGGGAGGTTTCTTTGCTTTGGGTCAAACCTCCCTCCCACCCTGGGATGGGGCTCTGCACACCTTTCTTGCCTCAAAGTCCCTTCATGGCAGTGACTGACTCAGGTCAGGGCTGGCATTGCATCAAGCTGCCTGAAGAACAGGGGCCGGAGCATTTTACGTGTTACAAACTGTCACACAGGGGATATTTGGTCAGCTAAAAAGTTCTGGCCATCACAACCTCACTCAACACAGTCCCCAAAGCACCTGCTTGAGTGGAGAAAACTCGGCTTCTCCAGGCATGGCAGATGTGGCATGCCTGGGTTGTGCTTTAGAAAGAGTCCCCTCTTGCAAGAGATGAGAGCCAATGAAGTATTTGGCCCAGAATTACTGAGCTCTACAGGCACAACAATCCCCTCAACGTGCTCATTAAGGGCTGCAGATTTTGTCCTAAGAGGATTTATTTCTTGGGAACGCCTTTCATTCTCAATTTTTCATGTTCTTTGGGAACTGAGAGGAAGAGAATGTTTTGAAGGCGATACCAAGTCATTCTATCGGATAATTTGGGGGTTTAATTAGATGTTAATGTCTTTTCCTCAGTGTAGCAACCTGTGTTCTTTATCAAATGAGAAACCTCTTCAAAGAGGTTAATTTGGGAATATCTTGTGGCAAAGATGAGTATTTGTATAATAAAATCAGTATATCTGTGTCCTGAGAGGAATACTTAATATATGAGTTTATCAAGGTCACTTGATGCTGCAAGTGCTTGCTAAAATAAGAAGTAATTTATGTGTAAACATTAGTTATATTAATTGGGGAATTACTTACTTATCTGACAGTGCTTGAGCAATTTTCTTACCAAACTCAGATAGACCAGAGAAACCACTGAAAAGATAATTAAGATGGGACAATGTCTCCTTTAACGATCATCCACAATTTAGACTTTTTAAAGTAATTAATTGTACTCAGAAAGATCCTTTTGAGAGCTGGTGAACTTTGCATACAACACAAGGACCTGATTTAAGGCAGGTCATCAACTCTCTACTAAGATGTGGTAGAAGTGAAGGCAGTTCTCAGAAAAACAGCATGAACTTGGAAGAAATCCCATTTTAATGACATTCCAAGAATTTCTTGCAGAAACTTCTTAGGAGACATGTCCAGAAATGGTGCTGAGACAATGGAAACAGTGACAGGAGGCATTTCCAACAGCTGTCTTGGAGCCGTGTCCTCACACACATGTGAAGAAGGAGCACAAACCTCTCAGAAGCTGCATGTGGCAACCTCCTGAGCATCCCTGTGCCTCTGGAATATCCTGCCCAGTCCTGGGAGGAGGCACAGGGCAAACTTCTCCTCCTGAACCCTCCAGCTCAGAGCCAGGACCCAGAGGTCACCACCAGGGAATTTGTGTGCTGTGTCGGTTGCGGTGGTTTCCCTGGGATGTCACAACTGGTGGTGTTACAGGTGCCCCTTGGCACAAACTGCTTGGACAGGGAGGGAGCTGGGCTTCCCTCTGGAGCAGGGGAGGCTGGAGGAGCCTCAGGGTGTTCCCCATGCTCGGAGGGTGGTGGTGGCCAGGGCAGAGCTGGGGGACAGGGGAGGGACACGAGGGGGTGGACACAGATTGCAGCAGGGAATGTCCTTCCCATCCAGAGGTAATGGGTGGGAAGGGTTTACCCAGAGACTCAGTGTAATCTCTCTCCATCCCCTGGAGTTTTCCAGATCCTAATGCTGACAACCACCCTGCTCACAGGGGGATGCTGAGCTGGAGCCTCCAGCAGTCCCTGCACATCAACATTTCTGTGTTTCTGTGATCCTTTCACAAGCATTGAAAGGCTCTGTGCACCCCTGCCCAGCTGGAAAACTGTGCCCTCCACACTCCCCTGTCCAGCTGGAAAACTGCCCTCCACGTTCCTCTGCATGTCTTATAAACCGCTGACTGACCACAAAAATTTTGGTCCAATCTGGGGAGACTGGGAAATATTTCTGGTTCTCTTCAACACACAGGAAAACTGAGGCACAGAAGGATGAAGGTCATCTTTCCAAACAGACACCAAGTCAGGGAGTCCTGCCTTCCATGGCCAAAGAAACAGGATCCAGCAGTCCTGTCTTTTTATGGATGCACCAGAAACTACATTTTGTACACCAAATTTCACACCACAATCAATTCCATACTAAATATTTGCAGCTCAACAACTTTATGGTCATCACTTGATGAGATCACTAGAAGCACAACCCAGGACAAACCTTTGGTCGAAGGACTGTGCCCAGTGGCTCTGCATCTCCCTTCCCTTGGATCTTGGAAGGGCAGTGTCTTCCAAGGGAAAGTTTCCAAGGCATGCAGAACAAAGGGTCCCTGGAGAAGGAGCAGCCTTGGCTGGGAGCTCCTGGTCTTGGGAGAGCCATGGACAACCCGGCAGGGCTGGATGCCCTGGGGCCTCGGTGAGAGCACAGCAGGCACGTTCTCTGAGGAGGAGGCACTTTGTGGGGGCTGATAAGAACTGCTCTCCAGCAGAACATAATCTACTGTAATACTTTATCGTGCCTGATGCAAGGGGAGGCCAACCGGGGCTGACGGGAATGCCAATCAATGGCATTCTCTTCTCCACAGCGGTATCAGTTCGTCAGTAATTACTTGTTTGTTGTCTTCATTGTGAATCCCAACAATTCCAAGGTTGTTAATGCTCCGAGAGAGAAAATGAAATTACGTGTTCAATTTATTCTGCACGGAAACAAATTACCAAGAAGAAAAGGGGATTTATTTGCATTCCTGCAGCGGAGTTAGTGACATCCTCCGTGCTGGAGCTGCCTCCCTGCTGGATTCCCTGGGGATTGGCATCCCTGTGCAGCCCCAGGCAGGGGCACCACCTGGGAGCTCCACTGGTTCCCAGTTTGCCAAAGCTGTCTGGGACTCGGAGCCACAGCCTTTGCCCCTTTTCTGTGGGGAGAGGAGCAGTTTGGGGGTCCCTGAAAACACAGTGCTGTGTGAAATCATAGACACACAGCTGACACCTGGATCCAGATGTGCCCTGTGATGCCCAGAGCAGCCAAACTTCTCTCCCTGACACTGGGATCATGAAGCACTGTTTGTCCATGTGAGCAAACATGTGGGCAGCCAGGGATAACTGATATTGTTTCTGCAGTAAAGCATTTGATTTAGCTTAAGCTCTTTACTGCAGGAAATGGTTATCTTGATCCAGTTAATTTCTACAATGCTTAAATTTATCTTTCTGCAAATCTGACTTCAATATTAATGATGCTTTGCCTTCCTAATGCCTTTCATCTGATGATTTCAAATGTAGTGCTGGAAGAAATAATGGTTGGGTGTGGAGGTTGCTCTTAATATCTTACAGATACTAAAATGTAATAAATCATTAGATGGACCTGGTTGCACTCAAAGCAAGGAGGCTGTTTCACCCTTCTGGTGCCAAGGCCCAGGCTCAGTGAGCCTGTCTCATGCTCTGGTGAGACAGGACATCTCATCAGAGGAGGGCACAGCACTTTAATAGCACCTCCGATGACTAAACAGGGATGTTACTCGAGCCCAGATGGAACTGAGTGAAACACCCAGAGCAAACATGAAGGTCATCTTTTGGGTGGGCAGGAGCAGGGAGTTGGTCTGTAGTGAGGCTCAGGACAGCTTTGAACCTGTTTGACAGGAAAAGTCAGTGTACAGAGCAGTAAGAGACAGTTAGTGAGAGGGGCATATAGTCCCCTGTTTGGGGACAGCACTGAGTGGGAAGTGGCACTTGGAGACTTTGCATCTTCCCATGTGCTGCAGGGACATGGCCATGGCCTTGGCTGCAGTGCAGTGCTGCAGAGAGCCAGCTGTGCCAGCCAAGCCACTTCCAACAGAGACAAAAGCTGTCTGGATGGCAGCTGTGTGCCCAATCCCTGCTAAATACCACCTTGAGCCCCTTGGCAGTGCTCTGGCTGCTGGACCTGCACCAACACCCACTACTTGAGCCCTCTGGACCCGTGTGCTGCTCTTGGTGCCCACTCAGGCTGTGAGGACTTGTGGCAGCTGCTGACCCATCGACTCCCAGAGACCCAGCAGAGCCTCTGGAGACGCTGCCAGGGATCCAGCACCAGGAAGCAGCACAGCCCTGAGTTCCAGGGGCTGTTCAAGCAAATCAGCTGCAACACGTTGAGTCCGCTCCAGTCCTGAGGAAAATGACAAAAAGGGAACATTTGCCAGGGAAGAATGCAGAACTAAGTGGGGAAAATACATTTTAATGGAATGCAAATATGTTTCCCAGAATCTTGGAGAGAATTAAAAGCATAAATAAATAAATGAAAACCGGGAACCAGCGTTTAGCCCCACACTTGGAGTTCTGTTTAAAGGGACAGGCCCAGCTGGTGCTGCCCCTGCTCTGGCCACCCCATCTCAGAGGGCATCTCCATCTCCACCACATCTCCCTAGAGAGGAGCAGCAAACACTGCTGCTGGCTTTGCAGAGGGTTGTAGCTGTTGCCAGCACCACATTTTGGGGGACTCTTTCTAACCTCTTTGAGCTTAGATGACTTTGTAATGTTTGAATTTAAGCTCTGACTCCAGAAAATTTCATAGAATCATGGACGATGCTGAGTTGGAAGGCACCCCTCAGGATCATCCAACTCTTGGCCCTGTGCAGGACATGCCAACAATCCCACCATCCTGTGGAATCCCAGAGGCAGGGGAAAAGCCAGTGCATGTTCTCCCTCCCTGATCTCAGCCCTAGAGCCCTCCAGCTCTGTTTGCTGCAAGTGTGACACGAGCACTGCTCTTGGTTTGGCTGTGAGCTCACAGGGCTCCCTGTGATTCCTACACCCACGACATTCCCAGGAGAGCTTTGCCCGCACTGAGGGTGAATCCATTTGTCCTGCTCTCTCTTTTATGCCCATTTAACCTCTTTCTCTGCCCCGAAACAGTCTGACACACACGTCCCATGCCCTAGGGCTTAGTGATGGCTCAGGCCCAGCTCAGCCCCAAGCACTGAGAGCAGCAGGATGCTCCTGTCCCCATGGACCGCTCCCTGCTCCACAGGGGCAGGAGGCATTGCTGGGGCTGGAGGAGGGAGAAAGCCTCTCCTGCAGCCTGGCAGGGACCCACTGTGAGCCAGAAGTGCTTATTTCCCTGCATGGCTCCTGTGCAAATGTTTTGCCTCCTCTGCCCTGATTCAGCACTTCTGCAAACCCCATGAGGTGCCTGTCGGGAGCTCCAGGCCCAAATAACTTTGCAAGTGTTATTTTCCTGAGCAACATTATTCTCATTTAAGACTACCCTGTGAGCATAAAAATCTCATATAATGATTTCCCCGTCAGCTGTTTCTTTTCAAGACCTTTTTCTCCTTCCTAGAAATGCATGACACGCTATGGAAATTATGTAAAAGCTCCTGCTCTCCGTGGCTATGAATAGTGTTTTCTATTCTGTATTGGTTTATATTTGGGTTTTATAATCACACTCATATTTTAAGTTGAACCAAGGCACAATTACTCTAACAAGGGCAGCAAACAAAGGAAGGGGTTTAAGCTGAGCAAACGAGTGCAGGAGTGTATCCCTCTCTTCCTTAATGCTTTCCTCGCTTCAAATTATTCCCTGCATGTTCCATTTAGACAACGGATACAAATGATTTGTAGGAGTTATCCACCCCCAAACCACAATAACACAGCAGGGCTGTGCTGCTCCCAGCTCCTTCCTGCTCATTCCAGAGCAGCTCTTGTGTGGAGCCTTTGCCTATTCTTTATTAAAAAGAAAATTAGCATGAAACTGGCTCAGCGCTTAATGGGCTCCAAAGCTGCCTCGCCAATGCTTTTGTTAAACCAACACAAAGCTGGGCTTTGATTCCGCTTCCCAAATGGAAGAGGCATGTGGTGTCCATGGAGCTGCTGCCCGTGGTGTCCATGGAGCTGCTGCCCATGGTGGCAATGGAACTGCTGCCTAGTGTTCATGGTGCTGCTGCCTGTGGTGTCCATGGAGATGCTGTCTGTGGTGTCCATGGAACCACTGCCCGTGGTGTTCATGGTGCTGCTGCCTGTGGTGTCCATGGAGATGCTGTCTGTGGTGTCCATGGAACCACTGCCCGTGGTGTTCATGGTGCTGCTGCCTGTGGTGTCCATGGAGATGCTGTCTGTGGTGTCCATGGAACCACTGCCCGTGGTGTTCATGGTGCTGCTGCCTGTGGTGTCCATGGAGATGCTGTCTGTGGTGTCCATGGAACCACTGCCCGTGGTGTTCATGGTGCTGCTGCCTGTGGTGTCCATGGAGATGCTGTCTGTGGTGTCCATGGAACCACTGCCCGTGGTGTTCATGGTGCTGCTGCCTGTGGTGTCCATGGAGATGCTGTCTGTGGTGTCCATGGAACCACTGCCCGTGGTGTTCATGGTGCTGCTGCCTGTGGTGTCCATGGAGATGCTGTCTGTGGTGTCCATGGAACCACTGCCCGTGGTGTTCATGGTGCTGCTGCCTGTGGTGTCCATGGAGATGCTGTCTGTGGTGTCCATGGAACCACTGCCCGTGGTGTTCATGGTGCTGCTGCCTGTGGTGTCCANGTCCATGGAACCACTGCCCGTGGTGTCCATGGAGATGCTGCCCAGTGTTCATGGTGCTGCTGTCTGTGGTGTCCATGGAACTGCTGTCTGTGGTGTCCATGGAGCTGCTGCCCATGTCCAGGGAGAAGACAAGGTGAGTGTCCCTAAGGGTGTCACTGGTGATGGGCACGTGGGAGTTGCTGAGATCCCCATGTGAAGGAAGTGAGGGCTGGGGCTGGAAAAGAGCCTCTTACAGCCTTTCTATTTAGGCTGTTGGAATTTCATGTGGGTACTTGGGGCACTTCAGAAGGGTTTTGCTAAAAACAACCATGCCCCAGCAAATCAGCCACTAGGTCTAAGTTTTCTGTAGGTATTCCTGAGTCTGAGGTTCCTTGCTCTGTGTCACCAGGAAAGGAAAACTTCAAGTGGTTTTTCTGCAAAGACAAAGAGTGGCCAGGGAAAGCAGGGCAGAAATCTAAGAGATAAAGTTACTCAGGATAAAGGATCCCGATTTTCTGGGGTGATTTCATATGGAAAATGGCTTGTGATGCTCCAGAAAGCCATTGGGCTGCACCACCCTACAGGTCTCAAGATTGCCCTAACCACCAAGGGAACATCATGGAATAGCCCGGAATGGAAGGGATCCACAGGGATCATCAAATCCAACTCCTGCTCCTGCATGGAACAGCACCGAGAGTCCCATCCTGTGCCTGAGAATGGAAACTGTCTGCATTTTTTGAGTTCTAGATAACTGTCCTCTACCCAAGGCTGGTAGGGCAGACGGTGAGTGGCCAGTTGATTAGTTTGGGCACTTTTTTCTGAGAATTTCAGTTCCAGAAGGAACTAGTTTGTGAAACAACAACAGTTCAATGATGAACTACTTTCATCAAGTTTTTTTCTTTCTATTTTTGCTATAAGAAGATTCAAAAATCTGCAAAACAACTTCATGCTTTCTTGGCCAAAGTTTAAAGCTAAATGTGATTTGGTTGTGATTTTTCTGATGGTTTTGGTCAGAAAGGGACACGTTTCCTTTTTCATTAACAGTGAAATCTTCAGCTGGAACTTGGGAGGACTCACTCATATTAAAGATCTTTTGCAAGGATGCATCTCTCAGAACCTAATTCTGCATATTGATGCTGACAGAAGACAAAGCACTTTGGAGCATTTTACCTGCCTGTCCTGCTTTATGCTTGGATTCTCAGCATGGGCAGCTAAACCCCTGCAAAATCAGTGCCAGGCAGACTGTCTGTCTCCCTCTTGCCTTGACACAAAGTTGACAGAGGATCTTTGAAAACCCATTTTGGAAAGCCTGATGAAGTGATTCCTCACTTCCCTTCCCTGGTTTAGGGGCAACTCTTACCCTTGAGAGGACACCTTGGAGGTCGAGTGTTGTCCTGATCTGCCTCTGCTGTCTCCTGGACTCTGGATGTTGACCTGACCTCTGCCAAGTGCTCTGTCCTGCCAGGGTGGGGCTGGAATTGGATGATCTTTAAGGTCCATTCCAACTCAAACCACGCTGTGTTTCTGTAACTCTCTGAGATGAACCTGCTCTAATGGTTAATGTGTTAATGCCACGAGTGTCACTGTGCCCTGCCAAAGGCATGTTCTCAGATGCCTTGTTATGGGGTTTGCAGGGAGCTGGCTGTACTTTGACCAGGTTTATTAAGTCCTGCAAGTCCCAGCCTTGCCCAGGGAAGCTCGAGTCTGGCAACCCCAAGCCATGCCAAGGCAAACTCTCTGTTCCAGCCCCTCCTCTGCGAAGCAGCTGAGCTGCTGCTCACATGGCAAGAGCACGGAGAGAGACAGACGGATGTGGTGGCAGCAAGTGGTGGGTTGTTCCACTTCCCTTTCTGGCTGAAGCTCTTCCAGTTGGTTCTGTCAGAACACACAGGTGAAATCCCTCCCCACTGCACAGTTCCAACCTGGACACTGCCTTGGCAGGAAAGTCCCATCTGGGGCCACAGAAGTGTGTGAGGTAAGATACTGTCCCAAGAAATCCAGGGACGAGATAATGTATTGCTGCCTTTACTCTCCTACCTCCCAGCACTGCAGCCGTGGCTGAAATTGCTGAACCCTCAGAAGGAAGAGGTGCCTGCTTGAGTTCCAGCCACCTCCCAGTCATCCAGAATGTCCCACAAAGCCTTTGAGGGCAGCCCATCCAACGTCAGAGAGTTGCTGACATTTCTAATGCACATAAAGGTCCCACCTGCCCTCGTATTTGTGGTAGGTCTCAGGTATGACCTGTGATTCTGTTCATGGAGGCTCAGCCTGGGCAAACTTTCAGCAGCTTGCCTGGTCCTCATTATTTATTGACTGCAAGCCAAAGGGCACAAAATGCTCCCTATATTCCTTCTCACCAGGCAGGGGAGCTCCCAGCTGCTATCAGGGAGTTAAGAATGTGATCACCAAACAGATTTCCGCTCATTATTTCTGTGCTTTTTGTACTGCAGCAGATGGATCTTCATTAAGCTGAACAGGAGTTTTAAGGTGAAGCTGCTTCCATTGTTAACTCAGCTCTTCCAGTAACCCTGGCTGTTTCATTGAGATTTACAGGAAAATGACTGAGAAACACAATGACAATGTAAATATGCCTTTAAACAGATAATGAGAAAGTATTTTCTTCTCTTGAAAGGTCGTTCATGGTGAGTGGGAAACGGATCTCAAGTGGCTCTGGCTTGGGTTGAGTCTCTGGATAGGGAGGATAAATCACAGACAGAAAGAGCCCCAAACCCTCCCCAGAAAATCCCACTTCCCAGCCATTCTCAGCAGAGAAACCCCCAGCATTCCAGACTGTTTGCTGAGGGACCGTGGCTGGTGGCCACGAGGGACAGGCAGTTTGTAGAGGGACTTCTTGGGGACTCAAACATGACCTGGGTAATGTCTGTAGAAGATTGCAGATAATCCTGGCTGGGCAGAGGGAGGAATTGCTGCTTGTCACCACACACAGGGTCCCCTCAGTCACCTGCACTCTTCTTGGAAGTGGTTTGATATCTCCTGAGTGAAGGTGGCTGGGCCAGGAGCAGCCTGAGATGCTGAGATACTGAAGGCTGAAGGTCCAAAAGCAGCTCAGACTTGGGGCTGACACCCAGCATAGCTCCGGAGCCTCAAGCCTCAGCCTCAACTGACCCTTCAGGTCCAGGCCAGCTGGTCTGGAAATGACCTTTCCTTTGCACTTTGAAAGGAAGAAGGTGAGGCTAGGAACCCCTTCTTACCTGAGGGCAGAGACGAGGGAAACGCCAGGGTGACTCAGAATGGATCCCTATCTCTGGACATGTTCAAAGCCAGGTTGGACAGGGCTTGGAGGAACCTGAGCTACTGGAAGGTGTCCCTGCCCATGGCAGGGGGTGAGACTGGATGACCTTTAAGGTTCCTTGCAACCCACACCCATTCCATGATCCCATTCCATGATTCTATGACAGTGAGGTGACAGCCATAGCTCTCCAGGTCCCAGGATTGTGGGGGACATTTCTCCTGGAAGTTTTACCATTTTCTCAGTTTAATCATTTGCAGGAGCACAGGATGGGCTGGTGCCCCCCTTGCAGGTGGGCAGATGCAGCCTGGCCACAGCAGAGGGCACAAATCCTGCTTCCCTATTAATGCAAGGGAAGCCAATAGGACAAGCCATAGAATTGTCAAATCATACAGTGTTAGATGGAAAGGGCCTCTAAAGATCATCCAGTCCCACCCCCTGCCATCAATGGGGACACCTTCCACAAGCCCAGGTTGCTCTAAGCCCTGTCCAACTTGGTCTTGGACACTTCCAGGGCTGGGGCAACCACAGCTTCTCTGGGCAACCTGTGCCAGGGCCTGCCCACCCTCACCAAAAAAAATTTCTTCCTTATATCTAATCCTAAATCTGCCCTGTTTTGGACACGAACTGTTCCCCTGGATTCTCCAGACCCTGAGTGGTTCCCTCCTCCAGGCTCTGTGCTTCTGACCCCATGGAGCTGCCCTGGCAGCCCAGCAGAGTGGGGAGCTCTGTCCTCCAGCCAGGGGTGGGCTTGGCCATTCCCTGCAGGAAGGTTTCTGCTGCCACACCAGTTGCTGAACAGCCCAGACTTGTGGCCCCTGGTGTGTTTTCAGCCCCCTTGCCGTGGGCTCTGTTTCCATACAGGATCCTTCGACCCCCCTGTTATTTTGTGCTCTGCATGTGCCACTCTTTGGAAGCTGGAGCTGCTCCCTGGTGAGATAGAGCTGGTCATACCGTAATCACATGGGGCTCTCTCTCTGAGGAAAGACGTTTGGAACTACCTTTTTGCTCCTTTATTACTTGTCACATCTTGTGTTGTTTTAGCTTTCCCTTTTGCAGCCTCCATGATTTAGCTGCCTCTTTAGGATCTGTTTTCCTTTTTAGTCATTGTCTTCTGCTTTTATTTGCTGGTTTGTCCCCACCTCAGTCAGAAAGCAAAGCCTTTGAAGAGGGTGCTGACTGAATACTTCTGGATCTTGTACCTTTCCCTGCCTTGTTTTGATCCCATTGCATGAAAGGATCAAAAGGGAACAAGTTTTATCCTGGAAGATGACAACAACAATGCTGAAAGTGCAGGGAATGTTATCTCAGAGGCACAACCTTGCTGGGGAAGCTGTAAACATCTCTTTCAACTCCCAAAATAATAAAGGTGCCTGCCACCTCCTTGTCCTCTTTGATCTTTGCCAGCAGTTTCCACCCTGTGTGGAAGGGCACTTCCACAGAAGTGGAATAGAGAGCAGGGTGGGAGAAGGGAGAGCCAGTGTCAGTGCTGGGCTGTCCCTATCCTGAGCACACTGGAGAGGGCCTGTCCCCACAGGCAGGCACCTTTCCTGGTGTACAAACCTCAGACCATTGGTGCTAGAGGGCCAGGCTCTCCATGGAGGAGAACACATGCTGAGCAAAGGAAAGAGCAATATAGGCCATGGCCATGTCCTAGACCTTTGCACTGTCAGGGCAACTTGTGAGCACAAAGGGCAGTGGAAAATGCTTGTTTGTTGGAAAAAACCCCCATAAACAAACAAAAGAAACCTGAGAAAAACTCCCAAACAAACAAGAAAGAAAATAAGCCCCAAGCTGGGTGCCCTGAGTGCAACAGGGCTGAGTGGTTCTTCACCGGGAAATGCAGTGACAGGACAAAGACAATTGTTTCAACCTGAAAGAGGGGAAATTTAGGTTAGACATTTGGAAGAAACTCTTCCATGTGAGGGTGGGCAGGCCCTGGCACAGGTTGCCCAGAGAAGCTGTGGCTGCCCCATCCCTGGATGTGCCCAAGGCCAGGTTGGATGGGGCTTGGAGCAACCTGGGCAGGTGGAAGGTGTCCCTCCTCATGGCAGGGGATGATCTTTAATGTCCCTTCCAACCCAAACCTGGTGTGATTCTATTCTATGATTCCCCCTGAGGTCGGAGAAGGGGCAGCCATGGCTGGGGGACACTGGCAGGGAGCAGAATTCCTCTGTCCCAGGACACCTGGAGAGTGACACATCAGCCCAAAGGAAGGTGATGCTGAGAGCAGCTTCATGTGAAGCCAAACAGGCAGGGAACTACTTCCCATAAGCCCATAAACTACTCTTGGTAAGCCCAGGGTGGATTCAGCAGCAGTGGAAGGTGCTGTTTGTGGTGATGATGGATATTAGCAACCTTCTGTTCACCTACAAGTGGAAAATTCCTTCTGCAGTACCCTGACAGCAAAACTGTGCTGATCTAAAGGAAAACATCTCCTGAGGGGATTCAAGCTCGAGCTCCCAGGCAGGCCCTGGCTCTGCTGCCCTTTCCTGGCAAAGCCCAGCAGGAGGAGCTGGGACACTACACTCTCACCTGGAGACAGACCTTTCATGTTGAGAGGGACCAAATCTCCTCTGCACCGAGTAGGATGAACCCTCTGTGCCTCCAGGTGAGATATGAGCTCATTAGCAAAGCTCTGAGCTTTGGCTAATAAGTGCAACCTGTGCTCCAGCAGGGAAACCAGGCTGCTTTCGACTCAGGAACCTTTATTAACAGAAGCTATGACCTTGGGGACACCTCAGCATGCAGAGGCTGCTGCTGTTCCCACGGCAGGGGTGGCTGGCTGCTAATTGCTTCCCTTCCTGGGGTCTCACACCCAGGGTTATCTTTTTTCCCCTCCACTCAATAGCAGTTAGAGAGGAGCTGATCTGTGAACTTTGGGCTGCTGCTTCTCACCCTGCCCCAGAGCCAAGCAGGAGATGCCTTTGCTCCCTCTTTCTCTCTCTCAGATGTTTCTGTCCCAGTCAAGAGCTATGCCAGCCCTACAGTGGGGTCAGTGATCAGAGGGATGCTCAGCTGGGAGGTCAGGGCAGGCACCATCTCGCATGAGTCCATGCCCTGGAATAAACCCTCCCTGGGATACAGGGCATGACCCTTGGAATGTGGCTGAAGAGCTGAATTGGTGCTTGTGACAAGCTGAGAGAGCTGGGGCTGTTCAGCCTGGAGAAGAGAAGGGTACAGAGAGACCTCAGAACACCTTCCAGTGCCTAAAGGGGCTCCAAGAGAGCTGGAGAGGGATCTGGGACAAGGGATGGAGGGACAGAACAATCAGAAATGGCTTCAAACTGCCAGAGGGCAGGGATAGATGGGATATTGGGATATTCCGCCCTGTGAGGGTGGGCAGGCCCTGGCACAGGGTGTGTAGGGAAGCTGTGGTTGCCCCATCCCTGGAAGTGTCCAAGGCCAGGTTGGGCGGGGCTTGGAGCAATCTGGGCAAGTGGAAGGTGTCCCTGCCCGTGGCAGGGAGTGGAATGAGACGATCCCTGAGGTCCCTCCAACCCCACCCATGCCACGAGTCCATGTTGTGTGTTGCAGTCAGATGGATGGCAGGTGGGGTTTTCAGGAGCAGCGGGAGGGACAGGGCAGAGCTCTGGGATGCTGTGGGAGCAGTGGGACAGGAGGTGGGAGGAGTGAACCATGCCAGGGCTCCTGGCAGCTCTGACAGTGCCTGGTGATTAACAGAGATGTTCCCCCGGTCTGTGCCAGCCACTGCCTGTTTTCATCGTGCTTCTGGTTTGATGGAGAGCAGAAGCCCCTCAAACCCTGGCTCTGTGCCAGCCCGGGCTTGGAGAGTCCCTCTTGACATGTTGTTGCTGCTGGGTGACTGTGGTGTCCCCCCCTGTTTCAGCCTCTCACCACCAAATGACACCCGGCAGGTCACCCGTGGCTGCCTTTCCCCAGCCACCCCCAGTGCAGCAAGAAGAGAGACCCTGCTGGGGTTCCTCACCTTATTCCCACTTGAGCCTGTCGTGGCTTTTAATGACTCAGATCCACCCAGAAGGTTAAACCCATTTCCTTTGCCAAGAAAATCCAGCAAACTGGGCAAACGGATTTCCAGTGTTAGGAAAAAAAAAACAAACAAAAAACTGGTCAAAAAGGAAGGATTTCTGAGGAAAACCAATCCAGGTGGTTTTTATCTCACAATGTTCATATTCTGTAGATTACCTGTTAGAGGAGGTTTTTTTCTTAGAGAAGTTTCTTGCCTTTTTAAGTACCATGAAATGCTTATATTTCCCCCTTTTTGGCAATTTTTATTGCCACTGTTCTATTTTCCTGCAAAACTTTGCCAGCACTGGAAGACTGGCAAAATTATGCAGTTTCAAAGCCCCTTTTGTCACTCTGCCACCACACAACAGCAAGGATTTGGAAAAGGCAAAAGGGGGAAAAATAGGGAAACACTTCCCTCCAGCTGAGAAAATCGTTGATGAAAAGCTATAAAAAAATACAGCTTCAAAGAAATGAAGAATTAAAAATAAATCTAACAATCATGCTCAGTTTTTTGCAAGTTCGGCACTGAAAAATCTGGTTTGCAGCCTCCAGAGCGCTCTGCAGAATATTGCAGTCCTTTGCAGCTTCACTGCCAGTCTTTTCCAGCTAGTTTGTTTGTGGGTTTGAGAGAAGTAAAAATATTTGTTTGAGAAAGCTTTTTGTCATGGTGCCTTGGTGTGCAAATGTGCAGGTGCAGGCAGAGCCTCCAGAACTGCCTTGAGAAGGAATAGCTCCGACTCACTGGGCAGATTTTGTGTTTGTTTCCCTTTTTTCCTACTAGAATGATGTCTTTTTTGAATTTTTACATTTGAGGTTGAAATTGTTGCCCAGAGAAGCTGTGGCTGCTCCAGCCCTGGAAGTGTCCCAGGCCAGGTTGGATGGGGCTTGGAGCAACCTGGGCTAGTGGAAGGTGTCCCTGCCCATGGCAGGAGGTGGGATGGGATGGGATTTAAGGCCCCTTCCAACCCAAACCACTCTGGGATTCTATGATCGTAAATCTTTTATTTGGGGTCAGAGAGTTCCCTCAAGAAACAGAAACAACATTGACTCCAGTGTTTCAGGACATGCAGTGGGAGCAGAGCTGTGGTTTGAGCCCTCAGGGTGACAGTTCTGGGAACAATATCCCTTCATGCTGATGGGTCTCACCCTAGGCTGGTGCTGCTGCCTTGGACAGGTGACACTGTCCCTTCAGACAGGGATCCCTGGGTGCAGTCAAGGCTGTGGCAATTTGTGGGATGGCTCTTCTGAATCAGAGAATCCCCAGTTGTGTGTGAGGAGCCATCACTACCCCTTTGGGTATTCTGACTATGGAGCTTCTAGAAATCAAGAGTTCCTTTGTCCATGGGTTGCTGGGAACTCAGGGGCCACCCCAGGGAGGTGCCCACTGAAACCCCTCACCATGCTAGCCAGGCTTCATGAGTAATTCCTTCTTTCAGGAGGAATTTCTTCATGGGAAGGGTGATTGAACATTAGAATGGGCTGCCCTGGGAGGTTTGGAGTCCCCACCCTGGAGGTGTCCAAGGAAGGATTGGCCGTGGCACTCAGTGCTCTGGGCTGGGGGACAAGGTGGGCATCGGGCACAGGGTGGGCTCCATGGGCTGGGAGGGTTTTCCAACCTCAGTGATTCTGGGATTCTGTGAAGGTGGTGGGACTGTGTTGGAGACATGGGCAGAGGGTCATATCCCATTGCTCCAGAGCTTGTGGCACCTCCTGAATGAGACACAGACATGAGACCCTGTTCCCCCATGTCCCCCAGGAACCACACATCCCATGTATCCCATGTGGTGCTCAGTGAGCAGAGTAGCACACAAGGGAAAGTCATTGTCACACTGGAGAGACCCTCCTACCACTGATTATTTCAATGTTTGTCTCATCCCTCCGTTCCCAGCTCTGCTTTTCTTCAGCCCTCATGAAACACACCATAAAATTTTGAAAGCATCTCATTGAGCCCTGAATGACCCGAAGCAGAGTCCTCTGGGTTCATTCTGTTCCAAGGTGATGGGTTCAAATGCAGTCCATGCCACACCTCCAACAGCCTTTCTAAAGGCTCTAAACCAGGTCAAAATAGACCTCTGTAGGTAACGTGAAGCACTGAAGACACCATCTCCTTTTCCCTAGGAAAGTGCAAAGGGAAGGAGCAGCCTTGAGGACATGAATAAACCAGTGGCTGCCAGGGTGACATCTGGTGCCAGTTGCTGTTCCCTGGGAGGGTGGGCAGGCCCTGGCACAGGTTGCCCAGAGAAGCTGTGACTGCCCCATCCCTGGAAGTGTCCAAGGCCGGGTTGGAGCAACCTGGGCAAGTGGAAGGTGTCCCTGCCCATGGCAGGGGAGTGGAATGAGATGGACTCTAAGGTCCCTCTGAACCCAAACCTTCGGGTGGTTCCATGAAACACGACCTTGCCAGGAGCTCCGTACCAGCCACGGCAGCAGCTGCTGCTCTGCTCTCGCCTGCTTTAGCAGGAGCTCTGGCTGGCAGCGTGTCCTTCTGCAGATATCCACTGCTGTACTTAGTGCCAAGTCTCCACAGTAATCTAAAGCTCCATAAATGGCTCTCACCATGTGTTTACAGGCACTAGAACAGGTCTTGTTTCTGGTTTCCAGCAGAACATCAGTTTCCAGAGGTGCCCAGCGGGTGGATGGCACATGTGGCGGATGAGCCTTTCCCAAAGACAGGGCACTTGTGTGTGTCTTGTGCCTCATTACAAGCCTATTTACAACCTCGTCTTCCAAACTGGAATGAGGAAAAATGCTCTTATAAGACCTTTCTCAGGAGTAACCTCCATCTTACTGCTGTTGTTTCAGTTGCTCGTCTTCCAGCATATGCCAATGCACAGGAATATCCTGCTAATTACTTTCCCTTCAAACCCACAGTCTTTTTTTTGCTCACAAATCTTTCTTTTTTTCTCTCTCTTTCACTGGTGCCCAGCTGTGATTTGAGGCTCTGTCCCTGCCCAGCAGAGGGGTAGGGGGGCAGAGAAGGGGGAAGGGAGGCAGAGGGTCCAGGGGCTGGTTGGGGACCTGCAAGAGGGAAGATGGAGCTGGGGATGCAGGACCTGAGAGCAGAGACACAGGGAAGGAGGTATGGACAGGAGGAAGCAGGGGAGGGAGAGAGGGATGCTGTGTGATTGCACAGCTCTCTAACAGAAATGGATCTCAGGAGGTTTCCTCTGGCCTGTGGAGTGGAGATCCGTCAGACCCACTTGGCACTGCTCTGTCTGGATGCCCCTTGAGAGAGGCTCTGCCATCTGTGACTCCTGGTCCCAGCTGGCTGGCACATCTCCTGGGACATGGCACTGCTTTCGGGGCACTCTCCCTTCAGTAGGTTTCCTCCAGCAACATTCAATGAACCCCCTGACCTGGCACAGCCTCACCTTGATGCACACAGTCCATCACAGAGCCCAAGAGGTGCCAGGGCAGCCCCAGGGTGATCCATCACAGAGTGAAACCCTGGAGCAGTGGGAACCTCCTCCCAGTGCCCCCCAGCTCTGGCAGGGACCTCTCTGCCTGGGGACAGCACACAGCATGACTGGGCTGCTGGGAAGGACAGGACAGATGTCCTACTGTTTGGGGACAACAAGAGAAGGTTCCCATGGCTTGGGAAGCACCAAGGACCCATGGAGGGTGTTTAGTCCCTGGAACACCTACAGCATAGATATCCCAGTGCCTGTGCAAGGACAGGAGGGCTCCAAGGGTTCATCCATCACTACTGTCCCCAAGGGATGGCCAGGTGCATGGATTCCATTATCCCTGTTGCCATCCTAAAAAGCTTTTATCCCTTTCTCCGTCTCAGCATCATCCCTGGCTGAGGGGAGAGCAGCCAGTGTTGGGACTTTGGGTCTCCAGAAGGCAGCACATCCTCTGTCCCTGTCCCTGTCCCTGAGGGTGGGCACACCCTGTGGAGATCCTGTAAACTCTTGGAGATCCTAGGGATTTGTGAGCTACTGCTTTTCATCCCTCCTTGCCTGCCCTGGGGGTGTGACAGGCTGTGAGAGCCTTTCCTGTGTCCCCCACAGCTCCTCTTGGATTCAGGGCTGGAGGATTTACCCTTTCACACTTCACTCAATTCCTCTGACAGAATCTTATTATTATTACTATTATTATTATATTTAATATATAAAAGAACTATGGCAAAAATTATGATAATGTTAACCATAACAATGAAAATAACGATGATGATGATGATAATAATAATAAATTAAGGAACACTTCAGTTCTGAACCTGCTGCCACCCCTCAGGCTGCCTCTCCAGAGCCCCCTTTGATGTAAAACACCCCCTTGTTCCCCCACCCTTTGTGACCAGGGAGATACAAGAGCTCCAACTCTGAGACAAGAGCAACTGCCTGATTGTAGCAGATCATGCTCCTTTTGCAAGAGGTTCTCTCATATTTTACTTTAAAATAAAACAATACTTAACCTTGATAATTTGTCATTTAGGCTTTGGAGAAAATAGACTTGGGAACAAATTGTTTGCTCCAGCATGAAATGGAATAAATGTGAGTTGGATCACGGATTGTCAGTTAGAGAGTAACAGCCAATGGGGTGTGTGGTTTATTGTTCAGCAGGAGCAGGGCTCTGGAAAAAGGAGGTTAACAGGGATGCTTTTCCTGGCACAGAGAGAGCTGTGTTATAGAACGATGAGGAGGGAAGTGTTTATCAATTGTTTACGGGAAATTAGCCTCACAAAAGGAGTTGGAGGCAAGGGGCAGGATCAGGTTTGGAAAATGCAGTGCGCAAAGGCTGAGAAATCAGAGAAATTCCAAAGTCTTGGAATACTTGCAAGACTTACAATTTATGGGATATCTGTCCATCCTTCCTGGAACTTCACATCCCCATGAGGACCAGATTTTTCTGAAGCACTGGGGGGCCAGAAACACAGTGACAGGCACCACAAGAACTTGTGGGAGCTGAGTAGGTTGAGAGCATGGCCAGTCTCTTGGGAAGTGAACTGGGAATGCTGGCACTGCGAGGCTGTGGATGTAGCCCCTAGAATGCAGTCAGGCTGCTCTCCCACTGCTCTCCCTGGGCTGGCTGGGCATGAAGGAGAAGCTTTCCCTGCTCTCCCCAGGAGTCTCAGTGCTTCCTCTTGGCACTGACTGCTCCATAAATCAGCTGGGAAATTTTTAAGCCATGCAGCACTCAGGATCTTCTAGGAGTTTTCCAATAGTGTTTTATGGGTTTTCTTCCACCTGAGGAGCAGCTCAATGCCAGCCCTGCCTGCCAGGGCTGGAAGGGAGGGCACACATGTGTTTGTTTGGCAGTGCCAGCAAGGTTTGGGTTACAGGTGACACCCAAGCAGAGCCATTCCCTGCAGGCAGTGACAATGAGGAACTGCAGCCACCTCAACAGGAGACTAGAGAGCCATGGGGTGATAAATTCCATGGATACCATAGCCAGAATTCCCCCTGTGAGAAGTGAACAGGAGCACAGACAGGAGAGGTTTGCTTTGGAGCCACATCTGGGGAATGCACCCTGTGGTCAGAGACAGCACCCTCAACCACCACAGGCCATTTCAGTCCCCTCAGTGTCCTTTCTGCACAAGAAGTTTAAACTTGGAGCAGGAAAAAAAGCGGGTGCTGCAGGTCCTGTGTCTGGGTACTGGAATCCTGTAAATCAGCTTTAATTCCTGGAAAACTAATTAAGGAAAGTAGCACCTGGAAAAGATGTGGACGTGAGTAATAGTCAGCTTTGATCATCAGAAACAAATTACATAAAACCCATTTAATTTTATTCAGAAGTTCCTGAGCTTCTGGGCAGTGCAAAGGCAACACATTTTATCTGCTCTGTCACAGTAGCACTTTTAACTCTCTCGGTCATTAAACCCCCATAAACAGGCTAAAGAAATATGTGTGAGACAAGTCGGGGGATGCAGAGCTGGGCA
The DNA here is from genome assembly GCA_013396655.1 of Campylorhamphus procurvoides. Taxonomy (NCBI): domain Eukaryota; kingdom Metazoa; phylum Chordata; class Aves; order Passeriformes; family Dendrocolaptidae; genus Campylorhamphus; species Campylorhamphus procurvoides. The sequence goes on along the minus strand of WBMV01001055.1, from coordinate 515,161 downwards.
GCCAATCAGGATTAGAGAGCAGCTCCCAGAAACTTTTCCAGCCTCAGGAAGCTGATTTATAAAGCCTTCTCCAGGAGGTGGACTATGGAACACAAGATGTTCACGTCCCTTGCACTTGGTCAAGGACTGAAAAGGACTTTAAATGACCTTGAAGCTGAGGAAAAAGGCCAAAAAAAAGCTCTAGTGGAGTTCAGTAAGGACTATGTAAAACCACCCTTTTAGGTGGGATCCAGCTGGGGGTAGGAGAGGAGATCACCCAAGGACAAGACACACCCCAGAGCCTTCTCTTCTTCAGGTGAGCACCCCCAGCTTCCCAGCTGGCTCCAGAGCAGAGGGGCTGCAGCCCCTGGAGCACCTCCATGGCCCTGAACCTTTGATAAAGAGAAGACAATTCTATATTCAGACTTGGAAAAGGCTGCTGTAAAGTTGGGCCTTGAGCCACGTCCTTGGTGGCCAAGACATGTTCATCTAGTGGTATCATCATAACAATACCTGATAGTTTGCCCAGGGAAGACCTTATTCCATCACAAATGTCTTCAGAAAGAAGCTTGTCGAGAGGTAGAGCTGCTTTTATCTTGGCAAAGGGATGGCACAGGTGGCTGAGGTCTTTGGGAGGCCACGCAACCATGTCTGCTCCCTCCTCTAAAATGCCCAGGTCCTGGGGCTGAGCCAGCATCTGCCCCAGAGTGGAGTGAAAAGAGCTGGAGAGCAAGAGAGGACACAATCTTTCATTGTTCACCTCCTGAGTCCATGAGCCACACGGTTTTTGTGAGTCCGCAGGGCTGTCCCAAATCCCTCCTCTCTATCCACTGAAACCGAGAGAACAAACGTGTCCTTCCACAGCAGGGCAAGCTCAGCTCTTGCTCCACGTTAAGCTACTGAAGCAGTAAGTGATCCCACACCTCTGCTGCTACCGCCACCACCCCTCCTCTGGGCTCCTCATAGGGAAACATGGCAATACCCTTCCCCAGCAAACAAGTGCCTGGAGGGCTGGTTCCCTGCCGTGCTGTCCCCTCTGCAGCAGAGAATGGAGAAAAGCCCCCAAGTGTCCCAGGAGGTGCTGCAGGGCACGGCAGCCCAATAGTGTCTGACCCATCTGACCAAGGTGTCCCAGGGTCCCCAGGAGCTGCAGGGTGTGGAGGTGACCCCTGTCACTGATGGGCTCCTTTTGAAGGGCTGAGTCCCCAGAGTCTGCCAGGGAAACCTGACCAAGCACTCCAACCTCCCCTCTTAGAGCAGGGAATGGGGAATGAACCCCTAAGGCTCCTGGTATTTTCTACTCTTCCAGTGACAATCCAGGATGGACACCTGCTATGCAGAGTCACCCCTGAGCTAGCTCCAATTCCTTTCCTTGCTGGGCACTGACCCATAAAACCTTACAGCATTTACTTGCTGTGCAGTCAGAGCTTGGCCACACACTGCTCCAAATTCACTGAAATGACAACCTCCCTGCCTCCTGTGCCACTGACACTCTGAATGCTCACCCAGGCGTTGCCAATGGCTTTACTTCAAATTTGTGTAAATCTATCTTTCCTGTCCTGTCTAATCCCTCTGCAGCAGCTGAACCTGTTTCCTTCATGCCATATTTACTGTTCCAAGGAGCATCCCAGGTAATCCTGCCCTTTTGTTCCTTGGATAGATGTGTAACCAGTTCTCCTGGCCACATCATTACCTTCGGGTTAGCAGCATGCTGCAGGCAGTGGTGCAAGTGTGGAAATTGTTTAAGAGCCACTGAGGTGTTTGTACAGGTTGGTTTCTCTGAAATAGAGCTGGAAAATATCTGTAGGGAGAAATAACCATTTTCTTACCTCACTCCATCTTGACTACGAGCAAGCCTTGTGCTGAATCTTCCCTGAAAATTGCTCTTCTGGGTTTTAGCAAAAATATAACAAAAATATATTCCAGGCAGGGAGAAACCATGTGGAAATTACTCCACAGGTCTTGGCCTTCGGAGCAAAATTTAGGTAGAGCTTCCCAGCTGCTCTGAAATGGTGCCAGCCCCTGGAGTGCAGCTGGGGCATTGTGGTGGTTTCCTGACAGGGTTGGAAGTGGTCAGGAGGGAAAAGGTTGTGCTCTTCTACCTCTTTATCCAAGTTGGACAAAGCCACATTGTCGTGGCAATGATACATCAGAGTAGCCAGGCAAAGGCAGGGATGGGGGAATGTAGCATCACCTGCTGCAGGAGAAGACCTGGTGCCAGACCATCTAAGGGACATGAGGGTGCACAAGTCCATGGGACCTGAGGATGTCACCTGCTCCGAAGGGCTCCTGGTTGCTCCACAGCTTCCATAGGTTTGCTCTGCAGCACACACAGCAAAGCAAAGCTCCAAGCCCTCATGTTGTTTACTCTTGTCTGGGACACTGCTGAGGAACTCAGGTGTGTTCTCAGCTTCCAAAAAGCGAGTTGTGCACACAAGAAGAGGTGTTTACTCGGGACTGAAGTGCCTTAATCCTCTCTGCTCTGACTGTGCCCCAACTCCTCCAGCCAAGGACTGATTCTTCTGCTGACCTGTGAAACCACCAAGTCATAAAAAAGAGACATGACCCACCACTGCCATAACTCAATGGGCAGAGTGATGCCACCATTTCAGGAGAAGGTCCTAAAGCATTAATTCTTTGGAACCATCTGTGCAATTTACAAGTAGTAAACTTTGAGAGCAGAAGAGAATGACTATAAAACCAGTGTGCTTGGGAAGTCAGAGCAGCCAGCACAGTCAATGCTCAGCTGCCAGCCTTGGGAGGAGGAAACATGGGAATAATCAAGAAGACAAGCAGGACTAGAGAAGCCAAATGTTCCTTTAAGACCACAGAGAAAGGATCAGAAATGGCCAGTTTCACAGGCAGGAAAACTGAGGTCCTTCTGTTCTGGCACAAGTGCCACTGCTCACTGCAGGGTCTTAGTGGCTCCCTGACTTTTGCATGATTCCAGAATGGAAAAGCAGCATATGTAGGTGTGTTTAAGGAGGGCAGAGTTGTGAGGGACCTACAGGATCAAGATGTGTGACCTCCTGTGCAGGCAGAGCAGGGACTGTCCTGTGTCCCAGCTGTGTCTGCCACTCCTGCTGGCCCCTGCCACAGCACTGCCACCCGGCATCTTCACTCGGTGTCTGACAGAGGCTTCTCACTGACCTCCCTCTCAGCAGGGACAGAGGTCAAGAGTGGAACAGAAAAGTGAAACAAGACTTCAGGGAGTGTAAATGGAGCAGCTGGACACCCTGCAGGGCCGTCACTGTGTCAAGGGCAGGGTTTCACTGACTGAATCTCACAGAAGCAGCTGGACTCAGGGATCAGCAAGTCCCAACTCAGCAAAACACAGCTTACACCCAGGGCTCCAGAAGGAAGCACATCAGTGACAGTCTCCAGTGCTCTACAGCCTCTGCAGGTAGGACTCAGCCAGCTAAACACATTTAGCTGCCATTTGGGATGCCCAGGGGTACCCTGCTGGTCTTCCAGTTGTCTCTGCAGAGAGACAGTCTCCTGAACGTACTGTGGCCTGTCTGTCAGCCACGGGCACGTCTTGCTTCCTCCAGGATTCCTGAAAGGCACCAGAGCCCTGTGGTAAGCAAGCATCTCCATGGCTCGGTGACAGCACAGGAGGATCAGTCCCAGCTCAGGTTGCCTGCTGAGCACAAATGTTTATCATAGATCAGCCTGGCCTTTTCATACTGCACAGTCTGAGCAGCAGAGCTCCTCAGGGGTGCTCAGGACCCTCTGTGTTTCATTGAACATGCTGTGAACAGCCTGAAGGCAGCTGAGTGCTCTGCAGTGGGAGCTGAAATCAGCAGCCATGACCTTGGAGATGACACTTAACCTCTCTGTGCTCAGGGTGCTGACAAGGAGGACGGAGATGAAATGCAAGATTTTCCTGCTTCATGTGCTGCACAGCAAAGTTCTTGGAGGAAAGGTGAGCTGTGGCAAATGAGGGTTCCCCCTTGCTCTACTACTCTGTGCAAGGGTTTAATTTTTGATTTGACCTCCCCAGCAATAAGAACCAGAAGCGCCTCAGTGCAGCTGGAGCAAGGAGATCAAACACTGCTACATCTGGTGCTGCTACACCTCGTGCTGAGCAGACACTGGCAGAAACTTCTCCTCCCTCTAAGAAGGAGACATGAGCGTGATCCAAAGCTGGATGAAAATGACAGCCAGAAACCCCTTGAGCTCTCATTTGGGAGCTGATTTACTTTCTGCTGATGCTGCAGCAGAACCCACCTCCCCCAGGCAGAGGCATCAGTTATGTCAGGTGGAGTGACCACTCACGTCTCTGAGAAACATAAATATTATACAAAACACTCCTGGGAGCCCCCAAAGACACAGCAATGTGCAAACCAATGAGGTGTGTGTGCACAGCTCCCAGCCTGACATCCCACCCTGACTGCAGGCCCAGGCCAGGGGCTTGGGAGGGCTCTTGGTGGGGCAGAAATAGTGGAAGATTCAAACAACAGGGAAACTGGAGAACAGAAATAAACATTTTTGTCAAAATTCCAGGTGGGAATAAGCAACTTTGAAGTGCACAGAAAAGATGTGAATTGCCTGCAGGACGTGCAGTGAGAAGATTATTTGCATTTCACTGTTTTCTAGAAAATATGATCATTTTATTAGTTATCTGTTCCTAAAAGGATACCTCACACACTTGCTATTTGAAGAGTTCTGAAGTTTTCCTGCTCCCAGAAGAACGAGCTATTGCTGTCACATCCACTTAGGCTGCCAATGCTGTTGCTGAAAGATTTTATTCTTGTGCCTCAAGTTCAGTAGGGGAGCAAAACCCAAAGCCCAGCTCTGGTTAAACAGCCCTGGAATTGTTGTGGGTCTCAGACACAGAGAGGAATATCCCACAGCCATAGAATGGGTTGGAAAGGACCTCAAAGATCATCCAGTTCCAACTCCCTGCCATGGGCAGAGACACCTCCCATGGAAACACCCAGAAAGGTGGTGGGTTTTCTTCTGAAGCTTTGAGTTCCTCTGGCCTGGCTCTGGTGAGCATCAATTAATAAAGCCTGAGGGAGCTGAAGATTGGATATCTGGGGTCTGAAATTTACGGTCCTTCAAAACATAGTGGAGTAACCAGAAGATACAGAGGGGATTAACAAAGACATTTCAGTTTGAGGGATAGAGACTCTGTCTAAGGAAGAATGATGAGAACCAAAGAATGTGGACCAAATTAGCCAATAAAGGGTAGAAAACTAATTAAATTAAGAGAACTGTGTAACTTACAACCAGTGAAGTATAATTTTTCTGTTTGCCCAAATGTACAAATATGTGAACAGTCTTGGAAGGGCTCATATGGCGCTGGAATGACTCTCTCCCTGTCTCTGGCCAGAACAAAACGATGCCTGACTTTCCAACACTTCCCAGGTGGGGCTGGAGGGGCTCGTTTCTTCCTGATGATTTTTGGTGAAACTCTGAGCAGGCCCTGTTGAACACACCTCACATACAGCCCAGACTGGAGGCTCTCAGTGCTCAAAGAGGATCCCGTCATGATCACTTTCTGCTTCACTGACTGTAAATATCCAGGGATTTCTCCTTGTCAGGTAAATAACACCCCTCTAAATTGCCCTTGACAGATGATACAGTCAATGTAATGGAGCAGCGTAATCAGGGCAGTGGGTGGTGTGAGGTGGGAATTGAGAGCTTTGGTAGACACGACCCGGTGTTCAGTTAAAGCAGGTCAGACAAGCAATGCAGCTGAGGGTGACAGTGTGACCAGTGTCAAAGGGCGTTGGCTCTGGCACCTTGCTGAGGTCTGACTCAGGTCCCAACCATCATTTCCAAACAGATCAAGTCACCCCCAGAGCAGCTGCCCCTCCAGAGGAAAGCTGGGCATCAGGAAAATGCCAGAGTCACAGGATCCCAGAATAGGCTGAGCTGGAAAGGACCCACAAGGACCACCCAGTCCAACCCTCAGCCCTGCACAAGATCATCCCCAAGAGTCACCCCCTGTGCCCCAGAGCATCATCCAAACCCTCCTGGAGCTCTGGCAGCCTTGGGGCTGTGCCCACTGCCCTGGGGAGCCTGCTCAGTGCCCGACCACAATCAGGGGGAAGAACCTTTCGCTGAGAACACAACTCCAGCCATTCCCTGGGTGCTGTCCCTGGTCCCCACAGAGCAGAGATCAGTGCCTGCCCCTCCCCAGGAAGCTGTCCCTGCAGCGAGGTCTCCCCTCAGAAGCCTAAAAGTGCCCATTTGAGTGCAGATGCCCCAGCCAGGAGCTGAACCCCCACCTCCTGCTGACATTTCCTGGCCATGAGGAGCTGGACTGAACGCCCTGAGATCCTGCCCTCTGTCTGCTGCCTCAGTTTGCATCATCCCCTCCCACTGCTGTATTTGGGAGACTGATATTTGACTGAAAAGAGATTTGGAAGACCTTCTCTTCCTCTGCTCTTTCACAGAACTGGAGAGCCCAGCACATCCGTTCTCAGCACATTTTATTCAAGACTAACCCTTGTTATCCATTTGCAAAGCCAATTTTGCAGCAATTGTGTGCACTACTAATGGGCACTTAATGGGCTGTCTAAACTCAGGTCCCTTTCAAGGCTGAAGTTTGCAACACCAGCAGAAGCTGAAGCAGTGCCAAAGTCAGGGCAGTGGCACTTTGCCAGATCTCACTGAGACACTGGGAAAAGTGGGAGCAAGTGAATCTTTAAAAACCACCTGTCTCTCATTGCTCAGTCTTTTAGAGCTTGGTCTGAGGACAATGTACCCTGCTTTGATTTTATTCCTCTGCCTTCCTCTTGGCAGGTCTGCAGAATTTGTTTGTTGTCTTGTCAGGAAAATATGAGGATGAGGCAGTGCTGAGTGTGCGTTGCTGTTTGCAATCCACTTTTTGACACAGATGCCACAAGGCACTTGTTTCCCCTCATTTCTTTTGCCTTGTGTTTCATAATCCCTCCCATTTTCCTGAGTCAGGAAGTTTAGCATCAGGTGAAGCTCTCCAATTCCTAGATCTTCAGAATAAATCAGTATACAAAACTCAGTGCCCTGACCTCAGTAATTGGTTTCTCCTTCACCACTGCAAGAACAGGCCTGATAAATGAACCAGAGGAACGATGACACCATGCTCCTCACCATCCCCTATCTACATGGGGGCTGGAGGGGACCTGGGACAAGGGCCTGGATGGAAAGGACAAGGGGGAATGGCTTTACATCACCAGAGGGCAGGGTTAGGTGGGATATTCTTCCCTGTGAGGGTGGGCAGGCCTGGCACAGGGTGCCCAGGGAAGCTGTGGCTGCCCCAGCCCTGGAAGTGTCCAAGGCCAGGTTGGACAGGGCTTGGAGCAACCTGAGCTAGTGGAAGGTGTCCCTGCCCATGGCAGGGGCGGGGGTGAGATGAGCTTTGAGGTCCCTTCCAACCTAACCCATTTCATGATTTTCTGATGACATACATCACCATGGGACAAGAAGAGAGAAGCAGGGCCCGAATTTCACTAGGATATGGCAGAATGAGACATTTTGCTGAAGGGACATCTGGATTTCCAGAGTGCCCTGTGTGGGTTTCGTGACTGATCCTGCCTGACTTGAGAATTCCAGCTATTTAGAGCTAAAGGAGCACCTACCATCCCTTTGCCTGTCCCAATAGCTTATCAATTTACTCTGCCAAGAAGTCAACAACTGCATAGGAGAGGCATGAAAAGATGTCCCTCTTTAAAGGAAAAGGGGCAAAAAAGGAAGAGGCAAGAGCGTTCCTGTCTCCCTTCTGGAAACTTTAACTGCTCCTTGCTGTCACATGCCTGCTTAAGGAGGTATTAATCCCATTAAACCCCGAATAAAGACGGGATCTGCCAAAGGATATGAGCCGCTAATAAAGAGCAATAACTAATTACAGTCACCCATTTGTTTTCACTTCATTTTAAATTGCCTCGGCCACTTAATTGTGCACAGAGACTCTGCAGGGCACAGGTGGCACCGACACCCCCGGGCGCTGGGAGTGCCCCCTGTGCTAATTGCCTGGAGAGGCTTCCCCAAAATAACTGCAAATGGTTCTCTAAAGCCCTTGAAACTCCCTCTGTTTCAATTCTGAGCAGCCATGGAAAACGAGATTTGGAAGTGTGAAGGAGGCTGCGGAACAGCTTTGGAATGCAGAGGGACTGCTTGGTCTTATTGGAGTCCCTCCTGGCACCAAGAACTGGACCCGAGGTGCTTCTGGTTTGTCAGGATGGTTCAAAGGCCACAAAGGACCCTTGCGAGTCTTCCCCTTCCTCAGGGCTCAAGATGTGCTGGAGAAATTTTGGCCACCAGCTGTTCATGGTCTGGGGAACACCAGTGCCCTCAGACCTTCTGGCGTGGTTATTTAAGGATAAACCTCTGCAATTCCCCATGAGAGGTGGGAAGAGATGATCTCCCCCGCCCCTGCCAGGGTCTCCAGTGCACCAAGTGACAGTGATTTCCTGACCAGCCTTACATGGGACCTCCTTCCCATGTGCCCATTGACCCTGGAGAGCCACTGGAGCTCAGCTCGAGCTGTGCTGTGGGAATTTTGTGCCCGCTCTTGTTTTTTCATTGTCCTGCCCAGCTGATGGGCCTTCCTGAGCTGACCCTGGAGATGGTTCCTGTTGCTGTGGACTTTGCTGATGATCTCGACCAGCTGACTTAGCCTGCTGCTGCTCTGGGACCTTCCCTGCTCACCCTGGCTGGGTGCTGTGGGACTGTGTCCCTATTCAGGGCACTGTCCCTCCCTGTCCTGCTCATCCTGTCTGGGTGCTGTGGGACCGTGTCCCCATTCAGGGCACTGTCCCTCCCTGTCCTGCTCACCCTGTCTGGGTGCTGTGGGACTGTGTCCCTATTCAGGGCACTGTCCCTCCCTGTCCTGCTCACCCTGGCTGGGTGCTGTGGGACCATGTCCCCATTCAGGGCACTGTCCCTCCCTGTCCTGCTGCCACTTCTGGCTCCCAGACAGTTGCCCCTTGTGGGGCACTCCCACTCTTGAGCCACCCTGGCCCTTGTAGGTAGCTCTGGGCTTCAGGGAACTGCTGGGAAAGGTTTTCCCTCCTGCCTGAGCAGGCAGCATCCCCCAAAATTCATGACAGGGCCTTTCTTTGTGGGCTGGCTTGTCATCTGAGCATCATGGCCTTGTTTGTGCCCCAGAGGGGCTGGTGCAGCATTTCCAGGGAGGGGGAAAATGCTCAGAAAGGAATGATCCTACCAGGTTCCTCTGACAAACATAAACCAGGGCTTGCACTCACTACCATTAACATCTCCTTTGGTCCAGAATGTCCAACTTGTCCATTTTTCCCTTCTGTAAAGATAATAATCACAGACCCTTATAAAATGGAATTGTGTAACCCCAGAAAAGGCCAAAGCCACCACAATGAGCAGCGTTGCAGAGTCTGACATTTCTGGGTGCTCTTCTTCCCATGAATCAGCCCTTCCTGATCCTTATCTCTCACTGGCAACAGGAGATGGAACCATGGACTGGGGAGGGCTGTGTCAATATCCTGGAGAAACTCCCAGTTCCCAGGTGAAAACCCATTTGTCTCATATGGCTCCTTCATTTCCAGAGGATGCAACTCCAGCCAAACTGCAGTATCTGTAAAATAGAGATGAGATGTCTCTAGAAGCAGCTGACAGGGCAGCAAGACTTTGCTGCTCCCTGAAGGCCCTGCCAGCACCCTCTGCAGCTGCTGCCCAGAGCTGGCTCCTCATCCACGCAGCTTCAGGAATTTAAATTTCTCTGTGAAAAGTTTTGAGCTGGGAACTATCAATTTTGTTTGTTTATCTACCTGCCTACAGAAACCTAAGATTCTCTGTTGGGCAAGGAAAACTGCTCTACTGGAGCATTAGCTCTGCTGGAGCATGAACTCTGCTGTATGAAGCAGTCCATGGCACATGTGGGGTGGGACTGGGAGGTCCCTTCCTTGAGCTCATGGCCCTGGGGCAGCAGATGATCAATCAGATGGGACTTGATGATCCTGGTGGGTCCCATCCAACTCAGCATTTTCTGTGATTCTCTGATATGATTCTATGTGCTTCACATGAGTGAATGAGACACTTCCAGCCAGCTGCAGAGTTTGGGAGCACCAGGAGGAGCAGGCACTGATCTCTGCTCTGTGGGGACCAGGGACAGCACCCAGGGAAAGGCTGGAGTTGGGGCAGGGCAGGCTTAGGTTGGATCTCACCAAAAGGTTCTTCCCCCAGAGAGCGGTCAGGCACTGACCAGGCTCCCCAGGGCAGTGGGCACAGCCCCAAGGCTGCCAGAGCTCCAGGAGGGTCTAGATGATGCTCTGGGGCACAAGGGGTGACTCCTGGGGATGGGCCTCTGCAGGGCTGAGGGTTGGACTGGATGATCCTTGTGGGTCCTTTCCAGCTCAGCACAACCTGTGACTCCGGGATTCCGGGATCCTGTGACCCTGCCACAGAGGCAGCACAGAGGAGCTCTGTGCCTGACCTCCCTGTGGTGAAGGACACCTTCCCATAGTGATGGTGAGGCTTGGCATGGGGTAGAGAAGCTACAGACATGGCTGGTCACAGGCAGGTGCTGCAGCTGAGCCATTCCTGCCCGGAGATCAGGCTGAGCTGTGGGCTGGAGGCAGCGAGTGGAGCTGAGAGGACACGGCAGCACCATCAGGGTGGCACTGTGGGACAGCTTGGGCTGAAGCTCCAGAGAGCAGCAGCCTGGCTGTGGAGCTCCAGGAAGGTTCTTCAGAGCTGTGTGGGCACCAGCACCCTCCTGCTTTGTGGTCACCTTGAAATCACCCTGAACTCACAGTGAGAAGTTCCAGGAGCAATAAAGTGCAATTAGAAAGTGCAAATTTGGGTAACCCGGTTCCCCCGTGCCAGCAGGCACTGGGAAGTCTCTCCCTCCATCAGTCAGAGCATTTGACCCTGGGGGATTGAGCTTTCAGGCAAGAACTCTTCATCCTAAAATTCCCTCCGCAAAAAAGGGATGGAGGCTTGGGAACATGTGCCATCTTCATCCACACAGTCCCTTGTGTTCCTGTTGGAGTGAACAGCCCTGCCCCTGTCCTCCTCAAGCGTTCTGCTAATGATTCAGCCTGGAGCACTCTCCAAGGTGCCCAGACCTGCTGGACATGGAATATGGAGCCATCCTTGGAATGGGAGATGAGGGCCATCTCCTGTGGTGGAGCTGCTCAGAGAAGAATGATCCTACCAGGTTCCTCTGACAAACATAAACCAGGGCTTGCACTCACTACCATTAACATCTCCTTTGGTCCAGAATGTCCTACTTGTCCTTTTTCCCCTTCAATAATGTAAACAATCATAAATCCTTATAAAATGGAATTACATAACCCCAGAAAAGCCCAAAGCCACCACAATGAGCAGCATTGCAGAGATACTGCCTGACACTTCTGGGTGCTCTTCCTCTGAGCATGGAACTTTCCCCCCTTTGTAGTGAGCCAGAGGACATCAGCATTCCCAGGGTGTGATTGATTTGACCTATAAAGGCAATCAATCAATCAATCAGTCAACCAATCCATGGCTACTGGTTTGTGTGGCTGGTGGATTCCAGCAATCACCTCTAATCCAGGTTTGGAGTGATACAGTGACAACACTGCTGTCCCAGAACTGCCGTGCTTTTGCCCCACTCCAACTCCTGTCACACAGCGTTATCTTCCTGCAACTCCTGAATTGCGTGTTATGTTTAAGAGGGGAAATAGGAAAGAGCATAAGCTCTGGCAAGATACTTGTAAAGTCATAATAAGACAGGCCAAGAAATATTTCGAGGAACAACTTGCTAACTGTGTAAGAAATACTAACAAATCCTTTTGAAACACATCAACAGCAGGAGCGCTGCCAGGGAGTCTCCACGGCCAGTAAATGAGTGAGGCATGAAAGGAGCAGCTCAAAGAAGATAAGGCTGGAGCAGAAAAGCTAAATGAATTCTTCATTTTGATGTTTGCTGTGGAGGAACTGAGGAAAATTCTAGCAGTGGAAATTCTCTTTATGGGTTATGAATTGGAGGAGCTGTCTCAAATTACCAAAATGAGTCATTTGAAATCCCCTCAGGGTTTGGAAGTGGAAGGCTCAGGGATAAATATGATAAAAGGGATAAATATGATAAAAGGGATAAATATGATAAAAAGCAAAGGCATTGGCATAGCATTTATCAGGGGAAGTCTGTCCTGCACATCCATTAGTGCTCTTTAAAGGAGAAAAGGAGCATAGGCAGGAGGAGGACACATGGATTAGCCCAAATCTTTCCACAGCATCAAGGAGAAGGAGGTGCAGAACTAGGGAAATAGAGGGAGCAGCGAGAAGGATGTTTGCAAGTGCACCATGATCTCCACAGGGAGAAGATGAAACTAAAGGGAGCTCTTCCGTCAGAGAAAAAATATCCTGGGAGATACAGTGAGAGTCCTCAAGACTAAGTGGCACAACACAGATGAATAGGGCATTAATAGTCTGTTTCTTATAACCCCAAGCCAAGAAGGAATAATTTGTAACACACATTAGCAAGTTAGGGGTGAAAAGACAAAGGTATATTTTCCATTCAACTTGTAATTAAACTGTGGAACTCTTTATTACAAGATATTTTGAGGCAAGAAATGGCACATGAATTCATGAAGCAATTAAAAGCTCTGAAGTTCTGTTAAATAGTAATTTATATTCTCTTGCTCAGAAACTCCCTGAATTACAGAGTGACAGCAAAGAGAAGGAAAAGGGAAAGCCTTGGGAAATCCTTGTCTCTGGCTCCTTCTCCACACGGGTACCAGGAGGCAGGGGCCTTTCTTCAAACCCAGGGCACCTTTCTCTCCTCCTTGTCTTGCTCCTGACTCCTGGCAGCTGAGCTGAGGGGTGTGAGCTGAGAGTGCAGGGACCACAGTCCTGGAAACCAGTCTTTGAAGAGTCCTGAAAACCAGTCTCCTGCTCCAAGAGTAGCTTGTAGAGATTTTTCTTAAGAGAAGGAAATTAATTCAGATTTATGCAAAGCAGAAGGAATAGGTCATTAGTGTGAATGAAGAACAAATGTTAATGGTCATGAGACTCCCCAGGGAGGTGCCTGGAAGTTCTTGGTGTGTCTGAGGAGTGATGGAGACTTGGTGGTTTTGCATTCCATGTGTTGGTTCCCCTCAGTCCCCATTTCCTCTGTGAGGTGGGAGATGCAACAAATACCCTGACTGTTTTCTGCATCAATCATTTCAATTTTATAGCAATCCAATCTGAACACTGAGACAGGCTTTATGGGATGAGAGACCTGCAGAAGCAATCACAGAGTAATTAAGTTTGGAAAAGACCTTGAAAATCACCCAGTCCAACCAGCAACCCAACCCCACCCCTAAAGCATGTACTCAGATGGGCATGTGTTACCCTGCAATACTCACTTGCTTTGGCACCATAAGAAGGAAACCCAAAGTTTTTCCCACACCTTCCCAGACTGGGCTAAAAAAGCTCCAGTGATACTTGGATTTCATGGATGAAATGAAGTCTTGCACAGGAACTCAGATAATTGGAGATTGGGCCCAAGTTATTTGCCAAGGAAAATCAGGATTTTGATTCAGCTCTGGGTTCTTCTTCAGTTTTCTTTCCAAGGAAAGAAAGTCATTATTCTGGTCATGTGCCTCAGTTTTACCATGGCTGAAAGAACTCCAGTTCAAGGCTCCTTTTTCATCACCTTTGTGGTATACTCCACTGACAGATGTCTTTGAAAATAAACAGGGGGGTGATGAAAGCTGCAATTCAGCATGGCTAGAGCCTGCTGGTGGGGGGAGATTATGTCATATGAGTGCTTCTATTCACTTTAACACCACCAGGGAAGAGGAGCCCTACACTGCAGTGCCTGCAGAACAATTCTGTGCTTCATCACTTCTCAGGAGAGAGGAATTAGGTTGTGGGTTTGGTTTTTTTTGCATGTTAGCTACTATTGGGTTTTTTCCTACAAGATCCTGAGTTTCCACTGTACCAAGGATGTCCACCTCAAGTTTTTTCTGAAGTGGTGTGTTACTGACCACATCTAAAGACACAGAAGTCAATTCTTTTCCATCCTCTCTAGGCTTTCAGCCTCATCCACTGAAGTCTGGGAAGTCCTGGGATATCAGATGTTATGGGTATGAATCTTTCTGCATGTTTCACCTTCAGTTTTGCTCTTGCACTGCAATTCTCCCTACTCAGCCCTCGTTCCTTACATTAAACAAACCATTATCTCCTAAAACGGCCCCTATCTCATCAGCAAACTTCCCCTCAGTATTCAACTGTTCTTCCAGGTTCTATAAAACTGCATTTGTGAAATTAGGGATGGATGATGAACCCAAGACTTCATAAAGCTTGTGGGGCAATGAGGATTTGGCACCTTAAGACAGAACTACCTGGGAAAAAAGGGGGATCATTTCTTACCCATGTCCCATTGCCAGAAAAGCCCCAGAAAGTAAAAAAAAGAGGCAGAATTCATACCTGGTATAATCAGGTACAGATTTGATGCTATCAGGGGCAAACACAATCCTGGGCAAGGGACAACAAGGTCCCCTCCCCTTTCCAGCCTCGGGCTCCATCCGTGCTGCTCTGACTGTGCTGCCTTGCTTTGACAGGGTTTGATAACTGTTATTTCACATTCCAAAACTTAATTTGCCGTATTTCATGTGTGTGAATGTGGAACATTTCATTAAAATCAATCTCTGGTAGAAAGAGTTTGAGACAAACAGTGGGGGGGATGCCCACTCAATGTCTCTCCTTTGTCAGAGAGGATGGAGCAGGGAATGGTGGCCCTGGGCTGCGATGGGGACAATTCCCAACCAGGATTAGGAGAACTCCTCCATAACCACGTTGTCAGTGGAGGTTTTAGTGAGATGGGAAGGTCTAAAAGCAGAGCTGATTGAAAACTGGGAGTTTTTCCCAAGGGAAGTTTTGAAGTGAGACAAAATTGTCAATTGTTCTGCGTTGAAGTTTTCAGGCAACAGCTGGAAACCAAACCAGCCTTTTCCTTTTGGAACAGGATGTTTTTAACTCTGTTTTCAAATGGAAAAGTTCAGTCTTTGCATTGCCTCCTCCACGTTTCCCTCTGTGAGGAACAACAGAGAAACAGGGAGAGCAGTTGAAGAAATAACAACGTTTTCAGTCATAGAAAGAAAGGTTCCCAAAACCTCCTCAGCTCTTTTGTGCTTTGGAGGGCCTGTTACTTTCTCTCTGCAAGAAGTACTTTCTTCACATTGTCGTGGTCACAGAAAGTAGAGGGAAGTGTTCTCAGCTGAAAAAACTGGCCTTCTCCAGTTTAAGATTGGGAGGAAAAAAGAAAATCCATAAAATATTTTGCTTGACTTCTTCCCACCAGCATTTTCAAACTGAAACACAGAGAAGAGAAATTTTCATTAGTCGCACTTTGTGGAGAAATTGTTTCCTAAGGAATCCCCCAAACCTGAACAAAACAAATCCCCAGAAGTCATTTCACACAAATAAAATCTTGTCCCTGCAAAAAGATTTGTTTGAAAACAAAACAAAACCTAACACAACAAAGCAAAACAAAGTGCTGAGTGTCAGAGCCCAAGGTGGCTGTGCCAGGCGTGGGTTTGGCTGGACGAGCTGGGTTTGGTGGGTCAGTTCCCAGAGGGGTCTGCAGATACTGCTGGGCTTGGAGCCCGAGCAAGGCTGGGAGGGAAGGATTAACCTGCCAGGTAAGTTGGTCAGAGGATGGAGCAGCTCTGCTGCGAGCAGAGGCTGGGGAAATTAGAATTGTTTCCCTGGAGAAGAGAAGCTTTGGGGTGACTTGGCTGTGGCCTTCCAGTACCCAAAGGAGCAACAGGAAAGATGGAGAGAGATTATTGACAAGGGCCTGGAGGGACAGCACAAGGGGGAATGGCTTCCCACTGCCAGAGGGCAGGGTGAGATGGGATATTGGAAAGGAATTCTTGGCTGTGAGGGTGGGCAGGCCCTGGCACAGGTTGCCCAGAGAAGCTGTGGCTGCCCCTGGATCCCTGGAAGTGTCCAAGGCCAGGTTGGACGGGGCTTGGAGCAACCTGGGCTGGTGGAAGGTGTCCCTGCCCAAGGTAGGGGGTGGGTCTGGGTAAGCTTTAAGGTCCATCCCAACCCAAACTATTGTGTGATTCTCTAAAAGCGCTGTCATCTGTCTAGCCCATTTCTTGTCCTGTCACCTCCAGGGTCTTGCAGACTCACTTCAACTCCTGTTCTCCTCACCCTCCACCTCTTTCCATCTCCGGCCCCATTTCAGCCTCTCCCTGCCCCATCTGCCCTGTCTCACACAGGGCACACCAGCTCTCCTGGGGTGTCCTCTGTGACCCTCTCCCTGGCCACTCTCCTTGCACTGCTGACTCCTGCTCTCTGCCCTCCTGGCCTCTCTCCCATGCCTCACCTCCTGCCCACGGGCTGGGTATTTGGGAGAGGGCACATTTCCCCCACTCTGATGTGTGTGGGGGCTCTGAGGCTTGGAATCCTCTTTGCTGGTGCTGGTACGAGCCCAGCCATGTGTACCTGCCCTGCTGCCACGCTCTGGTTGCTGGACACACGTTGACCACAGCAGGATGTCCTGGGCCAACAGCTCCATTCTTGGGACATTTACCCTTTCAAGTGCAGGGTTTGATGTCTGGCTCAGAGGGAGCTCTGATGTTTTCTGTTTGGATTAAGCATCCAGCTCTAATAGCTGCAGACAGATTACCAGCTCCAAGCTTGACAGCAACACCCTGGGACTGTAATTATTATGTTCAGAAACAAAGCAGTAGCAGCACAAACTGCTCTGATCCTGTGCTTTGCTTTTCCCGCTCAGGGATGTTGCTACTGCGACTCAGCCAGTGCTAACTGGGCCAGACTGGGGAGAATCCACCCTGTGCCAAGGCCCTCAGGAAGCCAAGACAGAGGTGTCTCAGGTGTTGTGTACCCAGAGGTCAGTGCTGCCCTTCCCACATCATGGATGCAGTTGTCTCATAGCAAATATTTCCTATGGATAGAGAAAAACCTGGATCAGTTTTTCACAGCTCCAGAGGTCACCATGGTCCTGTTTCCTCTTCAGGCAAGAGTCCTTCTTGCAGCAGTTATATGGGATTTAGTGAATTTTTTTTTTTTTTACTGAGAAACAGAGCAGTCATAGATCAACTCCCCCTAGGTACAACCAGCAGGATTTGGGATCCAAGCTGCCTCCTGTGGATGTGGACCTTCATCAGCACAGCATCAGTGAGGCTGGGAGGGAGCCCTCAGTGTCAGGCCATTCAGTCCAATCCCTCCCTGCTCAGCAGGGCCAGCCACAGCAGGTTGTCCAGAGCTGTGTTCAGGTGGATTTGGAATATTTCCATAGGTGGAGACTCCACAGCCTCTCAGTGCAACCTGTGCCAATGTTCAACCACCTTCACAGTGAGAGAATTTTATGTGTGTTCACGGTTTGACGTGTTTTGGCTTGTTCTCCTTGTCTTTTGTCCTGTTAGTGGGGGCTCCTGATGAGATTCTGGCTCTTACTTCAGTCCCTCATGTGGAACTTTTGGAAACATCCCTGAGCCTTCTCTTCCCTGGGATGTCCAGCTCTGCAGCCTCTCCTCTCATCAAAGAAGCTCTAATTCACCATGACAGGCCATGTTAAAAGTAATCATTTCATCCAAGTGGCCAAGCTCCTTTGGAACCCAAACTAAAGATGACAAAAGGAAGCAGAAACCCCTTTGTGCTTGGGGCAGAGCAGATATCAGCTCACACTTTAGTCCTCTTTCACCAGGTCCCTGATGCTGCACTTTGTGCCTTGATTTTCTCTTCTGGTTTGCTTGCAGGAGAACATGGAACTGGTTGCTTCCCAGTCCATCTCTTTCACCACCTTTGCCTATAAAGCCATTCATTGGAGACTCAAGATCCTCTTGGTCTGCAAATAAAGGGTTGATTATTATTCACCAGACTCAGGAGCCCTACTGAAACATAAATATTGTAGGTAAGTCAGGGATGGAGGCTGCTGTTCACCAAGGGTGAAAGGAATCCTCCTGTTCCACAGCTGAGTCACTGGTGATCCCAGCTCTCGTCAGCTGCTCACCTCCTGGAGACACTCATCTCCTCCTGCAGCCCTCAGGTCGCCTTTCCTATGGCAGCTCATTCCCTGCCCCATGTTCCCCCACTGTTTCCTCATTCAGGTTTTAGGTATGTTCCTACAGATGATCCCAGAATCAGTGAGGCTGGAAAAGCCCATGGAGCCCATCCTGTGCCTGATGCCCACCTTGTCCCCCAGCCCACATCGTGCCCAGTCCTTCCTTGGTCACCTCCAGGAGTGGGGACTCCAAATCTCCCTGGGCACCTCCCTCCTCCTCTCTATGGATCTGGAATGATTTACCCACCAAGGGAAACACAAAGAAGTTTAGGGAACAGGTTCAGAAGCCGCGGTTCCCTTTCCTGGGTCAGAACCCCGAAAGTAACTGGAGCAATCTAAAGTAACCTGTTCTTGCTGGTTTTTGTCTTTATGGACCTTGAAACCTTTACTGAAGAAAGTTCTACCATGTCTGCTCCTGCCTGCAGCCCTCCAGAGCTCTGGGCACGGTGGAGGGCACCAGCTCAGGTCCCCTATTTGGTGCCTCACTAACCTGTGGGCAGTTGCAGAGAGGGTTGGGTGACAATGTCCATTCTGGGGTGGAGCAAGACTTCTCCCACCATGAGAAGACTCCAGCAGGCTGTTGGAATGCTGGGGCCCCAGATCAGACCCTCCTCCCCGGACCACTTCTCAGTGGAGTGCAGAATGCAGTATCCACAGCCCACCCTGGGAGAATCTGGGCCAAGTTCTCCTCAGAAAGGCACCTCCACGCTGCCCACGAGAGTTCTGAAGCTCCTTTCTGCCCCTTAGGCCTCCCTGCTCAATCCTGTTTACACAGAAACCCGAAAGTCATTAATTTGAGTCAGTTTTGAACATCCCCTTTGAACTGTAATTAGCTGATTCTCTCTCGGTGCTGATGCAGCACCTGGCTGTGACTCCTCTCCTGCCTAATGAAGATGAGTGGCACCCCGTGGCCTCCCAGGAATCCTCTGAGCACCATCAGAGAGGGCTCGGAGCATGAGCAGAGGTGTTTTATATTCATATGGGATACCAGATTAAGCAGATAAGCAAAGCAAATGATGGTTGTTCTGAGGGGAGCACATTTCCTTCAGGCTCAGGAACAGCACTCCAACAGGGCCCAGAGCCAAGGGCCAAGGGTTACAGAGATTTATTTTCAAAAATATTGAATGCCACAGTGGGTTCAATGGTAGGGAAATCCCCTCTAGTCCCTTGTTCCTTCAGCCCCACAGTACATGAGGCTTCTCACAGCGCTAATGAGCCTTCATTCAAGTGAGTGACATTTGCTTCTCAGTTTGTGAGTGTGGTTACCCTCCTCTCCTTTACAGTCACTGAAAGATTGGGTGTCTTTGGGAAAACTGCTTGTCCTACAGTCAATGTACGTGGCACAAGGTCTCACAGCATTCCTGTTCTCACCTCACATCCCTGGATTTGCTCATGACAATGAAACAAATGTCTCAAATGCCACATAACAGACTGTATTTCAAAAGCTCTGATGCCAAGGCAGCTTCCCAGCTGGTCCATTTCCCTCTCTCCCTTTAATCCACTCCCAGTCCTTCCACAGGTCGACATGGTTTTGACCCTGGTGGCATCTTTCTCAGGGATGAGCTTGGCCCTCTGGATTGTGCTGCCAGACCAAATAAAGACAAACTTTGCCTTCAAACACAAGGCAGAACCTTTCATCTTCATTGTTGTGTAGCTCCTTGGTGAATCACATCCCACTTCCACAGATGGACTTTGAAGCTCTCCCAAATAGTACAAACCAAAATCAAACCAGGACTAAAAATATCTGGCCTAATCCTGTTCCTGTCAGGGATGCTGGCAAGCAGATAATTCCACTGTTCCTTGTGAGAGATGCTCTGATCCCATGGTGATTCCCAACTTCAGGATGGATGCACTGGGAAGTATCAATGGTGTGACATGATCACAGGCAGCACCAGTCCTGCCCTCTCTGCTCTGGCTCTGCCTGCTCCTGTCTCCAGTCATCACATCCCTCAGTACCTGCAGGGACATGGGATGTTGTGTTTCTCTGTCCCACCTGTGTCCCAGGGGCTTGGGTGGGTCCTGACCTTCTGTGTGTCCAGTGACCTCCTCATGGGGATTTTCTGGTCTGTGATATTTTACAGCTGTCCTGGAGTCTCATGGAAAGAGTCACAGACTCTCCTGGGTTGGAAAGGACCCACAAGGATCATCCAGTCCAACTCCTGGCCCTGCCCAGGACACCCCAACAATCACACCCTGTCCCTAGGAGCATTGCCCACACAGTTGTCTGTGCCCACTGCCCTGGGGAGCCTGTTCAGTGCCATGCCTTGATTTACACATAACGAAGGAACCCTTCAAAAACAAGAAGTCCTTTGAGTGATGTGAATGCAAGGGCAGAGCTGGTGACAGCAGCCCCAGGAGGGGCCCTTTGTCCCTCCCAGCCCACCTGCAGCCCAGTCCAGGGTCAGCACTGCCCTCTGTGGTGGCTCCTGTGCTCGACATCACCTGTGGCACAGCCCCACCATCCCTGATGCCAGCGCAGCAGATCTGGAGAGAAAAACATTTCCTACACATTCACTGTGGCTGTAAACCCTCAGTGAGAATGACATTTATTGTTGGACTCTGCCAAGAGATACAAACCTTTAGTGGAGAAATGGGGGTCTGTGAAAAGGCCCACTTTTTAACTCCTGGTATCTCATTTTTCACTGATTGAAAAATCCCTGTGTTTTAGGGAATTGCCTATCGTTCATAACTTCACAGGAAAAAAAAAAGGGAACTAGGTAAATATGACCCCCAAATTCCCACTCACGAAAAGACAATGACACGAAATATACAGAAATGTACAGAAGTGTGTGTGTGTTTATAAAATACTAACAAACAAATACACATATTTTTAAATATATGTGTAAAATACCATTATAAGTTTACAACAAATCTATGCATTTCAGGAGGAAATAGACTCAGGATTTGTAGGGAATAACACTGCTTTGTGTTTCCAATAGCCCAGAGTAGAACAAGATATGTGCTTTATTTTGGTTTCAGTTTCCATTCTTTATGAAGTAATTTTTCCCCCCTGGGCCTTGTCTAATCACCACCCCCATGGCCTGGTTGCCTTTCCCACCTCATCCAGGGCTGCAATCAGAGTAGGCTCCAGGGACACACCAGCCAGTGGAATTAATACCATGGCACAGAAAAGGGTCACAGCAGGCAAGGGGATGTTATTGTTCTCTGTGACAGAAGGAACAAAGCCTTTTGTCGAATCCCAACATTGCCCAGCGCTCAGGACAATAAATGTAGTTTATTCTCAGGTTTCCCTGAGGCTGCTGAGCCCCATTCAGAGCCCAGAGGGCTCCCCCAGCACAAGGATATGCAGCAGGGCTGGGGCCAGAGGCCTTTGGGTGTGTGAACAAGGACTCACCTCTGCCACAAAATCCTCCTCCCTCCCGGTACAGGAACCTCCAGCCCAGGGAAGTGGCTGGAATAGTTGATGGGAGAAGCTTGTGGGATCCTGCTGAGAACCAGAGCTGGACAACTTAGTGTGTGGGCAGCCTCACCTCCAGTCCTGGGGGCAGTTTTGGGCACTACAAGATAAGAAAGATCTAAAGCCATTACAGAGAGTCTACAGGAGGGACACGAGGATGGGGAAGGGTCTGGAGAAGCCACACGAGGAATGGCTGAGTGTGCTGGGGTTGTTCAGTGGGAGAAGAGCAGACTGAGGGCAGAGCTCTGCCGTGGCTGCTGCTTATCTCAAGGGGCAGCTTAATCTTTGCTCCATGTGAGCAGTGACAAGACCCAGGGAATGGCCTGAAGTTGTGTCAGGGCAGGCTTAGGTCGGATCTCAGCCAAAGGTTCTTCCCCCAGAGGGTGGTGGGCACTGCCCAGGCTCCCCAGGGCAGTGGGCACAGCCCCAAGGCTGCCAGAGCTCCAGGCGGGTTTGGATGATGCTCTGGGGCACAGGGGGTGACTCTTGGGGATGGGATTGTGCAGAGCTGAGGGTTGGACTGGATGGTCCTTGTGGGTCCCTTCCAGCTCAGGATATTCCATGGACTCTGTTTGCTCCAGCACCCACAACCCTGCTCCTGGCCCCCTCTGGATCACCCTCCACCAGCGTGGGCACATCTTGTCCCCATCCACCAGCCTGAGTGAAATTCTTCTCATTAAAAGCTTTCCCATCTACATTCCAACACCATTATCATTCCTGTCCCTTAGGGTGTGACAGGCACAGCCCACTCTTGGGCTGGGACTTCCCCTGGGCTCACCACAAGCACCTGGGAAGGGCTGCAGGGTGTGGGGGTTGTGTCCTCCCAGCCCCACACCACTGTGTCCTCCCAGCCCCACACCACTGTGTCCTCTGGCCAGCACTGCTCACAGCCCTGCCTGAGGGCACCGTGGTGCCTTGGAGTGCGGGAAGTCACTGAAAAATGCACTTGATTTGCACAAAGGGAGCCGTTGAGGGGTGGAAAAGATTTATCTTCAATTGATCATTCTGATCCTTGGATTGAGCTTGTGTGGTGGTTTAGTTTTCTTGGTTTTGGTTTAGGCCTTCCTTGGTAGCAAGGTCATAACTAAGGAAGTATTCCACACCATTCCTTCACGTAATCAGGGGTATATAAGATGGGGAGTTTACTCCCTCTCTCTCTCCCTTGCTTTTGTGCAATCAGAGGACATCAGCTCTCTGTGGGCTTTAGCTCTTCTCTCTGTGAGCTGAGGCCTCTGGGAGCAGCTGCTGTCCCAGCCACACAGAGGGGAAGGACCTGCTTTATCTTAAGGGGAGTGTTGGTGAGAATTGATTGTATTAGTTACTTATTGAGCTTTTCCCTGAGTTTACGAGTGTGTGTATCTGTTTTGTTTGGTTTTACCCATTTTTGTCCCATTTCCCTTTCCCTTTTCCCTTTTGGGGTTTTTCTGGGATTTGTTCTGTAGATTCATATTGTTTGATTGTATATAATTGTAGTATATGTGAATATATATATATATATATACTTTTACTACAATTGTCCTTGTGGATACTTTTTTTCTTCCNGGGATTTGTTCTGTAGATTCATATTGTTTGATTGTATATAATTGTAGTATATGTGAATATATATATATACTTTTACTACAATTGTCCTTGTGGATACTTTTTTTCTTCCCTCTTGGGAAGGGGGGGAATCTGTGTGGCTGGCAGCCAACCCAAACCTCCACAGCCTGGGGAGGGGGATTCCCTCTCCTGGGCTTGCCGTGAAAGGTAAAAGGGAGGCAGCTCTGGTGATCCCTGAGGGGATTCAAGTCCGGGCTTTGGGTCAGATTGAACCTTGAGAAGGTCTGAATATGAGTTTTGGGTTAGATCAAACCCTGAGGGCGTCTGACCCTGAGCTTTAGGTCTGATGGAATGCTGAGAGGGGCTGACTGAGCTTTGGGTCAAATTCACCCATCTGAGGAAGAGTCTGAAGTCAAATACCTGAGCTTGGGCCACCCCAATCCCCAACAGTAGGGACACACAGCAGCAGAGAGCAAATCATGTCAGAGGGCAGAAAACTCATCCCCTGGAGACCCTCACCCCTCTGGAGACCTTCATCCCTCCTGCTGAAGGCACAGGGAGATGGAGGAGAAAGAGGTCTGGTGGAAGTCGTTTAATTCTTAGACAGCAAGAGCAGTGAGGTGAACTCAGGGTGATTTCCAAGGCAATGACCTTGCTCAGTGGTGTCAGATGAAGGGTCTGATGGTACCAAGCCAAAACAGCTCTAGGACTGGAAGAACTGTGCCTCACAAGCTCACTGCACTGAGTCAGAGTAATGAACTTGTGATAAAAGACTTTTACCTCGTGGCAGAAGGTACTAAACTTTTTGAGAACCAAGTGATTCATAGCCCTGAATGCACCTCAGGATGAGAAGAGCCTTCGGTGCACCAGAGAAATCAGTCTGTTAATTGTCATTCTTGGCAACAGTGGCCAGAGAAAAATACAGCCACCTTTGGAGCTGAGAGTGTTGAAGGTCTTTGAACAGTGATGGAGATGAATAAGACAAGGCTCTATTGGGCTGGTTCTTCGCATTCTGAAATAAAAATCCTGAGCCAATGAAAGTGGGTGAATATCTCACCCTGTGCAGGGAGCAGAGGGATAGGGTGTCAGCCAGCTCGCTTTACATCTGAAGAGCTGCAGCTGAGCTCCAGGCTGAGCTCCAGAATGAACCAGGCACAGCCAACACCAGCACACTCCTCAAGGATGGCCTTGCCTGGGGGCTAAGGGCTGTAGGTATCTGGGCACAGTGCCCTCATCACTGGCCCATCACTGTCCCCCTCACTTCCCAACACTGTCCCCATCGCTGTCCCCTCACTGCCCCATCACTGCCCTCAGCCAGGAGAAGGACAAGAGACCAAATAGGTCCTTGCAGCTGAGACCAGCTTGGTGACACACCAGGGCAAGTGTCACAGACCAGTCTCCTGGGGAACTGGCTCTTCAGCCATGGCTTGGGGCAAGGAGAATATCAGCACTGACCAGCCTGGGGGAGGTACAGGGGGCCAGGGCACCACAGACCCCCTCCCTCTGCTGTGAAACTCAGGTTTGTGCCATACCAGACTGACACCTCATCCCTTCCCTTGGCAGCAGAGTCTGGGGCAGGGAGATGTGCCCACCAGCCTGTACCCAGAGCCTGCACTAAGCTGAGGCACTACTCAGATTTGTACAACCCTTTTAACTTCTTCCCTCCACCCCTGGCCATCTACCCCCACTGGGAAGTGACTGGGAAGTCAGTGGATGGAAGCTGTGGGTAAAGCTGTTGTGACACGGATAGAGGGTGAACCCTCAGGCCTGGGGCTGATCCTGGGGCTGAGAGGAGCTGTGTCCAGAGGGAAAATCCAAACCATTTCACATTGATGTTGCTGTGTCCAACAGAGAGCGACAGTAGCAACTAGGGCTCATGTTGAAGCAGCAATGCTGGAAATGGGTCCAGTAGCACTCATACCTTCACAAACACACGCCTGAAGTGTAGGGAAACAACTTCACCTTGTAATAGGCGTAAAGANCCTGGGGGAAAGGAGATGGTGATGATGAGGTGGAGTCCAGAGGAGAGAGCAGGCACCCACATCTGGCCATTCAACCTCATAGGCTCAGATCTCTGTAGGAGGGAGAGCAGAGCTGTAGAATCACAGAATATGCTGAGTTGGAAGGGATGATGCATTAAGACCATCTAGTCCAGCCCTCAGCCCTGCACAGGCCCATCCCCAAGAGTCACTCCCTGTGCCCCAGAGCATCATCCAAACCCTCCTGGAGCTCTGGCAGCCTTGGGGCTGTGCCCACTGCCCTGGGGAGCCTGGGCAGTGCCCGACCACCCTCTGGGGGAAGAACCTTTTGCTGAGATCCAACCTAAGCCTGCCCAGACCCAACTCCAATGCCATTCCTTCATACTCCGGTGGTCCTGGAAATGAAGGCCAAGTTCTACCCTGCGGTTTGTACTCAAGATATTTTTATTCCTTTTTGTTGGCTCCTTTTAATTTTTGACTCCACAAAAAATTCAGGCGGGTTGTGGGTGTTGTCTGTACCTCGGAGGTGAAGTGTGAATGAGAATTACCAAGGTTTAACTTCTCTGGGACCTTCTTGTGGCATGTGGTGCTGGGAATATCCTCCCCAACAACAGAGCCATTGGGGGAAACTGTAATTTCCCTGTAGGCTCAGCTTTGTGGAAAATCCACCCTCCCCTTCCCCAGCTCTCCCTGAAATGCACTGTAGGCTGGGAAAATTATGAGGATAATAAAATGTGTTGCTCAGTTCTCCTGCATAGAAACTGCTGTAATTCCAGCCCACCAGTACAGAGCTCCCAGCCCCCCGTGTTCCACAGATCAGCACAGTGGCCTCTGCACTTGCTGGGGAGAAAATTAGGGAATCACGGGAGGTGGAGGGACCAGTTTGTATTTAATCTAATGGTTGTCTCATCCCATTTCCTGAAGGCTCTTTGGACTTGCAGTAAGCAGGCTATAGAGATCAGCTGGGTTTTTAAAGGCTTGCTGACACAACCCTTGATGAATAAAGATGAGCTTCTAGAAGTAGGTATTCTCTGGGAAACAAAGGAGGTGGTACCTTGGGATTGTTTGGGCAGGGACTCAGGAGCAGGGAGAGGATGTCAGGGAAGAATGAACATGCAGAGCCTGAAATCGAATATTTCCAACTGTAATAAGCAACAGGAAGGGTGTGGAGAACTGCAAAAAATCAGTTTAAAATGTAGACACAGAAAGGACATGAGGCCCTCACTCCTGGGGAGATGTTTGATGTCTCCCTGGGGGCACAGAGTGGTTTGGTGGCTCCTTGTATCACAAAGGGACCCTCAAGAGAGGGTTCTGCTTCTGAGGGAGACAAGTTCAGTTTGTGTTACTGGCCCCAGCTCCCTCAGGATGCTCCTAACAGCAAAAGGGAAGCCTTGTGAGACCTCTGTGTGGGATTTCATGGGAGGTGACCAACCCCAAAGGCAGGTACCAGTGTCTCAGGCATCTCAGTGGCATTGTCCCCCCAGGGCTGTGCACCCAAGGGGGGCCTGTGTGTTGAGGGCTGGTTTGGGTGTCTCAGAGCAGGCTCCTCCAGCCCAAGGGCACATTGTGCTCCCTGAGACAGAACTGCTGGGGGACCCAGGGGGGACTCTGAATTGCACTGGGGCAAACCTCTTGCTGGTTCCCATCTAAGCCAGGAGTGGGAGGAATGAACCAGTGGGATGACAGAGATGCTGATTGTAACAATTCCTCTGCTCTAGGCTGGTCCATGGCTGGGCTTTTACCTTGCCCTGAAGTCAGCCCGGTGTGCACTTGTCCCAGAAGTGGCCCTGGCGCTGCATCTCCCAACAAGTGTGGCAGGTCCTGAAGGGACCATTTCCATGGAAAGGGACAGGCCACTTGGGAAGCTCTCAGGCCAGGAAGGAGGGATCCGGCTGTCGTTGTTGGTCTGACATCCACATGACATTGGTCACACAAGGAGTTGTACCTGTGTATCACCAGCTGTGCCTTTCCATGTCACACACATGCTCTCGGAGACCACTTCTCAGTCCTGTTTTTCCTGGCATGTTCTTATACAGCATTCACTGATCATCCTCTGTGTTTCCAGAACATATCTCTTGCTGTGCTCCCGTCTCCTGGCAATGACACTGACATTTCCCTGTCATTGCCTTTTGTCCTGTGACTCTCCATCTCACCTAGCTGTGTGCCTGGGAGACTCCTCGTTACAGATTCCTCATTAAACTAAGTTGCTGAGGGGGCTCCCATCTGTTTCCATGCAGGCAGGGCTCTGACAACAGTTTCATTCTGGGTGACAGGTTGTAGAACAAAGAGCTGTTCCAAACTTTCCTGCCTGTCTTGTGTCTCCTGCTCTTCATGTTTATCTCTGCCCACAACAGGGGGTTGGAATTAGAAGATCTTTAAGGTGCCCTTCCAACCCAACCCATTCTATGATTCTGTGATCTCCATACGCTGAAGACCAGTAAAGCTGAGGAGGGGACATAGGAAATATTTTCCATATAAGAGCTGATTTTTGAGGGAAGGCCAGTATCAAATACACGTGCAAAGGCAAGTGTCAACCTCAGCTGGGGTCAAAAGGAGAGCAGAACTACGGGTATGTCTGAAACAAAAGCAACTCTTTATCCAGCACTTGGAGTTAGTGCAGAGGTGGTCAGATAAATTCACATCACCCTTCCTTTCCGTTCAGGGGAAGAAGTGAAAGATCTGGGGGAACACAACTGCTTTAACAACCAGGACTAAGTCTCAGGGAGCTCTTGGTATAACTCACTTTGTGTCCCACCCTGTTGTCTCAGCAGGCTGCCCAGAGGGACAAGGGCTGGAGGGAAGAGCCAGAAGCTCCTTAGACCTTTGGCTTTCAGTCAGTTCCTGCCTTCTGCATCCACAGAATGACAGAGTCATAGAACAGTCAGGGTTGGAAGGGTCCTCTGGGGATCAGCCAGTCCAACACCCTGATGACGCCCGGGCAGGGTCACCTGGAACAGGTGACACACGAGCTCCTCCAGGTGGGTCTGGAATGTCTCCAGAGAGGGAGACTCCACACCCTCTCCAGGTAGCTGTTCCAGGCTCTGCCACCTCCATGGGAAGAAGTTCTTCCTCAGCTTGGGTTGGAACTTGTGCTGTTTTAGTTTACAGACATTGCTCCTTGTGTTGTCTCTGGGAACCACTGAAAAGGCTCTGACACCACTGACATGGCTCAGCCCCTTCCTGCTGCTGGTCATCCCCTTGCAAAGGCATCCAGGAGAATCCTGAGCTCTGGGTGCTAAGTGCTCCTAGTGCTCAAGGAGACATGGAATGACTCCTGAGTTGATGTGTGAATATAGGTCAGGATGAGGGTCACCTCAGCTGCAGGAGAGCCAAGGAGTCATGAAGTCTGATTTCCTGGCCAGAGTCTGTCCTGACTCTGCAGCAGGAGGTCAGTTTTGGGGAGTCTCCCAGTCCTTGTGACTGTTCACCATGAGTTCTGATCCCTATCCTTTCCTATTGGCATGTGTTTGATTAAAACTGCAAACTTCTTGCCTAACTGAAGTGGAAAACTCTTTTTGAAGCCCTCCAAGCCCCTGGTGAAGCAGGTGGGTCTAGTGGGCTGTCCTGAAGGGTAGATCTGGCAGCACAAGTGCTTTGAATCTCTCACACCACAAAGAGCTGTCTGAGCACGGGGGACCGACCGTGAGCGTTTTGTGTTACCCCAGAAAGTCACTCCCCTTTCCTTCTGCTACAGAGGAAGGGACCAGAGTACATTTTAAAGCCCCAACACCCATGAGAGACTGCTGATAACCCCAGCTAATTAAACCCTTTCATTTCCCAAAGCAATTTAGCCTTTCCAGTGAAGAGCACTGCTCTGTGTGCTGCAGGACACCAGTGAATGGCACCTGGGGATCCCTGCGGAGGGCACTCAGCCACAGCAGAGAACTGAGGTGAACCCACAGTGATGGGGCAATCATGGAGTCAATGGGTTTGGCATTGGAGGATGGACTTTGTAATCACAACTCTGCTTCTAAACGTCCTTTAAGGGCCAAGGGAACAATTTCTGATTTATGAAATAATATCTTTTCCTTTTCTAAAGTAAATATTTGCTGTGTGCTAAGGTTAGCTCTAATTCATATCTTGCTGCAGGGGAAGTTCTGTAATAATGTCATTGTGTTTGTGATAACAGACAATAGTTTTATTATCAGCTGTGGGAATTCAAGTACCAACCAGTGTTGCAGCAGAGAATCCCAAAGGAGAGGGACAAGAAAGCTGGCTCCTGTTTATTACTGCTGGAACATTAGCAGCAGCTGGGTTAGGTCACCTAAAGACTTCTGTGCTAGATGTTTTCTATCTGGTCATAACTTTTCAAAGCTTTGCAATTTTCTGCTTGTCATCACTGTTTCTTTATGTGTGATGCTGGCTGATTCAACCAATTTTTTTTTGCTCTGAGAGAATATCTTATGATATACTCCTGCAGCCACTCTGAAACTTGGTTGATTGACCTTCCCTGGTCATCAGAGCAGTGCTGTCCTACGTTGATGGGGAAGAGTCTTTTCCCTACTCATGGAATCCCAGAATCCCAGAATCCTTGAGGCTGGAGAAGCCCTCCCAGCCCGTGGAATCTAAACTGGGACCCAACCCCAACTTGGGGCCCAGCTCAGAGCACTGAGTGCCACAGCCAGTCTTTCCTTGGACACCTCCAGGGCTGGGGACTCCAAACCTCCCAGGGCAGCCCCTGCCAAGGCCTGACCACCCTTTCCAGGCAGAAATTCCTCCTACTGTCTNACCCCCAGGGCCTTTCCCACCAGCAGCTTTCCAGCCCGTCTGCCCCAGCCTGGAGCTGCAGGGGCTGTTGTGACCTGAGGGCAGGACTTAGCACTTCACCTTACTGAACCTCACACCACTGGCCCTGGCCCATCAATCCAGCCTGAGAGGAGTCCCTTTCACTTCCAGCACCCACACCAGAACTGGTCCTGTCTCCTCTCCTGTTGTGGACATGTGCACTTCACAGAGCTGGCACTGGCTAAAGCTGGCACCTACTGGAGGAAGGATGTAGGACCTGTGGGAAAACACCATAATTGTGTCTGCTATGTTGACTAGAAGCTACACCGTGAAGGATTTGTCTCAAAAGAGGGCAGATATAGGGAGGAGAACAAATGTCCAATTTTGCCCTTAGATCAAAACTAAATGTTCAGCATGGCTTTTGTGGAGTCCATCACTGCACTCTCTTGCTGAAGGGAGTGAACAGGCTTGACTGAGGCAAAGAAGTCCTGTATGAGCACTAAAAGACAAGCCAACCCTTGAAGAGCAAGGGGAGAGAAGGATCTTGAGGCTGCAAGAGCAGAATGAGTGGTCGCATGGAAGTGGGATGTCAGGATACACTTGCTCAGTGACCTCTCATTTCACTGAGCTCTGGCATCTCTTGGCTCTGTTAAGGATAAGATCCCTTAATTCTGCTGCTCTTGGTTTGCCTGGTAAGACTGAATAAGCTTCTGATTTTGTAGAATCACAGAATGTGCTGAGCTGGAAAGGACCCACAAGGATCATCCAGTCCAACTCCTGACCTTGCACTGGTCCATCCCCAAGAGTCACACTTTGTGCCCCAGAGCATCATCCAAACCCTCCTGGAGCTCTGGCAGCCTTGGGGCTGTGCCCACTGCCCTGGGGAGCCTGGTCAGTGCCCGACCACTCTCTGGGGGAAGAACCTTTTGGTGAGATCCAACCTAAGCCTGCCCTGACCCAACTCCAGCCTTTCCCTGGGTGCTGTCTCTGGTCCCCACAGAGCAGAGATCAGTGCCTGCCCCTCGGGAGGAAGCTCCAGATCCCAGTGAGGTCTCCCCTCAGTCTCCTCT
Organism: Campylorhamphus procurvoides; assembly: GCA_013396655.1. Lineage (NCBI taxonomy): Eukaryota > Metazoa > Chordata > Aves > Passeriformes > Dendrocolaptidae > Campylorhamphus > Campylorhamphus procurvoides. The sequence goes on along the minus strand of WBMV01001055.1, from coordinate 484,480 downwards.
CCTCCAGGTGAACTAGCCGGGTGACTCCATCCTCTCCTTGTATGGCCCCTCCAGGCCCTTCCCCATCCCTGTTGCCCCTTTTGGGCACTTTATAGCCCTCCTTTGGTTCCAGCAATTAGTTCATCTATCCCAGTGCTTCCAGGTCAGACAGGGCAGGTCTGAGGGGCAATAAAGGCCAATAGACTGGAACGACCCCTGGTCCCTGTGGGAATAATTAGGGATATCTGCTTGGGAGTCACACAGTGCTTGGATCCAACCAGGGAGACCTGCACGCTCGGGCCAGTCTTTGCTGCTGTTCAGAGACCCCTCCTTTTTACTTTTATGCGAAAATTCCTACATGTTCTCCTTATTTGAAGCATCTCTTCTTTTTGAGATCATTCTAGGAAAGCAAGGAACGGATGGATTAGGCAGAGTTTGATGTAAGGACGCTGGGGGCCAGCTGGCTGCTTAACAAAGGTGATTTGGTTCTGGCTTTGCCTGTAGTACAAAAATGTCCAGCTCTTTAACTGTGTCTTTCCTCAGGTGACCTCAAAGCCTTCTGCAGACATTACAGAGCCACTGTCCCTGCTGCTGCCAAGGGTAGAAGAATCCACTGTAAGCTTTATTTTACATGCGTAATTCCTCTAACTTTCTGATGACAGTCCCAACCTCCATCTTATTTTTCATGTCTTTGCTCAGCCCAGGGGAGACGCTTTGTCTCTGTGAGTAAGTGTGGGATTGCACAGGCTGGTTTTGAGTTATGGGGATCTGAGGGAGTATTCTGTGTTTCAGTTTCTTGGAAGGCTGCTATAAAGCATTTATCTTGTTGTTGCTTATATATCAGCAAAATGCCTGGGAGCAGAGGCTTCCAACTTGTAGTCACTTATCTTCAGGAATAACTCATGCAGGAGATTGGTTTGCCCTTTTGAAATGGATAGACTTTTGGTGGTTTAGAGGAGCTATGCACAAAGCTGGAAATGAAAACAGACATTCTAGTTGAACATCTAGGCAAACTGCTCATTGTGTCTGAGCTAATTAACATAAGCTGCCCCTCTCTCTTCATTTGCAACCTGCAGTGTTGTACAAAGGGTTAGGGTTAGCATTTGGGTCAGGTTTAGGGTTAGGGCTAAGGTTAAGGTTTGGGCTAGGGTTAAGGTTAGGTTAAGTGTTAGGGTTAAGGTTAGAGTTAGGATTTGGGTTAGGGTTTGGCTTAGGGGAGGGCTGGCTAGGGTTAGGGTTAGGGTTTGGGTTAGAGTTAGGATTTGGGTTAGGGTTTGGGTGTGGTGAGGTTTGGGGTGTTGGTGATAATAGCCACCCATGGAAGTCACAAGTCCATGTTGTATACCATGCTGGGAAGGTTTCTTTCCTGTCTCTGTCACGTCCAAGTCAGCTTTTTTTGGAGGGATCATCCATGGGTCTCTCAGTCTGAGTGTCCATCTGAGCTGGTCTCGTGCCCCTTGGAGATGTGAGGGTACAGGGAGCTTTCACTGTGTAACAACATGAGCCCAGTCGTGTTGCTTTGCCCTGCCTGGCACAGCTGGCTGAAGGACTGTCCTGCTTTGCCTGCCCATGGCAAGACCAACCTTGCACTGACCTTGTCCTGGCGAGGAGCTCGTGTCTGTGCCTCCCTCTTCTCCCCACAGCCTGGTGGGTTCCTCTCAGTTTCTCCTCCCCCTTGCATCCATGGCACTGCCCAGTGTGAGAGGGCTGTGTGCCCCATCCCTGCCAGGTTTGTTACCGTGGAAACTGGAGGAAATGCTGACTTTTAATGAGGAAATGGAAAAGCTTCCATGGACAGAGTCTTGGCTTTCCATGATCCCAGTGAAATATGTCATGGACAGTGGGAATGGGAGAGCCTTGAATGCAGTGCCCACTGTGGGCAGCGCCTTGGTGAGAGGGCTGGAAAAGGGTGCCTGTGCTACTGACAGCGTGGGGATCAGTCAAAGATTGGACTTGATAATCTTAGAGATCCTTTCCAACCTAAATGATTCTGTCATTCTCTGCTACTCAGGCAGATCCTACCTGAACCATGGCTGGGGAGCAGGAGGATACAGCTCTGCTTCTGCTGAGTTTGGTAAGGTCCCTCCCAGCACATAAATGTTTTTCAGCAAACAACCCATCTTGTTTCTTCAGGGGTTCGTGGTGGGATCAGGGTCACTGCTCTTCTGGTCATCTGGAAACAGTAATTGCTTTGTTTCAACTCTTTAGCTTGGGCTTGTGGCCCAGCTCTGCTTGGTGTTGAAACACTCTGAGGCTGGAACTGCATTTAATTCCTGCAGGAGCACTGGGAAAACCTGAGAAATGATTACCAGAACAGCTCCGGAGGAGTTTGGAAGGAATCAGTGGGTTTCTTCTGCACAGAAAAGATGTCAGATACTATTGCAAACAGCACATGAAATCTTAATAAATACCAGTGCAGTGATCCTGGACCCTTATTTTCCAAGGAAAGACTGGAGAATTTTATTTCATCACACTGTATGACCTCATAGAGATGATCTCATAGAGATGACATAATCACTCTAAAAAGTGATTATCAGCTTTCAAAGAGCCAATTGACTTGCTAAGACAATTATGTGCCCCTCATAGAGTGGTCTTCAGGGTGTGTGTCCCGCTTGGCACAGCAGCCACAGGAGCCTTGTCTGGACTGACCCAGAGACTCCCCTGCCTACAGCAAAATTCCTTGGTCTCTCTTGTCTTGGGTTTCCCACCTATGGAGCTTTTATCATGTTTTGCATAGAACAGCCCTGGCATATGGATCCCACAAGCTGAACATGTTGTCATCTGAGTGAAAGAAAGGAAATCACAGATCCCCTCCACAAGGGAAATTTGACATCTTCTAACTGGAAAAAGAATCCTGAAATGGTTTGGCTTGGAAGGGACCCTAAAATTCATCTTATTCTTACCCTCTGGCATGGGTAAGGACACCTTCCACTAGCCCAGGTTGCTTCAAGCCCCGTCCAACCTGGCTTTGGACACTTCCAGGGATGGGGCAGCCACAGCTTCTCTGGGCAACCTGTGCCAGGGCCTGCCCACCCTCACAGCCAAGAATTCCTTCCCAATATCGCATCTGCCCTCTGGCAGTTTGAAGCCATTCCCCTTGTCCTGTCCCTCCATGCCTTGTGCCAAGTCCCTCTCCAGCTCTCCTGGAGCCCCTTTAGGCACTGGGAGGGGCTCTCAGGTCTCCCTGGAGCCTTATCTTCTCCAGGGAAACACTCCCAGTTCTCCCAGCCTGTGATCAGAGCAGAGGGGCTCCAGCCCTTGGAACATCTCCATGGCCTTCACTGGGCTTGCTCCAGTGGATTGATGTCCCTCCCTCCTGCTGATGTGCACGGCCATCCCTTCCCTGTCCCCATCCCTTCCCTGCCCTGTTCTTTCCCATACCTTTCCTGCCCCATCCCTTCCTTTTCCCCATCCCTTCCTTTTCCCCATCCCTTCCATGTCCCCATCCCTTCCCTATACCCATCCCTTCTCTGCCCCATCCCTTTCCCTGCCCCCATCCCTTCTCTGCCCCATCCCTTCTCTGTCCCATCCCTTCCCTGTCCCCATCTCTTCCCTATCCACATCCTTTCCCTGACCCCATCCCTTCCCTGTCCCCATTGCTTCCTTATTCTCATCCCTTCCCTGCCCCATCCCTTCCCTGTCCCCATTGCTTCCTTGTCCCCATCGCTTCCCTATTCCCATCTCTTCCCTGTCCATCCCTTCCCTTACCCATCCCTTTCCCGGTTCTCATCCCTTTCCTGGTTCTCATCCCTTCACTGCCCCATCCCTTCCCTGCCCCCTCCCCGCAGTGCTGGCACCTCCGAGGCTGATCCCAGAGGACCCTTCTCGCAGAAGCTCCAAAGCCTCAGTACTCACCGGTGTCTCTGTGCTGCTTTTGATGTCATCCCTTCAGACCCCACGATGGCAGTGGCCAGAGGGCTGAGCTGCCCTGGATCCTTCCAGGAACTGCTGAGCAAGCCCCAGCTGCAAAGTTTGACATCTCCCAAATGTCCCGTCCTGCTTCAGCTGCAGCCTCCCCTCACCCCAGGCACTCACAGCACGAGCCTTTCCTGCTGCTCTTAGTCTTTCCTTTCTTTTTCCTCTCTTGGAGGCCTTTCCAACTGCCTTGCTCTCTTTGAAGCCTGTCTGGATCAGCATAAGGCAGAAATAACTCTGCTGAAGCCTCCTGAAGGCACGTGGGGCTATCCAGAAGAAAAGCCCAGCTTCCAGGTGGATGCAGAATTCCTAGCACTTGTACACGTCCCTTTGCAGTAGGAAAACCCCCAAATAAACGGACTTTTACATGTTTTGCACAGCATTTCAAGGGATCAAACCCCATAGATGCTTCTGTTTCACAGAGATCAAGAGGCACAGAATGGCTGGGGTTGGACACGAGGACTGTGGTGGCCCCATCCAGTCAGGAGTCAAATATCTCCAGGGATCAGTGTAATGCAAAGCAAAATTAGGAAGAAACAATCCCAGGAGCAAACATGATGAAAAAAGTCAATAATTACTCCTCAATAAAATATTGAAACACTAGAAATGTGGGATTTAATGTTGCACTTAAATTAAAACCTGCTAAAGGAAAAGAGGTTCACCCCAAAAAAGCCAAATTAAATCTTGTTCCTGGGAAAATAGGGATCCGAAGGGATGTGGAGGCCGAAACTGAGACACCGCAGAAAACTTAACTTAAACAGCAGTTTTATTACCAAAGGTGGCCAAGTAAACAGGGAAGAAACCCAACAGAGAGAGAGAGAGAGAGAGAAGAGAAAATAACCCCCAGGTGCCAACACCCAAATTGCCCAGGTGTCCCCCACAGAGTTGTCTCACTGACCCCTGCAATGCCCAGCCCTCCCGAGCAGTGGCTGCATCCTCCAGGCTCAGCTGGCTCACAGGTGATGGCGGCGTCTCTGCCAAGGCAATGTTGGCCTGGCATGTGAAGCCAGCGAGCCCCAAAACATGAACCATCTGCCTTTGATCTCCTCGGCCAAAATGACCTTTACCTGAGCAACGTGGCCAGTGCCGCCCAAGCAAAGGTCCTTGGCACTGCCCCTCATGGTACAGAACTGATACTTCTCTGTGCTTGGGTGGGTCTCTCCGCACCTGCACAGTCCATTGCAGAGGGTCTTCCTTCATTGAGTCTGGGGGTTTGCTTCCTCCTCCTCCTCCTCTCTTTCTCCTTCAAATGCCCTTGGAGGGCCATCAGCCAATCATGAGAGACCAATGAATTTTAGTTTACACAGAAATCTCTCTCTCAAGGCTATAGACCATCTTTATCAGACTGTGTTCCCATAACTTGGCATGAGAAAACCCAGCTTCTCACAGGTGGCTGGGCCAAACACAGACCAAAAATACCCACATGGAATTCTACCCGAACACAACTCTGTATTCAGTAGTCCATGATGGGAAAACCCCCTCACTACGTATACATAAAAATCACTCCAATTTAATTGCAAACATACAAATGTCAAAAATACAACTAAAGTGATTGACTCCAAAATTATGCTTATGGCCAGGTCTTTGCAGAGGGCAGAGATGCCTTTCTTAAATCTTGTTGGGCCTCTCTTATCAGTAATGGTAAAGTTGCCTGTGTTTTATATTGAGCCATTTGGCTTAAAATGCACCTTGGATTGGCTGGAAATTGTTAAACCCATCATTTTCTGAGTGCTGGCGAGACCATAACGTACCTTTTCACAGAACAAACATTTCCCAGGTTAGACATTAAGTTGTCATTGAAAAAACTTCTCCACTGGGAGTGCTGGGATTGCCTGGCCAGGTACCAGAGTGGGAAGTGTCCCAGGACAGGCAGTGTGCCCCTGGTGGCCCTGGGGACAGTGGACACAGCAGGTCAGGGTGTCCTCTGGGAGCTGGGAGGGGGCTCTGCAGGAGTGGGGGAGGCTCAGCCCCTCTCAGCTACACTGAAAGTGCCTTGGAGCAGCTTCCACGGAATCCCGCACTAGCTGGGGTTGGAAGGGACCTTAAAGATCATCTTCTTCCACCCCATGCCATGGGCAGGGACACCTCCCACTAGCCCAGGTTACTTCAATGTCTTCCTCTTTCAGGAATTTGCTAACTCGATCTCCTGTGACAGCTTCTCTGAGAAGAGGTCACCAGGTTTTGGGCAGCTCTGGTTCCCTGGCCACTGAATGCCTTTCCTCCTGTGCACATCATGTCTCTCCCACACTCTGCTTCATTGTGGTGCTTCAGCATGTCCATCTTTGCATCCTGAGCTCCCAAAAACACCATCAGGGGTTTTCTTTTCTTCATGCAGGTCAGTGCTCATGCTGGCAATGGGGCTGTCAGGCCACGACTCCCACCCCATTCCAGCAGCAGAGTGGAAGCAATGATGGAGTCACTGAGGGGCTGGAGCATCCCCTGGGCAGCCCTTTGTGCAGGAACAGCAAGACAGGGACTCACATCACCCATTCCAGGTTTGGAGAGTGGTTGGGCACCCAGCATGGCAGGGCCAGGGCAGCAGTTCAGGCCCTGAACTCACCCATCTCATGGAACTCAGTGCCCAGGGACTGAGCTCTGGCACTGCCAGCCTTGGCCATGATGACATTCCACAGCAGTCAGAGGCACAGCCTTCTCCTGCCCATGCTGTGAACATTCTGGCATTATTTCCCAAGGACTAGTGCAGAAACAGCCTGCACTGGGACACCCAGCCAGGTTCCCATCTGGTCCCATGGCATTCCCATGGGAGCTGGACAACAAACATCCATCTGCTGAATGAGGGACCACCAACACTCCAGTTCCTGCTTTTGAAAATCCTGTTGTGCCAAGCTGGTTCTTTGGGCACAGCTAATGCCCTGGCCTGAAAACGAGTACACAGTGGTTGGTGTGCCATGGCTGTGACTGCAGTCACAGCTCTGCTCTGAAACCCCTGAACACCACGGGGGTTTACTTGTGTCTTGACTTGTGCCAATCGAAGGGCAGGCAGGGATTGATGGTGTGGGAATGGCTGATCTGGATGTCTCCCATGGCCCAAAGGACCATCTGCACTTTGCTGCTGCAGCACCATTTTCATTGAGGCAGAGAGGAGTGAGGCCATATGGGACATATCACCTTCACCCAGCTTTCATTGAGCACCTCCCTCAGGAATTATTACCGTGATTAAAGTGGATTTTCAAGCAGCCCAGTTATGACTCTGTGGTCAGAGCCTGGTGAGCCAGGCTGCAGGAACACTCATACATCAAGTCAAGGAGGGCACCAAACCTGCCAAGAGAATTTCCCAGTGTTGCCTCAGGAGGATGTGCTGGGGCAACGGGGAGAGGGTGGAGAAGGCTGGGCTGTGGAGCTTGACAGTCCTGCCAGCAAAGGAAAACACAGTCAAAAATGTTGACCTTGCCAGAAAAGTGAAAAAAAAATTATTTTTAAAAATTGAAATTGTTGTCTAGTCTTGTTTTTCTTCTTTCTTCACCATTCTGAGGGCACATAAAGTTGAGTTTCAAATTGTCCCTGCTGCTAAGAGAGCTGTTTTGCCCCCAGGGACTGCTGTGGTTCTCAGGCAGCTCTTCCTCCCAGCAACTGCAAACTTGAAAGATTGCCCTAAAAACCACAGTGCTCATGATAAAAGCTTTGCTTCAGATTATATCATGTACCAGCAAGAGCTGTGGTTCCAGGCCACTGTCACGGTGACAGTCACGAGGGCGAGTGGCAGAAAGTGTCAGCCTTGCCTTCCTTGGAGAGGGACATTATAGTAATGAGAAAATAAGAGATTTCAGCTGCTTTGCCCAGCTGAGCTCTCAGCGTGTATTACCTCAGGCACAGAGAAGAATGTCTTTAATATCATCACTGGAATATGACTCATCGGGGCTCTTTTTTATCATCTTTCTTTTTTTTTTTAGGGGGAAAAAATAATAAGAAATTCTGCTTTGTATTTCATCATGAGGAGAGAAATGGGTTGAAAGGTAATTGGATCCTGTTGCTTCCTAAACAGCTAAATATTTACATATAGGCTGGGCTATTAATCATGGCCCCATATGGCAGCAAAGCTTGGCACAGCACTCTGGGGAGAGCTGCTGTGTGCAAGTGTGTTTGTCTCCCGAATGTCTCCCTGACAGCTTCACTTTCATCACAATCAGCTGTGACACCATAATTACAGATTTGGGGAGGTTTGCAGCCTCCAAGTGATTGATTGTTTGATACACACAATTTAGAAGATAGATGTTCTTATTTAAACCAACGACTTCGTGGGGGAACCAGCTCCACAGGGAGCACAGTGGGAGCAGCCTGTGGCTGTGTCAGTGGCCAGGACTGCTCCCCCCACTGCCCTTCCATCCTCCCGGGGCTGCTCAGCAGCTGTTCTGGACACACAGGAGGGTTGTTGGTGCATGTTCAGTCTCTCCCCTCCTGTGTTCTCCTTGTAGGTGACGTAGGACCTCCCCCACTGTTTCAATTAAGTCCTTGATCTGCTGCTCAAGGCATTGCCAGTTTTTGGTTCCCTGGAAACACCCGCAGAGACACAGAGTATGCTNCCCCAGTGCAGAGCAGAGCAGGACAATCCCCTCCCTCGCCTGGCTGGCCCTGCTGGTCCTGATGCCCCCCAGGACAGGGATGTCCCTCCTGGCTCCAGGGCACTGCTGACTCGTGGCCAATTGGCCACTCACCAGGACCCCCAGTGCCCTTTCCTGGCACTGCTTTCCAACAACCCTGTCTGTCCATCCCTCCAGCATTGTCCCATCCCAGGTAGAATCCAGCACTTCCCCTTGTTGAACTTCTTGTGGTTGGTGACAAGAGGAAAAGGGAAAGGTCCTGCCTGCTTGATTATTGCTGTCCTCTCATTTCCTGCTGCCAGCCCACCCTGGCACTGAACTCTGCAAACTCCAGCACAGGGTGCCCTTCCCCAGGGCAGTAAACCTCAGGGAGGGACAGGCTGGATGAGGTTCCTTTCCATGTTTACCAGCCATCAGTTTTATGGAGCCACACCCAGGGGCCAGTTTGCAGGGCTGACGGTTTTTATAATCTCTTTTGTAGACCCCAGTAACTCATCCTGGCCCTTTCTGCCTCTTCCCATTCCAGTCTGTATTTACAGTATTCTTTTCCTGAACAAAACCTGAAGATTATTATTTTGCTTTATTTTAAATCTCTTTTGTGCTCCTCTAGCTCTGCAGCTTTTATCTAACAAAGCAGCCATGAATCCTTGACCTGGAATAACGCCACATTTCCCACTGAGTGACACCTGACAGATCATGTTCTTCTCCAGAGGGCTCTGATCACTGGGACAAATCATCAACCTGCTCCTTGTGCTCTTTCCCACTCTTTAACATCTTTTTTTCAGTCTCACTCCTGCAGATCCGGGGGTTTTGTGCTGCTTCCTTCACAGTGCTCCCTGAGAGGAAGGAGGGACAGAGAACATCTTCTCCCAACCCAGCCAGTACTGACAAAAGAGGGCACATTTGTGAGAATGATGAGCTGGGGCTCTTTGGTCTGTTTGGGGAAGGGGAGTAAACTGTATGTATCCACAAATTCACAAAGTTTTGTTCTCTTGGACACCAGAAAGGTCATCCCTCTGTTTTCAGTGCCAGGACTTTTCCAGGCACTGTATATTCCCAGATCAGTCCTTCACCTCAGGTTTGTGCTGCCAGAGGCTGTTTCTGGCTCTTCCTTTCTGCACCATCCCACTATGTGGTCTCACTTGTACCTGCCCCCACACGTGGGAATGGAGTCTCCCTTAAATCCCTCCTTCACCCTCTGGATGTATTGACAGATGGCAAAGCTTCTTTTCTGGGGGGCTGTAAGTGCTTCCACGCTTGTCTGGGGAACAGTTTCTTCTACCCACAAACTCAGTGCAACCTGAATAAATGGCAGAGCTCCAACAATGTCTCTCTCAACAAACCTTAGCCCAGTCCATGATCCTTGAATTAATATCACTGTGGACAGGGAAATGCTGACATGAAGTAAAGGCTCTCCACTTCAGCATGTTCTTCTCAGGATTAATTAAAGACAGACAATTTTAGCATCTTCCATCAGCAAATCCCTTCCTTAACTGTTTTAATTTTGTTGATGAACTGCAAAGACTCGTGAAATTTACTTTGCAGGACAGTTAATTTGAACTAAAATTAGTAGTTAGTATTTGTATTCAAAATGGGCCACTCAGGGAACCTCTCCCAAAATGCAAGGAGAAGGCAGAGTGAGCCTTTTAACCTTCTTTGTGTGTAACACTTGCCTGAGATTTGAATGATAAATTTTAATTAAACTGGATGGGCAGAAATGATTGGAAGAAATTAATGAAAAGTTGGGGTTTAGAGAATCCTTTGTGCCTGCTTTGGGATGGGCAGGCACAGTCAACAGCTTTGCCTTTGGATGCAAATCCTCTGCCCCCTGAAACTGCTGCTCTGCTTTACCTGGGGTTGCTTGAGGTATGCTCTTCATCCTGAGAAACTGGGGATCCTGCCCAGGGAAATGACTCCCTCTGGCTCAGGCAGGGCTGGATCAGGCCAAGGAGGTGTTTGCTGTGCTCTTTGTCAGTCAGAGGGTGAGAGAATCCCAGAATCCCAGACTGGTCTGCGTTGGGAGGGACCTTAAAGCCCATCTCATCCACCCCCTGCCATGGGCAGGGACACCTTCCACTAGTCCAGGTGGCTCCAAGCCCCGTCCAACCTGGCCTTGGACACTTCCAGAGATAGGGCAGCTACAGCTTCTCTGGGCAAGAATTTCTTCCCAACATCCAATCTCAACCTACTCTCTGCCAGTCTGAAGCCATTCCCCTTGTCCTGTCACTCCTGGCCCTCATCCAAAGTCTCTCTCCATCTTTCTTGTAGCCCCTTCAGGTACTGGAAGACCACAATGAGGTCACCCCAAAGCTTCCCTTCTCCAGGCTGAACAATCCCAGCTCTCCCAGCCTTTGCTCCCAGCAGAGCTGCTCCAGCCTCTGACCATCCTGGTGCCTCCTCTGGCCTCTCTCCAGCAGCTCCATGTCCTTGCTGTGCTGGGGACACCAGAGCAGAGATCAGTGCCTGCCCCCCCTCTGGCCCTCCTGAGGAAGTTTCCTCTCCTGTGAGCCTGCTCCTGCCAGCAAGGAGCTTTTCCATGTCCACAGCAGAATTTTGGACATTGTGTCAATGTTTTTGCAGAACGTGGTCACAACTTTCACATTCCTTTAGTCCCGCTTGCCCCCTCCAGCCCTTCATCCCTATATTTTTCTAATTCCAGTGGCTTCAGTGAAGCTACTTTGGATTTACACCATCTCAGAAGAGAGGAAATAATGGAAATGAAGTCCAAAGTCAATTAATGATTTCTCCATAGCTCTTACAGAATTGCCCTTGTAATTAGATGCTAAAGTAGCCCCTAGACATGGAAACTGGGTTTTTAAAGTTATCTGGAGGCCTCAAAATGTAGCTGGGGATTTTCAAAGTGTTTCACTCTCTGCAAATGCCAGACTTGATCATAAATGGCTTTTTAGTGCTGTAAGAGTGTCATTTTGCAATTGTGGATCAATTTGAAAAACTGAATAAATATTTTCTGTAAGAAAATCATGTGTATGCATGAGGATGTGTGTGCTAAATAGGATTTTTACCTTCATGTTTTAATCTAAGGTAAGAAAAATCACTCAACATTCCTACTAAGGAGCAGAATTTCTAAGGCAAAGACTTTCCCAGACTGAACTTTGCAACAGGCTTTGAGCTCAATTTATCTTCTGGCTGGCAAAATGTTGCTTGCAAAAATTCCAGATGAGACAACAAAAATAAAGTGGCTTTTTTTCTATTCTTTAGGAACCTCAAGGCAAATATGATTTAGGGTCGGTGATATTTGTTCTCGACAAAGCTCATGCTTTGGTAGCCTTTCTCTTGATCCCTTTAGGAGGCATAGCCCAAAATATTTAAAAGTGCAATTTGTGATGTGTTCTGTGCTACTTTCCCAGATGTATCTCAGAGGTGGATTTGGAGAGAAAAACACCCCACTCAGGCCCTTCAGCTGCCTGTCCCACTGCTGGGCACTTGCTCTTTGTCTGACAGAGGCTGGGGAGAAGGATGTCAGGGTATTTCCCAGGTGGGCTGTCCTTGCAGCAGACAGGGAAACCATTCCCACCATCAAAGCAAAGACCGAGGTAAGTGCCAGAGAATCACGGAATCATGGAATGGGTTGGGTTGGAAGGATCTTGAAGATCATCTCCTTTCCCCCCTGCCACAGGCAGGGACACCTTCTTTTAGCCCAGATTGCACTAACCTGGCCTTGGACACTTCCAGAAATGGGGAGTCACTGAGGGTGGGAAATGCCATGAATGAGAGGTCACCAGGTTGAGCCAGAAGCTCAAGGCTGTGTTTGGAGTCCAACAAAGACACCTTCAGGCTGCATTTCAGTTCCTGGCTTGGCCTCCTGCATGTCCTTGGACTCTGTGCCTTGGGTTTGTCTCTGTAAAAGGACATGGATTTAACCCCTGACCACAGGCCTGTGTTAGGAGAAAAAAATCTATGGATGATTAGAAAGTGGTCAGGTAACTCTGGCAACGGTGTGCAGGAGTTACCTGGGGTGGATATTCTGCCTTTTTACATCTCAAAAGAGGAGGAGACACACAAAGTGCCTGAAACCTCTCCAGGCAGCCCGGGCTGACTCATCAGATTCCAGCCCCTGCTCCCCCTGAATTATTCCAGGAAGGTTGTTCTGTTGAGATTGAAGCAATGGAGTAAATGTTTTAAAAGCACCTTGCTTTATTGCTTGCTGGACAGATTATACCCAACGCCATGGCTTCAACTTGGAAACACTCCATTATGTTTTATGACAATAAAACAGAAAGCTGAGCAAAAGAATTTATTGCCGTGAGCTAATGAAGTACAGGGATGAACGTTCAGGGTAACACTTCTCACGCCACACAGCAGCTCGGAGTGTCCTCCCCATCTCCTTGCAGGGTGTTTATATGATGCAGAGGAGCCCTGAGCCTCCCTGGTGACACACCAGCATTTTTATTTAATCAAAAAAATTTAGTCCACCAGAAAAAGGAGCCAAGACAGGGAAAAAATTGATCCATGAGAAAACAGTAATGCCATGAAGAGGGAAGGCTTATCCAAACTCAGGGGAAATATGGGTGGTTGCTATTTATTATATTGCTGGAAGATGAAAGGCATTGCAGGGAGAGGCTGGGCCAGGCCACACTGGAGCAGCTCCGCTCTCTCTGCACATCCATGGGAGCTTCTGCAGCTCCAAATCCATGCCTGGCAGCTCAAAGGTGGTGGAGATCATGGTACAGAGCATGGGGAGAGTCCCAGGAGCCCCTAGGAGCCTGGACAGCCACTGAAAGGGCACTGGGGGTCCTGGTGGGTGGCCAGTTGGCCACGAGTCAGCAGTGCCCTGGAGCCAGGAGGGACATCCCTGTCCTGGGGGGCATCAGGGCAGGGAGGGGATTGTCCCGCTCTGCTCTGCGCTGGGGCGGCCTCACCTGCAATAGGGGGGCAGGTTGGGGGGACACAATGGAAGGGAGAGATTGAGCCATTACAGAGTGTCCAAAGGAGGACACAGAGATGGGTCAGGGCCTGGAGGGGAAGTGTGTGAGGACACTGAGGGCACTTGGGGTGTTCAGCTGGAGAAGAGGGGACTGAGGGGAGAGTTCATTGCAGGGACAACTTCGTGGGGAGGGGCAGGCACTGATCTCTGCTCTGTGGGGACCAGGGACAGCACCCAGGGAATGGCTGGAGTTGTGTCAGGGCAGGCTTAGGTTGGATCTCACCAAAAGGTTCTTCCCCCAGAGGGTGGTCGGGCACTGCCCAGGCTCCCCAGGGCAGTGGGCACAGCACCAAGGCTGCCAGAGCTCCAGGAGGGTTTGGGTGATGCTCTGGGGCACAGGGGGTGACTCTTGGGGATGGACCAGTGCAAGGTCAGGAGTTGGACTGGATGATCCTTGTGGGTCCTTTCAACAGCATACTCTGTGTCTCTGTCACTCTGTGACTCTGAGCTGGCCACTGGCACTGCTGTTCCATGGGTTTGGTGATTTCTTGACCTCCAGTGAGGCCCTCCTGGGTCCCATCCAGACTGGGGCTGCTGACAGAAGGAATTGGAGCTGCCTGTCCCTCTGTCCAGGAGCCAACCTCATCCTCAGTAGGTGGAAATGGGAATTCCAGCAGCCCAGGTGGGTTTGTTCCCTCCTCTCCCTGGTTCCCTCCTCTCACTACTTCCACTGCTCTTGGTGGGAGGAACAGAGGAGGTTTTGTCGAGCTTTGTGTTTGAATTAAAGACCTGGTGAGGTCTGAGTTGTTCCTGTGTGGGAGAGAGACCTCACACATTTTCCACCCTGCACACCATCCCTGGGTGAGCCTTCACAAACCCTGAGGGAACAAAAAGATCCCCCTGCTTGCACCTCTGTTCCTTATCTCAAGAGCTGCAGGAGGAATTTCCAACAGGCCCAACACTGACTTTAAATGCAAAGCTGAAGATTTTATTGCTTGTTCAGCCTTCAGAGGACACACTGAGAGGGACCTCCCCGTGTGTGGCAGTGCCTGCAGGGAGCGGGCAGAGCATGGACCATGCTCTGCTTGGGGGGCCCAGCCATGGCACAAGAGGGATGGGCAGGAACTGATGCCCAGCAAGTCCCATCTGCACAGCAGGAAGAACTTCTTGGCTGGGCAGCAACCCAGCCCTGAGCAGAGACCAGAGAGGGGCTGGAGTCTCCTCCCTGGGGATATTCCAGAGCCCTCTGGACACAATCCTGTGCCATGTGCTCTGGGATGGCCCTGCTGGAGCAGGAGGTGGGACCAGATGCCCCACTGTGGTCCCTTCCAGCCTGACCCACCCTGGGATTCTGGGATTTCCCCCAGGGTCTCTGGGCAGAGCTGTTCTGTGGTTTCCTAATTGTTGTGTCCAGTACACCAAAATCAGAGGGGCTGCAATCAGAGCACCTAAACATTCACAGGCAGCTTGTCCTTACTCAGTCACCTCTCCCCATAGCTCCCCAATGACTCTCATTCCCAGTGGATTCCCTCTGACAAGACCAAGGCTTTGCAAGCCAAGTGTGCTTCCCCTCTTGCCAAGGACACTTATCCAGGAGAATCATCTGGGGACACTGGAAAGGCACCTGGCCAGGGATGCAGTAAAGCTGATGAATGAGTGACCTCAGCTGCTGCCTTGGCTTTCTCCTGGAGGGCAGGGCCAGCCTTGGAGCACCTCCTTCCTCCTTGCAGATTTGGGAAGCTGAGCTGTGATTTTCCAAAGTGTTTGTATTACACCTTCAGATTCCAGTGAGGTCTCATAACCAGTGTGGCTTGGGCACCTTTCCCTCTGGAAGCACAGTCTAAAAAGCTGTTTTAGAAGTCTCTCAAATGCTTTAGAAACATGGATCACCCCGACTTTGATGTGAATGTTTGCACTCACTTAACAGACAGACAGAGTCCAGGGGCTGCTTTCACTCGAGCCAATAAACTGCCCTGGACACAACTTTGGATCAGTGTCAGGCCAGGGATGCTCCCAAACTGTTGTGTTTGACTTGAAATGAAATGCAGGTGAGAGGAATGGATGGGAAGCTGCTGGAAACCCTCTTAGGGCCACTTCCAGCTTTCTGCAGAACAAAAAGTTTTGGTGATATTTAATTGGTTTTGTCTCTCCAAGCTGTTTTGGATGGAGTGTTAAGTTCCTGTGTTGTTCAGAGCCGCAGAGATGTTGTTAAATAAACCTGCCACATTATGCTCTTGGCTCCTGCATTGGAGTTTAGGCTGCAATAAAAAGTTGCTGCAGTCCAGATGAGCTGTCTGTGGGCATTTTTGGGTCTCCCATCTCAGATCAAGTGACCCTTCAGGTTTGCAACCCTTCCCTCCTCAGCTGTCCCAGGGGTAACAATTCTCCTGCAGAACACCCCAGAGTCTGGGAAGGGCGCTCTGTTCCTTCCACTGACAAGTCATCCCTTGGCAGCCTCACCCAAAACCAGATTGTCCTTCCTCTTGAACTGAAATCCTTTAGGGGACAAAGCAAGTCCCCAAACCTGTGTCCTTGGAGAGCACATCTGCCCAGATGTGTGTTTGGAGAGAGGCAGGGGTGGACCTTCCCAGAACATCTTTCTGACCCTCATTTTTAGCAATACTGGTTGAACAAGTGGTGCAAAGCCAGGCCAATGGGCCAAGTCTTTACTCATGCACCCCTTGCCCTGCCCATCCCTGCCTGCACACTGGAGCTGTGCCAAGGCACCCCTGGCTCCAGCCCATGACCACAACGCTTGGCCCTGGCAGGAGCTTCTCCTGGGGGCAGGAGCTGGGAGGAACCTGCTAATGTGGGACCTTTGGGAGGAAATGATGCCTCTGGCAGAGTTCAGGGTGTCCATCAGCCCCAATACAGGGGACAGAATCAAGGTAGAGCCTCCTCCTGCCAGCTGGCGGGAACAAGAAGGCAGAGAATAAAACTGTTCAGCTCATCTCCCTGCAAAGGGGGCACTGTGGGTGTTGCTGGAGTGACAGCCTTGCCTGTAGTTCTGCAGTGAGGGGCAGCATCTCCCCACCCATGGGGTCTTCCCTGTGGGCATCTCTGGGTTCCCACCAGGCAGGGGCTGCTCTCTGGGATGCAGCACTGGCCCCATCCCTCTTTATTCAATTTTTTTCAAAGTCTGGCAGCAACCCAAGTTGTGTGTGGAGGTAAGTGTGGTGACAAAACAGCCCTGGAGAAACCCCCACCCTTGTTCCCAAGGAAGCGCTCTTTGATCTGTTGGCTCCACGGGAAGGGAAGGGCCTCACACATCTTGTTGAATGCTTTATTCACACACATGTAATTAAGATATCCTAGATCTACAACTAGTCATGCCTTTAATTAGAGGCGGTTCGGCACTGGAAGCGCTGGCAGAAACAGATAATGGTCCTGCCTTTGTGCAGTGCCAGGAGACAAAAGAGACCACAGGAAAAGACGATTTGCCTCGAAATTAACTGTGCTCTCTGCCTTTTGCTGTTCTGTCCCTCGCAAGGCTGATGGGGAGGAGATGAGACACAATGCCTGCTGCCCCGGGCACTTGCTGAATTCCCAGGACCAGGAAGGCTTAGCTTAGGGCAGGAACAAGACCGGCTTGAGCTCAAGTCGACTTACAGTGCCAACCTTGTGTCCAAACCTGGCCTGAGCCCTGTAGGAGGAGGGCAAATCCTTCATCCTCCCATCCTGTGCTGTTTCATCCCCTCTGGACCTCACATTTAGACCCACCCCTGAACCTGGTTTTGAAACATGGAAGGAGGATGAGACCCAGGGTACAACCCCAGATCCTACTTCTGGAGCGGTCCCAGCCTGTCGATCCTCTGTGCAGTTCAGGATGATCTCCCCATCACCAGATGTTGAGAGGAGCTCTGAGGCTGAACAGAGGAGATAAGAGGACAGTGCTCAGTGATGAATTAAGGGTGGAGGACACAAGGGCAAAGTGAGACTTTCTCCTGTCTTGGGACTGTGCAATCAAAAATGCACAGATCCATCCAGCCTTGTGTCTTCAAGGCTTCCCAGAAGAAAACCTCACTGAAATTCTAGGATCCACGTTTACCTGTAGCCAGGCACGGCTGAGTGCTGATGAGGTTCATCCCACTGCTTTCTATGATCCAAGTGACCTGTCAGAAAGAGCATCAAGGCAGAGAGAATAAATCTAGGACTGAGAGAAGTCCAGGAACACACAGAGGAGAAACAACTTTAATTCACAGAGGAGAAACAACTTTAATTCTAACTCCAGGCTGGGTCTACTTAGGCCAGCATGATCCTTGGACCAAGAAATCCAAATAGCTCAAGCGACAGGGAGACAGAGCTGGTGATCCCCCTTGATTTGGTCCCAGTGACACCTCTGAAGGATCCCCTGTTCCAGTACTGTCCTAACAGGGAAAGCAACATCAGAAGGAAAAACTAGGAGGGTTTCAGAAAACAGCCCCAGGAAGGAGTGAGACCTGGAGAGCCCTGCTCAAGGAGAGATGGGAACACATAACTGCTGGATTACAGAAGTTCACTGGTCTCAGCCTAACAATGAGCAAGGCACAAGTTTCCAGCAGCTGAGGGCACAGTTGTTACCTGAGAGCCAAAGGCCAGTTGAGAAGTGCAGCAAGATAAACCCAAGGAAACTCAGTGTAGAAAACAGGGGCCACATTTAACATTTGCCACTTCATGGCTGAGAATATGGGGCTTTGCTCAAAATCTGCCCATTTCTTAACCATTTTCAATGCCCTTCTGATTAATCTTCCATCCCTCCAACACAAGCTGAGGAAATACCTGGATTGAGCTTCCCAGCCTGTGATATTGGACAAATGAAATCAGGAATCAAATATGCTACAATAGTCCTTTCTTAACCACCACATCTAAGATTATTCTTGCCCCTCCATCTTATTTCAGAACTGCTGCTTTGGGGTGGCAGGACTGTGATCCCAGAGGATTTAGTGGTGTTCCCTGGAGTAAAGATGGGGCATGGATGTTGTCTGTGGGCTGCACCCACTTTGGTTTGAGGGCAGCTGTAGGAGTTCTCATATTCACAGGTAGGTTTGGGCGGAGATGCTAAACCAAGCAACAAAGGAAGCTGTCGCTTAGGAATCTTTTATTTTTGCTTCCATTATCTCATCTGTGAGTGAGAATCATTCTTGCTGAAACCACAGCCTCCTGGGAGCAAGGAAATGGTGCTTTGCTCTCAGGGCTCTGAGGTATTTACCTGCTTGTGAGAGCAATGAAGAATATTTGTTTTCTCCAGTGAACAATATCTGGTGTCCAGCTCATTTTCCCACTCTGTGTGTGCACAGGAGTTGTGCAGCTTGGCTGCTGCATCCTGGGAGAGCCCCTGCCCTGGAGCTCTGGCTGGAGAGGCAGGAGAGGGCACGGGCTGGGAGACTGGGAGGAGCAGGAAGCAGGCACACAGATGTGGAGAACCACAGAATTGGTAAGGTTGGAAAACACTTCTGTTAGAAAAATTGCTTTTATTAAATTTAGAAAAAACCCAAAAGCCCGTGAAACAAAAGGAATATAATGAAAAGAAAAATTTGGTTACAACACATGTTGGGTGTCCAGGTCACACAGGATCGCTAGGAGCACACCTTCCTACTCAAAAACTGTGCTTTTAAACCTTCTCAAGGTCCAACCCCATTTTCAATGGGAGGGCGTTTCTTCTTCTTGGATTGGCTCTTCTGTGTCCCCCCTTCATGCCAGGGGTGGATTTGCAGGCAATATGCCAGCGTCCATCCAGCTGCATGGTCACCGCGTGGCATGAGGTTGCATCAGCTCTATTCTTAATTAATATGTAACTGCCCTTTTCCCGATTCTTAATCCCTAGCATACATTCCAAAACTGGACTGGATGCCTTACAACTTCTGCGAAACACCTACAGGTTAGTAACAATGAAAACCAAAAATAAGCTTTAGGTTAGTAAGTCTTGTTCAGTTTATTTGCTTGTAATAAAACTGGTTTTTCTACTTCTCATACTTCTAAGGTCATCAAGTCCAACCAGGGCAGGGACAGGACCCAGGGAATGGCTGGAGTTGTGTCAGGGCAGGCTTAGGTTGGATCTCACCAAAAGGTTCTTCCCCCAGAGGGTGGTGGGCACTGCCCAGGCTCCCCAGGGCAGTGGGCACAGCCCCAAGGGTGCCAGAGCTCCAGGAGGGGTTGGATGATGCTCTGGGGCACAGGGGGTGACTCTTGGGGATGGGCCTGTGCAGGGCTGAGGGGTGGACTGGATGGTCCTTGTAGGTCCTTTCCTATCTGGCACATTCTGGGATTCTGAACCATCAGCACCATGGTCACCACTAAACCACATCCTCAAGTGCCACATCCATGTGTTTTTGTAACCCTTCCAGAGATGGTGACTCTGCCAGTGCAGTACAAAGGGTGACCTGGGCTGTGCAGATTTTAGTGCAGGGATTTGAAGTGGAGCCAGGCTGAGCAGGGGCCCCTCTCACAGCCCCAGGGCTGAGGTGACAGGGACAGTGCCATTTGCAGGCAGTGGGTTCTTCCTTTGGGCAGAGATCCTGTAATTTCAGTTTGTTGTGAGGTTTGGTTTTGGTTTTGCTTTTTCTAATTCATCTTCAGGTAAGACAGAGTTCAAAGCTCAAGGAGCATTTTGGCACTTGTGTGCATTAAGAACACGTGGACAGATCCATGTCCAATCCCTTTCCTGACTTGATTGGTGCTCCACCATCTCAAGAGCTGAATCCCAGAATATTCTGTCTTGGAAGGGACCCACAAGGATCTTCAAGTCCAGCTCTTCAGTGACTGACCCTTCCAGAGACTGAACCCACAACATTATTAGCACCAACTGAGCTCATCTCAGGGTTAGACTAGGGCTCATCTCAGCACCTTTAGGTCAGTTCCACCATCCAGGCTCCCTCTTGGCCAGCAGAGAAAACTTTCTTCAGCTTTATCCCTCATGACCTCCCTCCCAGTTCTGTCAGAGGAGGAGATGGACAATCTCCCAAGGCACTTCTTTCTCCCAAGGGAGCACTCGAGGGACTCAAAGACACAGATTGAAGGGAGAACCCATTGTTGAAACTCCATCCAGACCAAAAGGACTTGACAAAGGAACAAAGGAATTCCTTGTGGGTTAAAAATACCACAGGTAATCATTGGTTCTGGTGACAAAGACACAAAACAGCTGTAGCCACTACTTGAGAAAAAAGATGTCAACCTATGGGTGAGAGAAATAAATACATTTTAATGAGTTTTAGCTCAACAGAAAGTTGAAGAAATGTGGGATATTTTGATTTTGGACTCATTACAAGCAACAAAGTGGTTTGCCAGGAGATACTGAATTTCCCCAAAGACCATACTTAATTTAAAATCATAAACCAATTAACATATTTAATACTGAACTCCCATACAATTAATTCTGCACTCTGAGATGATGTATGGCATTTAGGGAAAGGAAGAGAAAAGCCGGATTTCTCTGAGATAAGTAGGGATTTGATTTATTTAGGCACAAGTTTCACAAGAAACACAAGGAACACACTTTCAGGTGCAAAACTCAGCTCTGTCTTAGTAGAGTCGGGGGAGGCAAAGTGGCCCCATATTTCAGGTTTTAAGGGAGGCAAGTGGGAAAATACTTCTCCAGACCCCCAGAGGGTGGTCGGGTGCTGACCAGGCTCCCCAGGGCAGTGGGCACAGCCCCAGGGCTGCCAGAGCTCCAGGAGGGTTTGGATGATGCTCTGGGATTGTTGGGGTGTCTTGGAGGGCCAGCAGTTGGGCTGGTTATTCTTGTGGGTCCCTTCCAGCTCAGAATACTCTGGGATCCCTCACAGCGACTCATGTGAGCTGTGTCTGTCCCTGCCTGGAGAGGGACCAGGGACAATCAGCTCTGATTTGGGATGCAGGAGACAGCAGTGATGAAGCCCGACTGCTGCTACAGCTATTTCTTCTTTGTTACTGTTTGTTTCTTTGGGAATTGCCTCACTTACTCTAAATAATTTAAAATTTTGTACACAAAACCTAATCAAGAACCTAAATTATCTCCATTTTAAGCATGGGAAGATGTGCAGAATCAGCCTGAAATCTTTTTGAAAATAATAAAGGCAGATTCAGTGACAGAGGAAAAGGCAGAGCAGGCACAGCTGGGAGCTGGTCTAGGTTTATTTCAACTACTGCAAAGCAGACAAAAGGTATTGGTATATCTCATATTTAATTTTTAAGCTAATGCCTTGGTTGCTTGCAGATTTGGTTAAATAATGAATATTCTGCTTCAGCTGCTGAACCAAAAAATTCAGAAGGAAAATGGCACATGTCACATCGGAATAAGATTGGTGCTGCTTCTTTTTAAGTGGGATGAACATTCCCTTTAAAAACACTATTTTTAGTCAATTAAAATTTACCATTGACATGAAATGAAATGTTAGTCTCCTTTGCAGAACTTGGTCCTCCTGCTCTGTGTTTTTCCTTCAGTCTTGGAGATGGGGGGAGGGGAAATTTGGGAACATTTCTTGTTACTTTAAAATGTATTTCACCTCTGAGAATTTCAGTCTTCTAGTGTTTTCCCTGCTTGTTAAACCAGCAACAACAGCTGAGCATGTTTTTATGATGACAGGTCACAGTGATCCCAGATCCCAGTGCCACCATCTCTGCACTCAACATCAGCACAGCACAAGTTGTTCCCAGCTTGCCTTTCACTTCAGCAAGAGCTTCAGGCTGTGAAGTTGCAGTTTCTCCCATGAAGGTCCCATCCTGCCCTGCTGGGGACCAGCCCTGCTGGAGCTGGGACAGGGAATGGTGGCAGGACACACAGCTCCAGCCAGCCAGTGACTCAGGGAGGGAGCTGGTGACAAATGGAGTTCTCTGACGTGCCAATTGTCTGAATTGTGTGTCCTTTCCCCAGAATGCAGCCCATAATCACAGCAATTATATGTGGCAATCATTAATAATTACATTTCCCTTCAAACCATTTTTACAAAAATACAGCTTTTGTGCCAGGTTCCAGTTAATTTTTCCTGGATCTGTGTCCCAGGCATTTGCAATATTCTTGTGTGGAGATCAATCAGGACAAATGACAGGATGACATGCTATATTTCTTGGGGGATCCAATTTTTAATTAATTGTTATTCATAAACTAATTATTGGATTTACAAATGAATTCTCAGGAAATTCATTAGCCCTTGGAGGCTGCATGTCAGCCCTTTGCAGAAGGATCTGAGTCTGCTTTTCTCCATCCCACTGAAAATCTATGCCTTGAAATGCAAAAGGGTTTTTTTCCTGGAGCTCCAGGGCCCTGGCCAAGGTCATCTCCCATCCTCCCTCTGAGAAGTGCTGGCATTTGTCCTGACTCAAACTCAGCCTGAAAGCACTTCTGAGAGACAAATTCCTTACAGAGCTGAATGAAGAGGGGAATGGAGTGAGATCTCAGGAGCTGCTCCAGAAAAATGATGCCCTGCAAAGAGCCAAGGAAAATGTACATTGCTCTTGGATTTGGCTTCTTCTCCCAGTGACCAAACTGAGCGACAGCCCCTGACACAGAGAGCCAGGAGTGGGACTGGGGCCTTTCAACCTGAGTAACAACATCTTGTAGAATCACGGAATGGTTTGAGTTGGAAGGAACCTTAAAGACCATCTTGTTCCAATGGGCAGGGACACCTTCCACTAGCCCAGGTTGCTCCAAGCCCCATCCAACCTGGCCTTGGACACTTCAGGGATGGGGCAACCACAGCTTCTCTGGGCAACCTGTGCCAGGTGCCCACCCTCACAGGGCAGAATTCCTTCCCAATATCCCATCTATCTCTGCCCTCTGGCAGCAGGAAGACACTGCCCTTTGTCCTGTTCCTCCAGGCTTTTATCCAAAATCCCTCTTGGAGCCCCTCTAGGCACTGGAAGGTGCACCAAGGTCTCCCTGGAGCCTTCTCCTCCCAGACACACCGTAGCAGCTGGAGCATATGAAGCCACTGCCTCCCACCCTGTCCCACCTTGTACAAGCACTTTTGTAGGAAAGTGCTAGAAAGCAGGGGGGTTTTCCCTTTTCCACCAATGGAAAACTGAGCTTCCACACCCGCTGGAGCAGCCAGCCTGGAATCAGTGGTTATTGGAGGCTGTTTGTCTCCATAGCTGAAAGGCTCTTATTTAAAAGGCCCTGTCAATGGATGCTTCTCTGCAGGAAGGATGCCCTCTGGGAGCAGCTGCTGGTCCCGAGGCTGGGATGGCATTGCCAGGAGTCCCAGCTCCTCTGGCTTGGAAATCCTGCTCCACCTTCACTGAATTCTACTCCTCTGATCCCCTGTTTTTCTGCACAAGTCCATCTCTGTGGGAACATTTCCTGCCACTGGTACAGTGGGGGGTTTGTGCCAGCAAAGGGCTGGGCTGGCTCAATGACTCCTGCCCTGTGAGGGTCTCCTCTGCCCCCCCACAAGTGAAGCTGCTCCAGCTGTTGCACCAGGACACAGTGGCCTTTGCCGTGTCACTCAGCCTGGTTGTGGTGGAAGGTTCCATGGGAGCTCCTGTCTTCTTTCCAGGTTATTGCAAAGGAACAGAGGAGACACCTCAGGGAGGAGACTCTGGGGCCCTCCTGGGCATCCTGGCTTTTCCTGTGTGCTGCTGACCATGTGCAGCAGCTCCTATCACCAGCAGGTCCCCAGGAGGAGGAGGGGGGGGTCAAGGGCAAGCCATTGGATGATGTTTAGTTCAAGTTGGCCCAGCCTGCAGAGCTGGGTCCAGCTCTGGCCCCTCAGCACAGCAGGGCCATGGAGCTCCTGCAGTGGGGCCAGTGCAGGCTGTGGAGATGCTGAAGGGACTGGAGCATCTCTGGGAGCAGCAAAGGCTGAGGGAGCTGTGGCTGTTCAGCCTCCAGAGGACACACTGAGAGGGGCCCTCCCCATGTGTGGCAGTGCCTGCAGGGACCAGGCTCTGCTCAGGGGGACCCAGCCCTGGCACAAGAGGGATGGGCAGGAACTGATGCCCAGCAAGTCCCACCTGCACAGGAAGGAGAACTTCTTTGTGGTGCAGTGACCCAGCCCTGAGCAGAGACCAGAGAGGGGCTGGAGTCTCCTCCCTGGGGATATTCCAGAGCCCTCTGGACACAATTCTATGCCATGTGCTCTGGGATGGCCCTGCTGGAGCAGGAGGTGGGACCAGATGCCCCACTGTGGTCCCTTCCAGCCTGATGCATTCTGTAAAAGCTCTCCAAACTCTGGGGTTCCCATTATCAGGTCCATCAGTAACTAAGACAGGCCTCAGTGCCCTTCAAGAGGGCAGGACTGTGGCAGTCAGGGCTGGGAGGGTGAGGCTGCTGACAGCAGGAGTGCTGGGCTCACAGGAGACGTGCAGAGCAGGAACACACTGAACACCGTGCTGCTCTAAATAACTAGCAAGCTGTCTGCTGTCACAGGGCACTGCTGTCTCTGTGCACACTGAGGCACTGAACACCCTGGCTGTGTTCTGGGGATTCAGGGAGGGCCTTTCTTGAGGGGAAAATTCGTTAAATTGAAGTCTAGCTCTGAGGGAAGAGGGTAAAATGCATTCTCTTTGCAGAGCCAGTGCTGATATTCAGATTGTTAACAGGAATCACTGTGCAGGAGCTGTGGGCACACACTGAGCTGCTCCTGGCACGTGGCATTGCCTCATCCCAGTACAGTTTGCTGCTCCCCTTTGGAGGGTTGTGCTTGCCAAGAACATAGGTATATGAGCTCTGGGGTGCTGCTTTCTGTTGCAGCAAGTTATCTATATTGGATGTTCATAAATGATTGCAAATCAGCAATCTCAGCTGGATATCTCAGAGTGCAAGAGGAAATTTGGGAATATCAAAAGGACATGGGGAAGAAGGGCCGTCCCCTGGCTAGTGGTGCTTTCAGGAGACAGACTGTGCTGTTCATTCCCCAGCACATCCTTGTCCAGTAGCTGGACTGGGCCAGGGCTCAGCTTTGGGCAGGATCCTCAGCCCAGTTCTCGCTCAGTCCCAGGGCTGCTCCTTCTTCTGTAACTTAAACACTCTGTTGCTATTCAGGATAAGGAAAACAGAGAAGGGAGCTGGGCATTCCTCATGATGGGCAACTCCAATCTCTGCTCTGTGGGGACCAGGGACAGCACCCAGGGAATGGCCTGGAGTTGTGTCAGGGCAGGCTTAGGTTGGATCTCACCAAAAGGTTCTTCCCCCAGAGGGTGGTGGGCACTGACCAGGCTCCCCAGGGCAGTGGGCACAGCCCCAAGGCTGCCAGAGCTGCAGGAGGGTTTGGATGATGCTCTGGGGCACAGGGGGTGACTCTTGGGGATGGGCCTGTGCAGGGCTGAGGGTTGGATTGGATGGTCCTTGTGGGTCCCTTCCAGCTCAGCATATTCTATAGTTCTATGCATGAAGTGACACAGCCCACTCCTCTCTCTAAGGACAATTCTCTTAATTCTGCATTATTTGGTGTGTCTTCATAATTCGATCCTTTTTCCACCTCTCTCCACCTTCCAAGACTTTGCCTCTCCCAGCTATGCAGATCTGACAAATCTACACTATTTTCACCAAAAAAAGAGAGAAGAACCATTGATCACACACTGGTTTGGAACCTGGATCCTTGTGCCAGTTCCTCTGGTGGGACACCTCTGTGCCCTGGTCTTGCCATAGGTGTGGGGAGGGGGCTCTGCTGGTCCAACTTGCAGTGGAACTGACCCATTGCAACTCTGCTGTGTGGTTTTCCTTTTAGCAGCCTGTCCTCACTCAGGGAGGACAAATTGTTTTCAAATCTGTGAGTTGTCTGTGTTGTTCTTGCCGGAGGTGATAGTCAATTCTATTAAATCCTGTCGGTTCCTGTCTGGGTGTTAATGCAGAGATGCCTCTGGCTCATGGTTTGGAACTGAGGGAGTTTGAAGGTGCAGCTGCCTGAAACCTTGATCTTTGAAACACATTTATCTCATGCCCACCTTTCAACCTGGCACTGCATTTGGGAATTCAAAATATGCCAGGATGAATATTCTGAATAAAGCATTTCAAAGCCTTCCAGACAAAACTAGAACTGAAGAAGTCAAAGGTTCTATTACAAGGAAAATCCGAGTTCAAACTGAAATCAAAAGTTGCTATCAGTGCTGATGAAGTGAATGAAAAATGCCCTTGTTTATCCTACTGAAGTTTGCAGAAGCAGCAAAAATCCATGCAAAAACCCTCTGTTGTTTGTCAGCTTTCACAGACGTGAGTACTTAAGGGATGGGAAGGCAGAGCTGGCATTTCTAATGGAGTCCCTTGGATCTTCAGAGGAAGGAAAAGTTGGATTTGGTGCACCTGTGAAAGAACGGGGGGTCCAGGCACTCTGCTTCTGTTCTGTCCATGGCCCATCCTGGCAGATCACACATTTTCTTGCCAGATGATGGAATTCCAGGAGGAAAATGGGATTCTAGCAGCCTGCACCACAGGAAACTTCTCTGATACAAGCCTGCACCCCTGTCCAGGTTGGGAAGGTGTCAGAAACTAAACAGAAGCTTAGCTCCCCTCTTCCCTGGGCACAGGAGCTGGGACTGTGGTTGCCCCATCCTGGGAGGCCCATGGGAGGGCATAGGAGCTGGTTTGGTCAGTGACAGAACCCCAGCACACAGATCTCCTCACTTTGCAAAGAGCAGGTTTCTCTCCTGTGCTCAGTCCCAGGTCCTTGGGCTCAGCCTTGACGCATTGGAGTGGAGCAGTGAAGGACGGAGGGCAGCACTCCCAGCCATTCCCTGCATTTCTGGGCTTAAACTCCAAGGCAAAGGTCACCCCACAGTGTGATTTGTACAGCCCAGGTGGTTCTTTGGCTTTATAACTGTGACTAGATTGAGACACAGAGATTGTATTGATTTTGGCTGGTGGCAGAGCTGTCAGGTGGTTCAAAGAGGCTTGAGAGATGGAGGGGAGCAGAGGTGACTGCAGCCTCCAGCACAGTCCAGGGACCTGAATTTGGAGCAGGGCAGCAGTGCCTGCCTGAGAAAGGGAGGGATGAATTACACAGGGTGCATTCACAGGAGCTACCAGTGTGCAGTGCACTGAACGAGGTTTGTTCCTCACTGCTGGTGGAGTGTTCTGCTTGAACAGTGGGCATCATTTCCTGAATCTGAGTGCTCTCCATCTCACTTGGGGGGCATGGTGGGTGTCTTTCAGCGGGCACAGAGGATGCAGCAAAACGGCCAGAGGAATGGAGCAGCTCTGCTGGGAGGAAAGGATGGGAGAATTAGGGGTGTTCAGCCTGGAGAAGGGAAGGTTTGGGATGATCTAATTGTGGCCTTCTAGGACCTGAAGGGAGCCTGAAGGAAAGATGTAGAGAAACTGTTTCCAAGGGCCTGGAGCGACAGGAAAAGGGAAGCTGGCTTCCCACTGCCAGGGGGCAGGGCTGGATGAGATATTGGGAAGGAATTCCTCCCTGTGAGGGTGGGCAGGCCCTGGCACAGGGTGCCCAGAGAAGCTGTGGCTGCCCCTGGATCCCTGGAAGTGTCCAAGGCCAGGTTGGACGGGGCTTGGAGCAACCTGGGCTGGGGGAAGGGGTCCCTGCCCATGGCAGGGGGGGCCCCTGGAAGATCTTTAAGGTCCCTCCCAACCCAAACAATCCTGGGATTCCCTGATTCCGTAGTCAGCAGGTTCTGCAGGTCAGAAGGAACATCTTTTATGCCCCATCCAGAGTGAGAGGGCAAAGCACCCTGTTGTCTCCAATCTGTCCATGAAGACCTTATAAACAAACATTTTTGTCCAGTCACCCAGAAAAGAGCTTTGTCTGGTACCTCAAGAGATTTAAATGCCTCCTCATTTTCCTCACAAAAATCAAAGGACAAACAGGAAAAATAGGAAAAGCATAAAAAAAATCAAGAAACTCTCCCCAGCTCACTGCAATTAACCTTGGTGCTTTTCATTCTTTCCTACAATGAGAATTTATAGCCAGATTTCAAAACAAAACTGTGTGTCTGGAAAAAAAAGTTGGAATTAAATTATTTCCCTTTAACTTGGGCTATTTCATCTCTTTTTCTTTTTCTTTTTTTTTTTCCCAGCTGAAACTATTTACTGATTCACAAAAAGTTCTGAAACTGCATTTTTAAAGCACATCAACTATTTGTTGGGGAAAAAAAGAAACCCTCAAAATCAATGCCTAAAACCCCCACCCAGCTGTCGGTCTCCCATTCTGCCATTGAGCCCTACCTGGGAGTGCCTGGTCTGTGACAGCTCCCACAGATGTCACAGACAGCTTCTATGTGGAGTTAATACCACATGTGGCTGTTGTGGCCAGGTCCCTAAATGATCTTGAGGCCACATTTTGCCCTGTGGGCCACCCATTGATTCCCAGGTCATGGGGACTGTTTTTAATCCCTCTTTGGCATTGGTTGATGCATTTGGAGGGCAGGAGCTCCCAGGGAGCCACTCTGGGATCCCAGGCTGTTCCCACCCCTCTGAGCCTGGTGCTGAACCATAAATGATGGGTTGGAACTCAGAGTGAGATGCAGAGGATGCTCAGCTGCCTCCTGGTCATCCTAGACACTGTGCCCCTGAGAGAGATGCTGCATCCAGCAAACAAGGGTGTGCAGATGGCCTTGGGGGACAGCCAGGGGTGGTTGGAGCAGAGAGAGGCTGTGATGGCACTTGTGTTGTTTGGGAAAAGCCTCCCCAAAGCAAGGGAGCAAAGCCCTTGTTTAGAGGGGATGGCTGAGGGCACTTGGCTTGTTCAGCTGGAGAAGAGGGACTGAGGGCAGAGCTCAGCAGGGTCTGCAGCTCCTCCTGAGTGGCAGCTCCAATCTCTGCTCTGTGGGGACCAGGGACAGCACCCAGGGAAAGGCTGGAGTTGGGGCAGGGCAGGCTTAGGTTGGATCTCAGCAAAAGGTTCTTCCCCCTGAGGGTGGTGGGCACTGCCCAGGCTCCCCAGGGCAGTGGGCACAGCCCCAAGGCTGCCAGAGCTCCAGGAGGGGTTGGGTGATGCTCTGGGGCACAAAGTGCGATTGTTGGGGTGTTTGTGCGGGGCCAGGAGTTGGACTGGATGACCCTTCCAAGCCAGGATGTTCTCTTGTTTTATGGAAACAGCCTTTAAAAGTGGAGTGCAGGGAGAGACCACCCCACTGAGCAGTCTCCTCTAAGGGCACTTTGTGGAGCATCTTTAACTGCAATTGATTCTCACATTTCCCTCTCACTCCTGATGCTAAACCTGCCTGCAAAAACTGATTCCTGTCTCAGCTAAAGCTTGGAGGAGCCTTGTGATGAATGTTCAAACACTCCAGCTCCTCATCAGCCACAGCCACTCTTGCAATGGTGAAATAATTGGGCAGAAGAGAGAAAGTCAGCAGGGAATCAATCATGCACTCTCTGCCAGTGTCTTTAACTCCTTCAGAAGTGCTGTGAGACAGGACCAACCCTCCCTGCTGCACAGTCCCACAGAGGAAAGAACCACAGCTTTGAAATGGGCATTTTTTTACATATCTGCCCCAAAATTAGCAGCCTCCAGTGAACACGCTCCTGGTGCTGCTCTGCTTTGGTGTCCCAGGAAACCAAGCACTCCCCGGGCACTTCCAGGGGTGGAATGCAGGACCTGGGAAGATACAGGTGTGGTGTGAAGAATTGTTTTATTGCTTCAAACAGCTCTAGTGTGGAAGTCATTGAGGACAGAACAACCTGGGATCTCACAATGGTGTTGCTCATAAACACCTGCCTCACTGTTGCCACAGAGTTTTGGAACCTCCAGGAACCTGAAGAGTCAAGATACAGTGCAGAGGAAAGTGAGCAGAATCAGAGAGGATGCGTGAAAATCCATATGCAAATGAACCTTTCAGCCCTGTCAGGAAACTCACCACCACACCGATTTATTACTTTATTAAGGCAGCAGATGGCAAACTGCTAATGAATGTGCAAGATATCAGGAGTATTTCTAAACAGAGATGGCAGAGGAGGCTGGGAGGAAGGAACAGCTGTGCTGAGCAGCACGGACATGCACGGGCTCAGGTAAGCCCTGGGCAGGCAGGGAGAGGCTGCAGAGCCCAACCCAGGGGGTGCCTGAAGGGTTTGGTGTTGGCAGTGCCAAGAAAGGCTGCTGGGGCTTTGTGCTCAGTGCCCAGCTCAGTGCCCAGCTTAGTACTCAGTTCAGTGCCCAGTTCAGTGCCCATCTCAGTGTCCAGCTCAGTGCCAGGCTCAGCGCCCATCTCACTGCCCAGGCTGCCTGTCCTGCCTGGGCAGGTGACTGAGGCCAGGCACAGCCCTGCAGGGAGGAGGGAGAACTAAGGGCACCGATGAATCCACCCATTTTCCCAAGCACTTGAAGGGTCACAATCCACAGGAAGGGCTCAATTGCAGCTGAGTCCAGGCCTCAGGCACTCCTGTCTGTGCTTCCCACACTGCAGTCCCTCCAGTGACACAGACAGAGATGCCATGAGAGGTGTCCCCAAAGCCACCTTGCAGGTTGGCTCCCAGTCCTGGGGCTCCTCTGCAGTCAGGTTGCTCCTGCAGCCCTTCCAGTCCCATCCCACAGCAGGACATGGATTCCTCTGCAGTGTCCACTCGGCTTTCTCTATCAGCTCAAATAAAAGACACATTAAGCACCGCTTCTATATAAGAACAGCCTAAAAGCCTCTGAGGATCCTCAGCTCCTGGCCTGCAGTGCAGATTTCCCTCATCTGCCCAGTTTTCTGCTGGTTTAATCCTGGTTTTTCTGAATAGTTTATGCAGAGGGATACAATGGACATCCCACAGCCCAAGCAACACCACGAGTCTCCCTAGAAATCTACCTTAAATCTCTGTCCTGGAGAAGATGGTCTATAAAATCTTCAGAAAAATTAGTCCTGTCCTTTACAATTAAAAATCAGAAGCACAGACAGGTCATTGTAGGCAGATGAAACCTCCCTGTTGAGAGGGTAAGCCAGGATGGCTTTATGGTGAGGTCAATTTGGGCTCCATAATAAGCATAACTGGGTTTAAGATACTGCTCTGAGGGAAAAGACATTTCACACATTTCAAAACACACCCTTTCCCTCTGACAGGGCATCTTGGAGCCCCCTGCGACAGCTCCAATCTTAGGAACATCAAGGGAGGTTTTAGATGGTTTTTATCTGGTTCTTCTGAGCCTTGACCAGGCAGGGGAGGACAAAGCACAATTTGTGGTAGAATGAAATGCAAAGAAGACAAAGATCAGCTTTAGATGCAGAAACCACAATTTTAGAAGCTGCAAGACTTCATGAAGATGGAGATTATGTGGAGAATAATCCTTAGTTTAAGGGGAAAAACCACTCTATGAACCGCCCTTGCAGCTCCTCACAATCAGCTCCAAACAGGAAAGCAGAGACCTGTGGCACATTAGAAACTTGTGGGAATGCCACAAAAGGCAGAGCTGCTGGAAAATTGTGTGATCATTGTGAGAAGCTCCTGAAAGGCAATGGAGGGACTCATCACCACAGGGTGGTGGTGAATCAGAGCCTGTGAAGGGTGTAGAACTTTGGGAATAAAATTGAAATTAATCTTCTCTTCTAAGGTGCTTTGGTTGTTGGGAAGAGCTCCCAGTGCCTGTGGCTCCTCAAGAACATATGTGTGACATATGCCAATAATGGAGCTGATGGCCAAGCCTTTCTCCCTGGTTTTTGGAGACTTCCAGGCACTTCCAGGTCATATCACGAGTCTGCTCTCACAGGATGTCAGAAAGGACCTGGAGCAGCTCATGCAGAGGTTGGTGGTGCTCAAGGAGGAACCTGAGCCAGGAAGGTCCATGTAGAGCAGCTCAGGAGGTGGAGAAGGAAGCTGGGAGAGGATTGCAGTACCTGGCTGGAGAACCTGCACGTGCCTCCTGGTGACCCATGCAAATTAGAAAATGAGAAGCAGTTCCATAACCAGTCATGGAATAACTGAGGGATACAGTCAGGTTGAGAAGTAGGCCTTTCATGCACTATAAAAAGCTGATCTGACATCTCATTGCCTGAGCTGACACTTACTACTGGAAATCTCAGCTTGTTTTTTGCCATCAGCAAGTCCTCTCTCCTAATTCCCTTAGATTTCTCCCTGTCAGGTCACTTCAGAATTTCTTTGAAATAAAGACAGCCTTGTAAATAAATGGAGGCCAAGATGCTTCCCAGTGAGATGAGACAAGCCCTGTCAGGAGCAGAACTGAGGATTTGGTGCAGAGTCAACAAGACACACATCTTTTGTTGCAATTGCTAACTAAGTGTAATTAACTTCCTGATGAGGTGCATGATCTTAAGAACTGATTGGAGTTATAGACTAATCATTATTCATGAGAAATTAAAAGACGCTAGTTACAGGGGACTGAATGCATTAAAAAAAATGTGAAAGCTCACTGAAGCAAACACATCCATGAGCCAAAGCTCCAAATGAACTGTTGGATGGATTCCTTCTGGGAAGGGGGCTGTGGGGAGCACAGAGGAACCAGATCCCCTAAATCTGGATCTCTGAGTGAGGCCCTGGGAGGGGAGTGATGCAGCCCACCCCCTGTCAGAGCTGTCCTCTGAAACCTCTGCTTGCCAAGGGGGATGTTAGAGATAGCAGCGACATCCCATGGGTGTTTCAGGGAAACTACTGCTCTTTGGTGGGATAATTCCCCTTCATGTCCATGGATGACCATGTGCAGAGGGACTGGAGAGAAGCAACAGCCAGCACATCTTTGCTGGGATCATTAACCACAAGCTCCACAGACACAGATACTCTGGACAAGGTAATGTTTGCAGGCAGCAGTCCCATGGGATAGAGCAGGCTCTGAAGAGCATGGAGAAGCCCTAATCATAAACCACAGGGATCATTCTGGGCACAAGGCACTGCAATAAGGAGTCCTGGGCTCAGCCTGGTCCAACTGGGAAAGCAGCTCATGGCCCTTTAGAGCAGCACCAGGATAAACTGCTGTGGTCTCCCCGCTTTTTCAGCCCCCCACAGTGCCTCATGGAAAAGAAGAGCAGTTCACAAGGAGCTCTGACTTCTTGTGCTCCCTGAGGAACCATCAGTTAGAGGATGTCACAGTCTGGGCTTCACCTTCCCACGGGGAGGCTGTTCAGGGCTCGCATCAGATCTTAGCCAAGCTTCCTTCCAGTCCTAGGCTGAGCCCAGAGCTCCCTGTGTGGGCCCTGCCCTGGTGCCCTGAGCAGCATGGTCTGGTCACCATGGTCCCAAAGGATGTTTCCAGTCTTTCATCACCATATGATCCCCTGCTGATGGAATTTGTCTCCTCCGAGATGAAACCAAGTGATCTCATGGATCTCTTTGGACTCAGGACTATAACAAAACACATCATGTTAGGACAATACAATATAAAGCCTTTCAAAGGAGGAACACAAATCTGGAGTTCTCACAATGAAATTGAGTTTGGGGCTTCTTACTTTCTTCTTGATTCCTCAGCTGATGAAAAATGGTGCTGTATATATATTCTTGATTCTCATGAAAATGAAACTTGGTGAACTTGTGGTGTCATATTCCCAGCCAGTTAAGTAGGATAAAAAGCACAAACTCATGGCTTGGAGACTGGGATGGACATATAAATATGCTTGTGAGATGGGAAATTCCTGCAAATCACCACTGAAACATCCTGAGTGTGCAACCTCTGCCTGGTGCCAGGGTGGGTCCGGCTGCAGTGCTCTCCCCAGGCTGGACAGTCACTGCAATTCCTCCTAATTCCATTGCGGATCCAACTCCCTGTGTCCGGAGGCTGCCTGTGACCAGCAGCCCTGGGATCATTTGCTTTGAAGACAAGGAGCCCTGGAATGTGCTGGCACAGCAGAAATGTCCCTGACACGTGTGTGTGTCATGGTGGTTCAACCGTGGCACTCACTGTGCTGGACTCCTAACCTGGGAGGATGGATGGGATGAGAGCTCCACACCTGGGACCCAGCACACTGTGTGGGAAGAGAACCTGGGGCAGAAACCACTATATACATATATATATAAAGGAACCAGATATCCAGAGAATGGTTTGTGTTAGGAAGAGACCTGAAGGTCATCTTGTTCCACACAGCTCCTGCCATGGGCAGGGACACCTTCCATTAGACCAGGTTGCTCCAAGCCCCATCCAGCCTGGCCTTGGACACTTTCAGGGCTGGGGCAGCCACAGCTTCTCTGGGCACCCTGTGCCAGGGCCTGTCCACCCTCTCAGCCAAGATTTCCTTTCCAATATCCCACCTAACCCTGCCCTCTGGTAGTTTGAAGCCATTCCCCTTGTCCTGTCCCTCCAGCCCCTTGTCCAAAGTCCCCCTCCAGCTCCCTTGGAGCCCCTCCATGCATTGGAAGGCCACAATCAGATTACCCTGGAGCCTTCTCCGGGCTGAACAATCCCAACTCTCCCAGCCTCGACTCCCACTGGCACACACTTTCCCTTCCCCTGATCCTGCCTGCCTGCTCTCCTCCCTTTGAATCTTTCTGTCTCCTTGTAGTACTTTTCTTCAGGGAATGCAGATGGTGATACTTTCCCCACAAGCAGCCCCAAGGGTTCCTGTGCTGGATGTGCTCCATCAGTGACCCCCTTTACCTGGACAGCTCATCTTGGAGCCTGTGATACCTGGACGGTTTCATTCCAGACAGGAGAGAATTCATGGTCAGAGCCCACAGCCACTCATGAACCTGCAAGTCTCACGTTGGGCAGCAGGAGTTCTGCCCTGCTCTGCTCCGTGCAGGAAAATATTTAAAGCTTAATTTATGCTTCAGCACCAGCAGCTTCCCCTCTGGCCCAGAATGAGTAAGTCTGGACTGACACTTCCCCTGGCACTGGGAGAATATTTGCCCTTTATACCATCAGGATTCTCACATCCTTGAGTTTAGAGATTCGCAGCATCATTAAGAATTCCCTACATTTGGCCTTAATTGCAATGTTACAAATTAAAGGCTAATCAGCAGCAGCACACCAAAGTCTCCAGGACTCCTGCAGTGCTGAACAGATCCAGGCCCATCTGAGCTATTCCCTGCAGGAATATTTGCCTGGTTATTCCTAAGCTGTTGCCTGTGGCAGGCAGGCAGGGGCAGCCTCTGGGGCAGGTGTAATAGGGGCAACCAGTGAGAGCAGTGCCCGAATTCCCTGGCAGCTCCCTGGCACACCCCTCGTGCTGCTCTGCACCCCTGCCAGCCTGCCAGGCCCTCTGGCAGCTCCAGGTGTTCACAGAGAGTGTCAGATGTAAGAAGAAATCATTAATTTGGGAGGTACCGACCTAACAATGCGGTCAGGGCATTTCTCATCCTCATGCCACTCACGCAGGCAAATGAGTCAGCAGAGGAGAAGAAATTGTTATCTGCAGAAGATCTGAGCCTGATGCCTTAAAGATGAGCTGTCCAGGTGGATGCCCAGCCCTTGGGTGCTCCTTGACACATCCCATCCTTTTATGAACAGGCACCTGGTTGTGAGAGAGAAGGTGAGTTTGTCTCTCCAAGTCTTGGAGCAGCTCCCTGGGAATACTGATAAACAGGAGGGTTTAAACAGGCTTGGAATCATGTCAAGCAGAAAGTGTGTCAGTCTAAATCCATATAAGCCACTTCTGGATATCTGGGCAGCCTCTGTTCTGTGCTGGGTGGCTCCACTGAGGCTCCAACACACTCCTATCCCTGCAAAGGGAAATACATAAGAGGGGTGAGGAGCTTCTGCTCCAGCTTTTCAGAGCCAGGGATGTCTGTTTAATCTCTCTACTCTGCTTATCAGTCAAGAGAAGACAGCTGAGGAAGAAGGGATAATCAAAAGCAACTGTCAGGACTTCTCTTTCTGGTCTTTCCACCCTGGAACAGCAGCCCTTGGACTCAGCAGGAGTGGGATGTGCCACTGGGAGCCATGGTCTCAGGGAACCCCAGTGCTGGCAGGCTCAATCATATCCCCAGAGACACTCCTATGATGCAGGAAACCAGGAGAGCCTGAAGAACAACTCAGTTGTACCTCCTTCCTTGTCCCCTCTGGGACAGCCCTTCGCTGTAGGGCCTGGCAGGAGGGACAAGGTGCACATCCCTACCTTTCACATCCACCTCTCACAGCTTAGGGCAGTTTGTCCTCACAGCTGCCCACACAGTGAGTCCTGGCAGTCCTGCTGCAGTGGTTGCCAGGCCAGGTGCCTGATGGCAGAGTGAGCACAGAGAGTGAGAGGGATCCTGGAGCCTGCCCTCCCTGAGGTGCCTTATCCAGTCTCTGCTGCTCTGTCCTGCTTCCTGGCATCATGGAAAACCTCATCCTTCTCCCACCACCTCTTCTTCTCTCTGTCCTGCCCTTCACTATCTCTAAGGTGACTAGAGATAACTGTGCTGGGGGCAAAGCCCAATCCCTGCCCTTCAGTAACACTGGCAGTGCCCAGACCAGCCCTGCCCGCTGCATCTCCCATCCTCCCCTCTGAGGGCAGCTGAAGAGGTTGAATTCTTGCCTCAGGACCCACCTGAAGTTCAGGTGATCATGCCCAGGAAAGGCTGAGTCCACCAGGGAAATAACCAAATAGTCGCATCAGCTCCTTTGGGAAGGAGGAAGGGAAATGAAGACATGGTGGCACTGAATACTTAAAGTACATGTGGTTAGTTTTGCCAGGTTACTCAATAAAGGAATGAAAACCGAAACAAACAGGAGATTCAATTGCAGTCCCATCATATTCTGCAGAAATGGATTGAACTGGCATTTTTATAAACTGAGATATGCCTCTGTTACCAGGAGGTAACAGTAAGTGTAGAAGCAAGTAGAGCTAGAATGAAATTCGGAAGATGTGGAATTTATGAAAAAAATAGAATGAAAACTCAAGGCAAGTACTGTTCAATTCAGCTATTCCTGAGCCATCAAAGAGCTTGGTGGGCAGATCCCCAGAGCCAGGCAGCAATTCCAGTGGGACCAGTATGAGCAGGGTAAGTGACTGCTGGGCTGGTTGGGAGTGCCGGGGTAAAACCTGCTTGTGACAATTTATTTAAGGGCTAAATCATAAGTGCCAGCTTGTTCCTGCTTTGAGGGACATAGGATCACAGGCTCCCAAGCAAAAAAAAAAAGTAAATTCTTGATATTCTTCCCAATCCAGCTCCCTGGAACAAGATTTCATCATCCCCCTGCAGGTCCAGGCTCAGACCCCACAGACTGAGGGAAGAGGACTTCAACAGCAGGGACACGAGGTGGCTTTGGGACCAGCACTGAGTCACAGAGTCACAGAATGGACTGGGCTGGAAGGGACATCAAAGCCCATCCAATGCCACCCCCTGCCATGGGCAGGGACACCTTCCACTAGCCCAGGTTGCTCCAAGCCCCGTCCAACCTGGCCTTGGACACTTCCAGGGATGGGGCAGCTACAGCTTCTCTGGGCAACCTGTGCCAGGGCCTGCCCACCCTCACAGGGAAGAATTCCTTTCCAAAATCTCATCTACCCCTGCCTTCTGGCAGTGGGAAGCCATTCCCCTTCTTCTGTAACTCCATCCCTTGGAAATAGTCTCTCTCCATCTTTCTCGTAGCCCTTTAAGGAAGGCCAGAAAGAGGTCACCCCAAAGCTTCCCTTCTCCAGGCTGAACAGTCCCAGCTCTCCCAGCCTTTCCTCCCAACAGAGCTGCTCCATCCTCTGACCATCCTGGTGCCTCCTCTGGCCTCTCTGCAGCAGTTTCATGTCCTTGCTGTGCTGGCCCCCAGAGCTGGAGGCAGGCCTGAGTCAAGATGGGGTCTCAGAAGAGCAATTTTTGGGCAGGCAGATGTGATGTGTGGGGTTAGAGGAGCCCCACGTTTCTCTAGTGCAGCAACTGGAGGCACTTCAGAGAGGCCCAAATTCCACCCTTTCCCAGCATCTGGGTGAACTAGCTCCAGCTGCTAAAGCTACCTGCGCACCTGAGCTGGAATTTGGACAGGCACCCCCTGCATCATGAATAACACCCTGGGACTGGAGACTATGGACAATTACTTAATTAAAGAGACTCTCTGTGCAACCTGAGCAGGGAATTAATTAGTTGACACATCCCACAGCACTTTCCATGGGCCCACAAGCTTCAAATCAATGCAGCACCAAGAGCTGCACTGTTATCATGGGGCTTTTAGGCAAGAGATAAAAGGGACACAAAGGAGCATCTGCTTTTCTAGCTCTTGTAGGTATCTGGGCAGGTTCAGGGTATGGCCTGGCCATGGTTTAACTGGTTGGCAGTGCTGCTGAAGGTCATCCGGAAGAGCCACCTTGTTGCAACAATGGGCAGGAAGGAAACAACTTGCAGCACGTTTTGTCCCCAGGTTTTTCCATTTTGCACTGGAGAAAGCACAGGATGGTGGGTGGTACTTCTGCTTTTTCACCCAAACTGGCTACAAGCCCTGAAGTTGCTCAGAAAATTCAGGAAGGCAGTGAAGAACTTGACTTTGTCCAGAGCCCTCCCTGAAGTCTGCCCCCTGTACCTCTCACACAGAGCACTCATCTTGCTCAAAAAATGATTCTCCAACAGGTCCTGTGGGGTGATGGCCTGTGGGGATGAGCCGAACTGCTCTCAGTGTCCTTTGCTGCCCTGCTGGAGGTCCTGCACTCAGAGGGCAGGGCTGGGACCCCAACTCCATCTGTCCTGGATCCTGACTGTGTGGCCTGGGATCTCAGCTGTGTCCTGGAATCCTGACTGTCTCTTCTGGGACCCCAACTGTGTGTCCTGGGATCCAAACAGTCTGTCCTGACCCCAGCTGTCTCTCCTGGCCCAGTGGGACAGGGAGCTGGCCTGCCATGGTCCCCTGGCTGTGCTCTCAGTGGGGTTGCTCCTACAGAATCTCAAGCCCAAGGAACTCCATTGCATGGAGCACTCCCTGGCAGTGCTCTCCAAGCTGGGATTTAAGCCCTGTTCCAGCCTCTTTTTCTGCAGGATTGTTGCAAGTTCTGTTTACCCTTTCAGAAATCACCTTCTTCTG
Organism: Campylorhamphus procurvoides; assembly: GCA_013396655.1. NCBI lineage: Eukaryota > Metazoa > Chordata > Aves > Passeriformes > Dendrocolaptidae > Campylorhamphus > Campylorhamphus procurvoides. The sequence continues at coordinate 445,454 of WBMV01001055.1, read as the reverse complement.
CTTCAAGACTCCTTGCTGACTTGCTGCTGACAGTGACAGGCTGTTCTACACAGAGAGAGTGGATAAACCCCCCTTGCAGCAGGGCATAAATCGATAGGATGGGACAGGCCAAAGGCAGGAATGGAAGTAATTGGACAATCATAAAGCTGCAAGTGAGACAGGCAGATTTCCCAGAGGAACCAGCCAAGAGCAATACATGTGTAGGTTTACAAAAGAGCTCCTGTAAATGGAGATAACAGATGCGGTGGTGAATATAACTACATATGCTTTGTCAGAGCAGCATAATTGGGATGTTCAATGGCTCCATGGAAGGACGTGGACTCCTAATTGCTGGAGCATCTGCATTCCTTGGCTCCCACAAAGCTCCAAACCTTCAAGGAGATAAAAAATAAATAAATAAATACATAATAAAAAGGCTGAAAGTTTCCTGGCTCACAGGCAGCTGCTTTTTTCAGCTCCCTTGGGAAAGTGTGCAGGGACAGCAGTCCCGGCAAGTCCACTTGGCAACTGCTCATCACTGTGCTGTGGGAAGCAGGGGGGAGATCCCACTGGGATGAGCAGGATGAGCAGAGAGGGGGGATTTTAATCCTTGCAGTGCTGAGGGAGGACTCTCCTTACTGAGAATGGAATGGAATGGTCTCCCTCAGCCTGGACTGCTGTGTCTCCATGGGGACTGACTGGTCCCACTCTGTGTCGCCTCCTGAGCTCCTGCAGGGGTTCCAAACCTCCTGCAGCCACTCTGTGCAGGGCAGGTGTAGTGCAAAGACAGCTCCCAGCAGGTGAGAGTCCATCCCATGGCCTTGTGTTCCATCAAGCCATGGTCCTTGGGGTTCTTGAACTCAGCAGTGCTCTGGGAGTTATGTTTCAACATAAAGGGCTTCCTGGTGTGTCCCATGGAGAACTCCTGGTTCAATCAAGGCTCAGTTGGGGCCAAGGGATCCTCTTAACCTCATTGTCTGCCAGCTGTGCCCAAGTTGTGCCAGGGGAGGGGCAGGATGGACATCAGGAGGAATTTATTCACAGAAAGGGTGGTCAGGCCTTGGAAGGGGCTGCCCAGGGACGTTTGGAATCCCCACCCTTGGAGGTGTCCAAGGCAGCACTGGCTGTGGCCCTCAGAGCTCTGGGCTGGGGGACAAGGTGGGCATGGGGCACAGAGTGGGCTGCATGGGCTGGGAGGACTTTTTCAGCCTCAGGGATTCTGGAATTTTGTGATTCTGTGTCATGTTTCAAACCCAGCTGGTAATTGGGTTCCACAAAATCCCTTACCCCTCACCCCTCATCCCTCCCTGCCATGGTGGCATGGGAAAAAACACTGGGAAAAAAGAAAACCATGGGTTGAAATACGAACAATTTAATAATTGAAATAAAATATACCAACAATAATCAGGATAATGTTTAACAAAAGAGAAAAGAACAAAAAGAGTGAGAGAATTAAACCCCCAGACAGACAGATGCACAACACAATTACTCAGCACCCACTGACCATTCCCAGCCCATCCCTGAGCAGAAATTGGTCTCTCCTAGCCAAGTCCCCAAGTTCATACACTGGCCATGACATTCCATGGTGTGGAATATCCCTCTGGCCAGTCTGGCACTGCTTTCCAGCCCCTCCTTCCACCCCTTGGGCTCCCAGGCTGGACTGCTCCATCCCACAGAAAGATGCCTCTAGTCACAGAGCTAGCCTGGTTAAATCTTGTTCTCAGCCTTCAAAACATACAGATATATCCAAGGGATCCCAAATTCAGCATCCCATGCTTGTCCAACCTTAAGAGTTTTACTAAGCCTTTAAGGTTTTTTGTAATAAGCCTTTTCTCTTATGGCTGTTTTCAGGATCCAAAGCATCTGCCAAGAATGCTGTGCACAGCCCCCTCTCCACACCCACACATGGACTGGCGCTTCAGCTTAAGCTATGCTAATCCACAGCTCTTCCTGCAGTCATGCTGTGCTCAGTAATATTTTATTTAGCATAGGATTTGACTTCAAAATTTAACCTTTTTGTAGTTTGAAAGGAGGTGTCTTCTAGAGAAGGTGATGGCTGACTTTGGGCTCTACAGAAATATTCTTTCCACCTCCACCAACATCCATTTATTGGTGTGTTACATGTCAGCTCGTCAGGTCAGACCTGGTGGATTCCTCTTTTTGTTTCAATTGATTGCAGTCTATGGAGGATGTTTCTTAGATTTACAGCCTGGCTTTGGATGGAGTTTTGTGCCTCTGTTTGGATCAGGTGAATCCAAGGAGATGTAAAACCAAAACTAATCTGGGCAAGACTATTAAGCCATTTCTTTGGGTTTTTTCTCCATCAGATTAGACACTTCCCACAGACAGGCTCTTCTGAAAATGCCTCTGTGGTTCCACTGATGCAATGAGCAGCCCAGTGCTTGGGTGGGCCTTGGGCTATCCCAAATCTTCTACAAGTATCCCATATCTACTACAAGTGTCCCAAATCTACACTCCAAGTGGCTGCCAGAGCATCTCCTCAGTGAAGCGCACTGATTGCACTGCTCAATCACACTGTGTGGGCCTCACAGCCCAAGGGACACCGTTTTGGAGATCACAGAAAATGCAGATAGGGTGGAAATAACCTGCCAGGAGGGAGTCTAGGGCACCAGAACAGAGCCAGCTTTGGCCTGACTGCTCTTGCTTTCTGCCTATCTGTGCAGTTCAAGACTATGAGAAGCCCAGTCTGGGATGGGGCAGCATCAGTGGGATGGGGCAGCATCCAAGAGCATCCCCAGAGCTGGAGACCAGCTCTGTTCAGACCTGCTTGTGAGGGAAGGGAGATGGTGACAGTTTGGAGCAGTCTGGAGAGGTGACAGTTTTCAATGAGAAGCCAACCAGTAGCCCTTAGGTTTCTCACCCCGCTCGGCACCCATGGGAACTGAGCTGTTGAACAGCTCAGATGTTCCTGTCCAGTGGCCAGGGGCATTTTCCCACCAGGCAGACCTTTGTACCTGCTGCCCCTGGGGTTCTCTGCCCACAGTTCTTCTCCACACACAGCTGAGCATCCCTGGCAGTGCTGCCCTGCTTGGCAGAGGGACACCACCTCCCCCTGTATGAGATCCTCTGTCTAGGGGGTTGGAATGGCTTTTCTGCCAGTCAGCCCCAGGGATTGACCCTGAGCAACTTCCTGTGACAAGCACAGAGAGGCAAATCCCTGGAGTCACTGCAGGGAGTTGGGATGGGCATGGGGCACCATGGAAATGGCCAAGGATTCAGGGAATGTCCTGGGCTGGCAACAGCAATGGACCACTGGGTCTTCTGAGACTGTGTGGCAGCTCTTAGTAGAGGGAGAGGGGACAAAGGGCTTCTTTCAGAGGTTCTGTAGCCCCAGGGCAATGGTTAAATAAACTGGCACTCCACTGTCTTGTATTTGTGCTTCTCACCCCTGGCTGAAGCCTCAGAGTGGTTAATGCCCAGGGAGACACTTTCTGGATGCTTTTCCAGTTGGTTTCATTCCTCTGAGAGTCTCAGGTGTCTGTGGCACCTGCATACCTTACAGAGCTCCTCCTGCCTGCCAGGGCATATTGCTGAGGGTCTGGAAGGTTATGCCACCCTCTCCCTCTCAGCTGCTGTGAATGAAGCTGAGAGACTTCAATATCCAGCTTTCCGTTTTGCTCCAAGGACACTCCAATGTCAAGGTGGAGCATTTGTGTTTCTAGTTTTGGTCCCTCTCTTTTCAGAGTTTTCTGGACTGGAGTTCCTGCATGTACTATTTTATTTCTTAAACATATTTCAGAAGCATTGTTTTATTTTTCTTTTTGGTCCCCTTATGAAGGAGAATACTTTGTACAAACAGCACAGCTGACGGGCCTTGGCATTACGATTCTTCCCCCAGCTCTCTGGCATGCTTTCCTCCTCCTTGGTGAGGCAGAGGGAAGGAGTTGCTTAGTTGTAAATGTTAGGTTGACAGTTGGGCTTGATAAAGAATTAGAAGTCTTTTCCAACCTCAACAACTGTGATTCTAAGGAGGGAGCCTGGGGGTCCCTCTCCGTCTGTGCTGTGGATCTCTGGATTGCTCTGCAGACTTTTCTGGGTAAAAATCCAGCACCACCCTCCCCAGTTCCCAACCCAGCTGCCCATTTTGGGGACCTTTAGCCTGGATCCAGACTGGGAAGCTCAGTGAAGGCAGCAAACAGCTCAGTTTTTTGCCACTGTGTGGCAGCTGCCCATGTGATCATTAACACCCTTCATGGCACAGCTCTGGGCTGTCCCCACCAGGACTGCCCCGGGCACACTCACAGAATGTGCTGAGCTGGGAGGGATCCCCAGGAATCATCGAGTCCAACTCCTGGCCCTGCACAGCCCCTTACCCAGGGGTTGGTATGGGCCAGAGACCGTTCCCACTGAGCTTTTGGGATTCAACACCTCCTTCTGTGGAATTCATTGGCACCCTGTGAGTGTGGGCAGCCCTGGCACAGGTTGCCCAGTGAAGCTGTGGCTGCCCCATCCCTGGAAGTGTCCAAGGCCAGGCTGGACGGGGCTTGGAACAACCTGGGCTAGTGGGAGGTGTCCCTGCCCATGGCAGGGGGTGTCACTGGATGAGCTTTAAGATCCCTTCCAACCCCGCCCATCCTGGGACTGTGATCTCTGTCCATTGGCCCTGAGGGGCTGTACAAGATAAGCAGCAGCGTCATTAAATGTGGGAATCTGTCCCAAATCCCAAAGTGAACAGAGACCAAGGGATTCCTCTTGGATTCCTTCAGACTTGGCTGCCAGGCATGTTTTTTTTAAAGGCAGCCAGGCATATAAAAATGCTAATTAACACCCAGTAGGTTTTTCAAAAGCACATAATCCCCGGTAATTTTGTGGGAGGAAGGTGCCTGAATACAGAGCTGGAGCTGGCTGTAGGTTTCCAGGCATTTACAGAATAAATCCCAAGGGATGCCCACTTACTGTAAACCAGTTTAAACACAAGTCTCTGTGAGTCCACAGGGTTGCTGTTGGGTTTCTCAACCCAACAAGACCTGGAAGTTTCCGTAGAGCAGCATTCCCTGTGATTGCTGTGAGGAATGCGGCTCTGCCAAAGGCACAGGAATAGTTGAAAGTTCTGCCTTCAGAATATTAAAATTACATGCAAAATGCATCCTAGAGTCATTACTCATTAATTAATCTAAATAATTGACTATTTCAGAAGTATGTCTGAGCTGCTCCTTCTGGAGCTGCCTCGATTGCTGGGCCATTGTTCTGTGGACAGATATCCGAAATATTTGTGAAAGGCGCAAAATATTGAGCATTTCACTATGGCAAAAGCAAATATGCTTTTTATCCAAACACTCCAGAAGCAATTAATTAATATTATAGCCTCAAAAAAGAGAGCTCATCATAAATCCTTGTCAGTAAACCAACCTGTTCTGGTGGCTGGAACATAATAGGTACGGGTCTTATTTGCACAGACATAGCTGAGTCTTTCAGCCCCTGGATGATCAAAGAAGGAGTTGAATTAACATCTTTCTGGGGGAAAAAAAAGGCTTCCAGGCAGTTTACACTCTGACAACATGTGGAGTACATGTTTTTCATGCTAACAGACCAAAATCTTCATCCTCAGTGAGATTCAGTCTGCACAGTATAGTTTGGGAGTGTTCCACTCTGGTTAGGAGGGAAGTGGGGGATCTGGGGGTGTTTCTGGTCTGTAGGCTCTGTAGGCTCTGTAGGCGTGTGCTTGGGGCTTAACGCTGCCAACAGAGCCAGGAAGGGGCTGCCCCTGGGTTGGGGAACTCCCAGGATCAATCCAGGCTGGGGATGAGCAGATGGAGCAACTCTGGGAGATGGAGCTGGGGGGGCTGGTGGGGGAGAGACTGGACCTGCCCCAGCCCAGAACCCCCCATGCCCTGGGCTGGTCCCACAGCGTGGGCAGCAGGACAGGGGGGATTGTGCCCCTCTGTGCCCTCAGGTGAGACCCCACCTGCAGAGCTGCTCCAGCCCTGGGGGCCAGCACAGCAAGGACATGGAGCTGCTGGAGAGAGGCCAGAGAAGGCACCAGGGTGGTCAGAGGATGGAGCAGCTCTGTTGGGAGGAAAGGCTGGGAGAGCTGGGATTGTTCAGCCTGGAGAAGGGAAGCTTTGGGGTGACCTCATTCTGGCCTTGCAGTACCTGAAGGAGCTACAAGAAAGATGGAGAGAGATTATTTCCAAGGGATGGAGTTACAGAACAAGGGGAATAGCTTCCCACTGCCAGAAGGCAGGGGTAGATGGGATATTGGGTAGGAATTCTTCCCTGTGAGGGTGGGCAGGCCCTGGCACAGGTTGCCCAGAGAAGCTGTGGCTGCCCCATCCCTGGAAGTGTCCAAGGCCAGGTTGGACAGGACTTGGAGTATCCTGGGCTAGTGGAAGGTGTCCCTGCCCATGACAGGGGGTGGCACTGGGCAATCTTTGTGGTCCCTTCCACCCCAAACCACGCTGTGATTCCATGGTAAGGACACTCAAGGCAGCACTGCTTACCACAGCACCTTTGGATGATCCCAACAAAAGCTGCTGTGTCAGCATTTCCCTGCTTTTCCCAGGACCCTGCAAAGTGATCAGGGATGACCCAGAGTCCCTGGAGCTGGGACTGCAATTGCAGAAGGTTCTATGGAAACTCCTGCAAAAACCTCCTCCCTCCTCACTTGTGAATGGAGCAGTTTTAATGAACATACGATTTCAGAGGCTGCAGGACTTCCTCAGTTGATGCAAATGGTGTGTTTGGACAGGAGGAGGAGGAGGCACATCCCAGAGAAATGAACCTCCCTCACATGGCCCGAGCTCAGTGCACAGATGTCTGCTCACTAATGGATTTCTAGCAATTAAATAATTTCTTTACTGCTGTAAGACAGCCTTGCAGTGTTTGATCATGATTACTCTGAGCATCCCACAGTGTTTTCGGGGGTAGTTAGATGGGAAAGGATCCGAGCAATTTGTTCCAAAGAGCAATTGTCCCACAAAGTGCTTCTGTGGGTGAAGTTACAGCTTGTCCTGATTTTTTTTCACAGAAATTTGTGTTTCAGCTGCTGGTGCCTAATCCTGTTCCTGCTTCATCTGCCCCTGCCTGTCAGTGGGATGAGTGGAAGCTCCACAAGGACCCAAAATCTGCAGAGGAAGAACAGTGTCTGTTCTGACAATCAAAGATGTTAGTCGGTCAGTAATCTAGATGTTCCCAGGTTGGGAGTAGAAACTGAGACATTTATTGATCACAATATATAGAACCGAGGAACGGGGTATGTTAACGAGGGGGAAGGACACGTTAATGAGAGGGATGAGGTATGTTAACTAGGACTTAGGAACTCCAGTCACTATATTTCATCATCTAGTAAGCATTTCTCCATGCCAGGACCACCTGGGGGGAATAAAGGGTTTCTGCATGTCTTGCAGCATCTCATAAAAGTCCTTCCATATCTTACAAGGGAAGACAGGGTTAGTATACGTAGATAGCTGGAAACAGTCCTGGTCTTCAAGGCATCTTCTCCTGGCAGGCTCATATCTTATCAAAGGGAGGAAACCCTTCCAGTATCTGCTGCCCAGGGCTTGCTGGACAATCCCTTTAGGTCTCCTGTTAATAATTGTTTTTCTTCCCCAACACAAAGAGGGACCAGTACAGAACCAGAGCTATGTGTTCATTGCACAGCCCAAAGGCCTAAGGCAGAGGGAAAGCCTCTTATTTGGGTTGTTCTTCTTCCTTTCCTTTTCTTTTTCCTTTTCTGTCTCCTTCTCCACCTGTAAAGGAAGCTGAGAAAGAACATCTCAGACCTAAATGCTGCAGCTCAAGCTACATAAATTTGTGTCACTGGCATCCCAAAAGAACAACCTGCATCCAGCTCCTGGCTCTGGTCACTCCACCTGAGTGTTTTGAGGTTCTTCCACTACTTATCAGATGTAAAATTAAAGCCCCAGCTCTCCAGGCCACTGCCTTCACATCTGAGAATACTGAGGCTGGACATGGGAAACAGGAGATCAAAGCTCACTGAAATCACAGAATTGTGGGCTTGTTAAGGTTGGAAAAGAACTCCAAGGTCATCAAGTCCAACCATCAGCACCCCTACCATGATCACCACTAACTCATGTCCTCAGGTGCCACATCTACATGTTTCTAGAACACTTCCAGGGATGGGGACTCAACCACCTCCCTGGGCAGCCCCTTCCAATGCCTGACCACATTTCCATGCAGAAAATTTCTCTGATACTCCACCTATACCTCCTCTGTTCATTTCCTCTTGTCCTGACATGGGAGAAGAGACTGACACCCACACTTTCTGAGAGACAATAGAAATGCTCACAGAAAAGGGATGTGGTGGGATTATTGGGGTGTGGTGGGATTATTGGGGTGTCCTGGGCAGGGCCAGGAGTTGGACTCGATGATTGCTGTGGATCAGGAGATTCCAGCTCAAGAGATTCCGTGATTCTGTGACAAGGATCTCTGGATGTCTCCAGTCCATTCTTCCTCCCAGAGCAGGACAAGAAATTGCAGAGAGTGATCATTTCTTCATCAGAGTCTCAGATAAAGGAGTCTTTTATACACTAAAAGTCCCAGATTGAATCATCCTGCTTTGTCTGTACCTTTTTGACTTATCACAATATTGCCATTTATTTTTATGAGATTATGCAGAGATTTAAAATGTTATAAAGGTCTCAAATCCTCAGATTAAATGAACGAGCAGGTGAATAAACAAATATAGAGATTCTTACTTTGAATTTATGAACAAAACAAATGAAGCCAAACCCTGAGGATGTGAGCAAGAAGAGTGAGTCCTGTTGGGTAGAGAAAAGGGGAAAGCAGAAGTCCATCTTGGCTGCAGTTTGGCAGTTCCAGTCCCCCTCAGTCACCTGCGCTATGGAAGAGCTTGGAGGGCTCATCGTTCCTCAGAAACCAGCTCTGGCTGCTCAGAGATCAGAAGCCTTAAGTGAAATCCACGGGTGTCTGTCCACCTGTCCTGGCTGTGTCAGGTCCAACAGCTGTGTCAACACTGTGTGAGCAGGTAAGGTCTCTGTGCCTCCTGAGAAGTCCTCCTAGCCCACACCTGGGACATGGCCATTTGAAGGTGCTGGAGGGCTGACAGCTGCAGGAAAGGCGGAGTTTCCCTCAAGATAGATTCTGGAACTGGTTGGAGTTGGAGTATCTCCACCCACAAAAGCTGCGTCCTGCCAGACCTTCACCTTGTTCATCCTCTGCTTTCTGCTGGGTCCAGCAACCCAAATCCTTCTCCAGACCTGCAGTTTGACCCAAGCTCAGCTCAGTTCTGAGCCTGGACCGAGTGAGTCTCTCCACAACCACAGCAGTGTTTGGACATCTCCACCCATGCTCCGTTTCTGAATGAAAACCTATGAAAATCAGCACAAACAGTAGTTGGGGCTTTGAACTCTTGGCTCCAGCTGGGGGGCCGTGACTTTCACAGAGCAGGGAAAGGATTTCTAAGCCTTCTGGTGCAGCCACTGAGATGTTTTGTTCCCTGCACTGCAGAGCCCTCCCAGAGGTGTCTGTGCCGACCCTGCTCCTTAACCTACTTTAATTGTCCTCCTTACCTCGAAATGGCAGCAGGACTTGGGACAGAAAACCCAAGAAAGTCTTTTCTGGGAGAGGTGTAAGAGAAAACCCAGAGAAGAGTTGCAGAGCAGGCCATGCCTATGTGACCAGACCCACAGTCCTCCGAAGTTCTTCAGCCTCAGAAGGACTCAGAACTCAGGAGGTTACTCAGCCTCATGTCCCAGCTCTTCCTGGAGGGACATATAAGTGAGCAAGGAGCCTCCTGTGGCCTGGGAACATTCCTCGTCTCTTCCTCCACCTGCACATGGGCAATCCTGCCCTCACCTGCAGCAGTTCCACCCCACACACGACTGTGCCCAACTGACAACTCTGTTTAGCTCACACTCTGAGATGATTTAGAGCCAAAAACAGAAAGTGAAGATGCAAAAGCAAGGGAAGTGTGTCAGTGGTGCTTGGCTGGAGCCCAAGCCCAGGCTCCGAGCAGGCGTGGGAGCTCCGGGGATGTTGTTGCTTGATGAACTCCCACTTGAAAGGGCTGATGAATTTCAATATTTGGACAGATGGCTGGAGTCCCAAACCTGATTTTAAAATACATATTGAAACTCTTCAGAAATTGCAGTATCTTCAATCGCAGGGAAGTATTTGTTGGGAGAAGGTATTTTTCTTTTTTTGTGGTGGCAATGACCACAGCTGGGAACCTCTTCCCACCACGAACTGTGCTGGGTTTGGGATCATTTCCTTGCTTGATGCCCCTCCCATGGTATTTAGAAGGTCTGGACCAGGGATCAATGCTTTTAAAACTGACTGATTCCTTTCTGCAATCAAGAAGAGCTCAGACATTACCAAGTCACAAACTCTAATGGGTCCATTTTCACAAAAATCATATCCAAACTCTCCACTTGACTGCATTTGCAAAGGAAGGGAGAAAATCTTATAATCACACAGTGGTTGCAGTGATAAAAAGGCAGGCAGCAAAATAGAATTATAGTCTGAAAAGCTTTACCATAATCCCGTAACCTTCCTCCACACTCTACTGAAAAGACTCCCCATGAGCCAGGCCCTGCTATAACACTGAGAGTGGCCTGGGGAAGGGAGGAAGGAAGGAAGGCAGGAAGGAAGGCAGGCAGGCAGGAAGGAAGGAAGGCAGGAAGGAAGGCAGGCAGGCAGGAAGGAAGGAAGGCAAGAAGGAAGGAAGGCAGGAAGGAAGGAAGGAAGGCAGGAAGG